>OY856410.1:1200586848-1201021848 GCA_963693085.1 Alisma plantago-aquatica
CTCGATTGCTCGCATGTGACTAGTTGTGACTATAATGATGCCTTTGCCCTAGATTGCTAATATTGTTTCTAATGGACACCCAACTAATCTTTTTATGTGTTTAAAATGACCAAGTGTTGTTTATCTAAGACCATCCCTTATGCTTGGCTCTTCTTCCTTGATGATACTTGATCTTGGTTTCCCTATTATGAGTCTTTTGCCCTATAATGTGTATGTAAATGCTTTAAACCTTGAAATGGTCATATATAATGAATAGAACGTCGTAATGGCATGAAACTTGAACCACACCATCATGATGACCTCTAGACTAGTAGAATATCATATAATGAACCAATAATAAACTTGGAACCCACCTTGGTCAAAACCCTAAAATGCATCTAATTAGGGTTAATGATGAGAATCTAATTCATATATGTAATCTTGTTGTTAATCAGGTTTGGCATGTGGCTAAATGGTGAAGGATATGTCAGCTTATGAAATCTCTAAATTAGGTATGGGCCTTATTTAGTTATATGACTATCGCTTTCTTGCTTGAAAAGACATATATTGTATGCTTGTTTGTCTATTTGCTCAAATATTTCTATGTAGTATTGCTATGTCTTACTCGATGTTTGCCTCGTCTATTTTATAACTTGAACACACATATATATTGAACTCCATTATAATATTGTTGCTAATGGGTTAACTCTTGGTTACGTCCTTGAGGTCCCTCTCATATAAAAGGGTTAGCTAAGCTTGAGCACCCTTATGGACCCTTCCGACAGGAAGATGGTCAAAGGCCTTAAACATGCTTGATATTGTTGGTATAATGGAGTGAAATGACATAAAATATGGTTTCACATTTGTTAAACAATTAACATGTTTATTCTTGTTCGTTTAGTCTTGAAATCGTTTCAAAATTATGAAAACCTTATACATATATGTATCTTTCTTCCCCATACTCAACACCTCGTGTGTTGACCCATTTCTCATATTTTGTTTTTAGGTTCATAGGTGGCTAGAAGGTTGATGGGCTTGGTGAGATATGCTAGGTGTACTTGTTGTAAGATCCAGATATAGTATTCATGAGCAGACTTGTACAAAGTGACAATTGAATATGTAATTCAAATCATGTAATACAATAATGTTGCTTAATATATCTTGTTGATTTTTGAGATTATGTTGGTGCTTGTATCTTGTTATTTGTTCATGTGTGCTAAGCCTTACCCTTCCGTATGTTTCCTTTAGTATTCATTTCGTTCATGGGACTGGTATTCCAGTTCCGTGATAGATGGTATCAGAGCATGAACAATAACTACACCAAACATTGCTCACATGAAACACAAACTAAACTCACCTTACATCTCAACCCTAGAAACTTAATAAGATGTCCTTTGTGGACTAGGTTGACTTAGCCTCTAGGTTAGAATGTAGATGTTCTAGAACTAGGTGTAGACTTGTGTAAATTACCTCCCTAGACATGATTCATGTCATGTGCTAAGGATGTCTACACAAGTGTGCACCATGTTCTTGCTAGTTCTCTAGGTGTCGTGATACTAGACTACCTCATGAGTGTGGTGACTCTTTTTGGTTTTGGTTTTATTCGGATGGAGTATGGTGGTTTTCATCGCCTGTTTAAACATTAGAGAAAACATATTTCAAGTATTATTATATGTACATATGAAAAATGTTACCACACGCAAAAAGGTAGTGAGTTTCCATGCAACCTAGGAGAAGGAGATGTAACATCAAGTCTAGATGAGAGAGTTTAGATGATAGTGATAGTCTCTAGAGTTGTCTAGAGCCATGATATAGGTTAGGCAAGTGAGTAACCTAGAAACATAAGATGATGATTATGATATTGATGATGATGTTGATGTTTAATAAGACCCAAGATGTTTGAGGAAGGTTAAGTATGTTTAACGATATGGAATGAGTTGGACCATGCAACCCTAGCTAAACCTAGCACCTTGTATGATACATATGGCTTGGTTGATGTGTTAAACATAGTTAGTGGGTTGGCATGCTTTCTTGTACCTAGTTTTGTACATGCTGAGATATGATATGTGACATACAATTTGAGACCAACACGGGCCTCAATCTCTTTACAAAGGAGGACCTCTAGCATGGGACATATGAATAGGGTGACCTTTTGATATGAGTCGACCCACCTCGGGAGAAGGTTAGAGACCTAAACTCCAAAATATTTGAAATGTTGAAAAAAAGGAATGAAGAAATACTTGATGATGAGTCCCTAGCTAGAATACTTCTAAGTATATGAGTTGAGTGACCTTACGTGTGGTTTCCTTGAAAATGTTGAACCCTACATGTCCTATGAAAATATCTAACCCTAGAGAAAGAGGCAATTGAAAATTAGATGCTTTCTATATAGGTGAGGGAGATGTCCCAAGACCCTAAGATGATGTACATGATGTGTGATATCCATGACGAGCCTCATAGTCGGGTTAGTGATTATATATAAAGGAATCTAGTGGTTACCCTTTATTCTCAGAGGATGGGTAGAAATTTGTGTTACAGGTAGAATATTGTGGTTAACATGTCTTGTTGGACACATATATGTCTTAGCTTGAGTGGCTTGAAGCTCTTTCTAGATACAAGTGAGAAAGTTCCAAAACCTCAAAGTT
This sequence comes from Alisma plantago-aquatica, assembly GCA_963693085.1. NCBI lineage: Eukaryota > Viridiplantae > Streptophyta > Magnoliopsida > Alismatales > Alismataceae > Alisma > Alisma plantago-aquatica. Next base: position 1,200,589,473 of record OY856410.1, read on the forward strand.
GATGATAATGTCGTTCCTCATATGGTGCTTGATATATGAAATATCTTACGTACATTAAAAATTTAACATATGCACGATAAGCCACTCTTATAAGCTAGACCTAGTATGAAATCAAACCATACATGAAGATGTAGTTTTGAAATCATGAACTCGATATGGTGATGCCTAGAGATCTTAGATTAAATAGTTAGGGGTAACATGCCTAATCACATACCCCAAATGAAAAAAAATGATAAACTCAAGATATTGACGCTCTTGGATCATAACTTGAATAAACATGATGAATAAATTATTTAATTCTCGATTTGAAATGATAAGTAATGAAGTAATTGATTAGAGTTGGCAGAATTTTGGGAAAACAAAACCATGCATGAAATCTAGAGTAAAGATGAGATACACACTCGACGATAGTCTTGTTTGAAGTCATGTCCATAAACATGATTCTTTTGAGAAGTGATAACATATATTTTGATAATACACCATGGTCGTGTATGAAGATTAGTACAAAAACCCTGATATATGGATACTAAAGGATGGGTAAACCCTAATTCCATGATGACGTCACATTACGTTGGAACAATAAGTAATATGTATATAGTCGAGATGAGTACACCCTTGATGAGGATAACCTAGTGTGCATCCATCATGCAAAATGCCTTGATAACCATGGTTGGATACCTAGACTTGATGGATATCGGCTTGACTCTTAACTATGATCTTGGTTGAATTTTGGGGACGAAATTCCTTGTAAGGAGGGGAGGATGTGAAAATCTCAATTTTCTCTCTCCTCCATTATACTATTTCTCTCTTTATTAGTAACTCAGATAGCTCAACATAAGTTTAATTCCAGGACTCAACTTGTCGATGACCCATTTTGATTACTATATGCTTTATTTTCACCTTTGTAACATAATTTTCTCATGGACCTAAGTTTTTTTTATCTCTTAACACATCACCCTTTTGTAAGGAATTTTTTAACCTATTCAATGTAACATACTTATTCCCTAATATATGCCAAGTGGTAGATCTTTCGAATTTGAATCTAATGACTCAAGAATCACATCATTTGGACCTTAAGTGCCAGAGTTATGAGTTTACGAAGGTTGTCTTAATCTATTCTTGATTTAATTGTTTTCTGCGACAATGAACTTCTTGGGCCAATACTGGATGTGCAGCCCATCTACCTAGTTCTTTCCTTCTTCTCAAAATGGAAAGAAGTGTTTGAACTGGAGAGTCATCCTCTCCTATGACCAGATTGGGAAATACAAGAATGTAACGGCACGATGATACTAAAGGGAACCCTAAAACCTTCACTTTCTCTTTACAAACCCCCCTTCCTTTGGCTTCTTTACCCTTTTCCCTAGCCTCCCCCAGCCGCCAACTCTCCCCCTGCAATCGACACCCCAACCACAGTACCTGCTTGACCCTACCCCTATTTGCCGCCTTGGAGTGGTGCTAAAGATGAACCCTAAGAAACACCAATACCCCAACGACGTGGTCTGAGTCTAGAACGCCTAGGATGACCAAGATTTCAGGCCATGGCAGTGCTCCAACCGCCGACGTTTGAGAAGGGGATGTTTCCCTTGTTAGTCCTCTTTTCCTACGGGATGGAACAAGGTTCGGGTGGAGGGGTGTCGGCAGCCGGGATGAGTCATGTGCACGTTGCTTGGGAGGGTGGAACTCGTGGAGCTCTGATATCCCTTCGACCTACTTCACTGTGGATTGGCTTGAGCACGCCGACCGCTGGAGACGCCGGGGTGTCATCCCCTGTCTCTGCTTTGTTCCCTCCTAGGAAACAGAGATGCGAGAGATGAGTCGGGTGAAGGAGACGAGCCGGCTGTGGGCTGAGTTCTTGAGTGAGAGCGACCGAGTAAGAAAAATCGGCCCAAGACTAGAGGGAAAACCGCACATAGGAGATTGGCCGAGGGATGAAGGATGAACGGACGGGATCCTTCACATGATTAGCATGGTATGCTACTCATTATCCTATAGTTCTTGATTTAAATTTCAAAAATTGATATCTCTTAGATTCTAAGGCCAAATATAGCAAAATTATATATCAAATTGATCCTCTCAAAAAGATCTACAAGTTAGGAATGCTTTCAGGACCTGAATATGGTCCTAGCTCTCCTATTTGTTCCAAAAATGTCACCTTTTGATCTCCTTAACATATTTAATACAATTTTATGATGAATTTTGGAACTTTGATGCATATATACCAACCTAAGCACCAAATCAGTAACTATAATGTCTTTGTAGCCGTAATGAAGGTCCTACTCTGACTATTGCTCAGAAATGATTCCTTTTTGTACATACACAACCATGTTGGACTATAATGATGTACATTGCTCTTGTGATGCTAACCTTTCTTCCTTATGACTCAATTTCTCACATGTGACTAGTTGTGACTATAATGATGCCTTTGCCCTAGATTGCTAATATTGTTTCTAATGGACACCCATCTAATCTTGTTATGTGTTTCTAATGACCAAGTGTTGGTGATTTAAAACCGTCACTTATGCTTGGCTCTTCTTCCTTGATGATACTTGATCTTGGTTTCCCTATTATGAGTCTTTAGCCCTATAATGTGTATGTAACTGCCTTAAACCTTGTATTGGTCATATATAATGAATGGAACGTCATAATGGCATGAAACTTGAACCACACCATCATGATGACCTCTAGACCAGTACAATATCATATAATGAACCAATAAGAAACTTGGAACCCACCTTGGCCAAAACCCTAAAATGCATCTAATTAGGGTTAATGATGAGAATCTAGTGCATATATGTAATCTTGTTGTTAATCAGGTTTGGCATGTGGCTAAATGGTGAAGGATATGTTAGGTATGAAATCTCTAAATCAAGTATGGGCCTTATCTAGTTATATGACTATCGCTTTCTTGCTTGAAAAGACATATATTGTATGCTTGTTTGTCTAATTTCTCAAATATTGCTATGTAGTATTGTTATGTCTTACTCGATGTTTGCCTCGTCAATTTTATAACTTGAAGACACATATATATAGAACTCCATTATAATATTATTTATAAAGGGTTAACTCTTTGTTACATCCTTGAGGTCCATCTTGTATAAAAGGGTTACTAAGCTTGAGCACCCTTATGGACCCTTCCGATGGGAAGATGGTCAAAGGCCTTAAACATGCTTGATAGTGTTGGTATAATGGAGTGAAATGACATAAAATATGGTTTCACATTTGTTAAACAATTAATATGTTTAATCTTGTTCGTTTAGTCTTGAAATCTTTTCAAAATTATGCAAAGATTATACATATATGTGTCTTTCTGCCTCATACTCAACACCTCATGTGTTGACCCATTTCTCGTAATTTGTTTTTAGGTTCAGAGGTGGCTAGAAGGTTGATGGGCTTGGTGAGCTATGCTAGGTGTAATTGATATAAGATACAGATATAGTATACATGAGCAGACTTGTACAAAGTGACAATTGAATATGTAATTCAAATCATGTAATATAATAATGTTGTTTAATATATCTTGTTGATTGTTGAGATTATGTTGGTGCTTGTATCTTGTTATTTGTTCATGTGTGCTAAGCCTTATGCTTCTGCATGTCGCCTTTGGTATTCGTTTGGTTCATGGGACTGGGATTCCGGTTCCGTGACAACTTCATAATGGAATATCATTTATTTTTATACAAACATCAAAAGTGGTTCTTAGATGCTTATATAATTGTTCCTCATGTGACATGCAATAATCAACATGTAAATACTCTTAGAGCTTTTCTATCATATGTGCTGTGTTCTTTTACCATTACTCCACTTTTGTAAGAGAAGCTACTTGACATACTTATATTCATATTGTAATAGCCTATCTTTCTCTCTCTCAATTATTCTTAGTCTCTCTCATCAAGTGACCTTCTTATTGTTGACATAAATTTCATAGTTTGTATGTTGTGACACTTCAATTTGGTCACGTCTATGATCAATTTGTCTAAAGCTGACATTGAATTGCATATTGAAATATGTATCACTCCTTAACATGTATCCATCTTGTTAGTGAAATTAAACCTGAACATTATAATAATTTGTATATCTAATGTGTAAGTATATTGTTTATCTTTCAAATTCTACAAAAATCATTACAATCTGACTATCCTTACCCAAGGTATGGTTTTTCAATTACTGGATCAAATTATATGTTGATTTATTGAATTCATGTCTTTTCCTCCTTAATGGCCCCAATCTTTTGCAAACATGCCCAGTATGCACCACCTATTCTTTGAAAACCCTAGAGCCCCCTTTGTCTTGACCGTTACATCCAAAATGTGAAATCAAATGTGTTGACTCTAGGTCAATGTTTTCTCTAGGTATAAGTTGACCAAACCCTTGTTTTAATGATGACTAAGCCATTCCAATTAATTGTGTCTAATGTCTTTACTTGAGTGATTTCAGATTAGGTATAGAAACACTCCAAATGCCTTAACTTGCGCATCTCCACTTGGACAAAAGACAAGTTCAAGTCAATACAAGTGCACTTCTGTGGAATATGATGTAAATCCATTAGAATCATGTTGTAAATCCCTTGTAATGATTGTATGACTTGTAATCAAGTTTAGAAAAAACCAAGAGCACTTAAATCGAATATTTAAGCACTTTAAAGACTTTTTTTAAACTTTATTGCATGCACTTTATCGGTCAAGTTACTATGTCATCCGATCCTTGATGGAATTTGAGAATACCATGGTTCAGTCGAGTTTCCTATTCTCAGAACTCGACCAACCACTGAACTAGAACAAAACTGATGTAATCTATAGGTTGACTAACCACTAGGACAAACTCGATTGATTGGTCAAATTAGCTTTGTCACATTGCATTCGGTCGAGTTACCTTTATAGAAACTCAAACGATTGCATTGTAAGGAAAAGTGCAAAAAAGTGTTTCTAGTTGTTGGAATGTTGGAAAACTCAAAAAAATATCCATTGCAACATCCCAAATAGCTAGTATTCGTCCTTAAGTGTTTCCAAAGTCTAAGAGGCATCCCTAACTATAAAAAGGACCCCTTGGGCTTCATCCCATGGTTAGTCAAGCACTATGAAGGTCCCTATTCTATAGTTGAGTGATCCTACAACCTCCTCTCTCTAAGATTAATCACTTGCATCATCCATTAGAATGAGTAGGATATTTGTAAGAGAGATATACCTACATGTATATCTTGTGACACACTCACTTCCTCCACGTCCCTTTCTCTCAATTCAACCATGAAGACGAAGGTTCTCTCTCTTGGCTAAGAGAGGTGAAGAAGAACAAGGGAAGGAGTCCCTTGGTGAAGAACGAGGTTGAAGACTTGGAGCAAGAGTGGGTAAGACCTTGGTGATGGCAGAAGACTCCTTGCTCGAGTGGGTAAGTCCTTGGTGGAAGCTTCTTTGAGTTAAGGTGATGTGAAAGGATGAAGATCCAAGAATAGTGGGTAATTCCTAGAAGGCTGAATACTTGTGCAAGAGTGGGTAAGTCCTTGGAGAAGGTTGTAAACTCTTTGCAAAGTGGATAAGTCCTTGGTAAGGTTGAAGAACCTTTGTATTGTACAGGTAAGTCCTTTAGTGGGTCATGTGTTATAAATCTTATAAGTGAATATATAGAGGAAGACACACTTAGAAATCCTAGAGGTTGACCTCTCTAGGTTGTAGACTGAGATACTTTGTAGACTGAGATACTCCTATTTTGAAGTATGGAACCACTCTACATAGCTTGTCACTTTGTGCTTATTCAATCTCTCTCTCCCTTGCTATGTATGTTTTAGTTGCACTCAAATTTCCCATATTAGCAACCTTATCTTGTGATATATCTTGAAGTTCTAATGAATTTTTCTTAAGTGCATTAAGCTCTATTCACCCTCCTCTACTGCATACAATCACCCATCCTAGGATCCAACAATTGGTATCAGAGCATGTTTTCTCCAAGCATACTTTCACAAGTAGGAGAAGATGGGTGACTACCAAGGAGGGAGATACTTGATCAACCTTTCAATCTTTGATGGGAGAAATTTCCTCTATTGGAAAAGAAGACTACAATTCTACATCCAAGGATCAAGACTTGAGCTATGGAAAATGGTGGACCATCTATACATACTACCGAAGACAAAGATAGAAGAATGGGATGAAGCTACAATGAATAAAGCTACCTTGAATCCAAGAGCAATCAACATCCTCTATGCCACCATGAACCCCACCGAGTTCAATCAGATTTCATCTTGTGAGATGGCGTATGAGGTATGGAGAAAGATATGCATCACTTAAGAGGGGACAACTCAAGTGAAGGAAAGCAAAGTCTACATGCTCAAAGGGCTGCTTGAGAACTTCAATATGGGAAAATAGGAGAAGGTGGCCAACATGTACTCAAGACTCAACACAATTGTAAATGGCCTTGCCATCCTAGGTCATCCTATGAGTAGAGGAGAGATCAAATTTTTTTTGGTGATTGAGAGAACCCATCTCATGCGAGCTCGACATGGTAAACTCTCGAGGCATGAGAGGGTGTGGTCTAGTCACCTCCTCCTGTGCCCAATCAACATCGATTTCCATTCACATATTTCCTCTAGTGAGGTCCAAACGCAGGTCCTTCATTGGGACATACTGAGCTCTTACCACCTCAGCTATTGTGGTCGGACAAGGAGAGATCAACTATAAGATCCTTATAACTCTCACCAAGATATGGGAACCCAAGTTGACTTCCAATGAAGAAGTAAGGTCTCTTGATGATATCCCCATTAAAGAAATCATTGGAAGTATACAAGCCCATGATGTCGCACTTGACAAGAGAGAACAAGTTGAAAGACAAGAGGAGAAAGAGATATAGAGAATGAAGAAGGATGAAATCAAGGCTAAAATTGAAGATATTGTGGGTCAAGCCTCTTCATCCTCTCATATTGATGTAGATGCCATGTACTCCAGGGGTAGACTCTACAAAGGCAAGAATTCATCCTCCATCTGGTGCCTCAAGTGTGGAAAGAAGGGTCACTTCAAGATTGATTGTCTATAAGGTAAAAAGACTCATCATCACAAGGTAAGAGAAGAGAAGTGCAAGAAGAAGGAGAAATGACACAAAAACTCAAGTGACTCCTCTAATTCAAGCACAAGTGAAGAATCAAGTGGAGGATCAAGCTCAAGATCTAGTGACGAAGGAGAATGTCATTTTTTTTATGGCTTCAACAAATGAAGACCCAAATGAGGTAATTTGAACTCTTTAGATAAGAACCTTTAATTGCCTTTATTATTTCTCTCATGCCTCTCTTAAGTCTTCTAAAAAGAAAAGGAAAAAGCTTGCTAGAACTGTTGATAATATGCATGTAGAAATAGATGATGTTGAACATGATAATACTAGATTTCTTGATGATAAAAATTCTTGTCTTAGTCAAGTAGATTCTCTTAAACTTGAAAATACTAGCTTGCTTGACAAGATTCGATTTATACAAGCTCAACCACTCTTGCATAATGCTAATGTAGAGCATAGTAACATTGTGGATTCTCTCATGCTTGATATTAATGTTTTCAAATCTGAAAACAAGAACAAAGTTTTGTCTTTGCAAGGTTTATGACTATGGTTGCTAATATAACCCCTGTGGACCTAAAAAAATGATTGGGAACCATTTCATCTTTCTTCTTGAAGGTGCTTGCAAATGGATTGACTTGAGCTATTAAATTGCTAATTGACTTCTCAATTCACATGAAAGAAGAAAGGTGAGATGTGTAGGCGGTGAAAAAAAGTGGAAAACCAATGGTAAGGACAGAGGTAATGTTATGCTTGCTAATATCCAATCATTGTGTATTTTTCCAACTTAGTGTGCACTATACATATGGTTTTTGAGTCAAAAGTGGTATTTTGTGTTTCTCTTAACACCCTTGCTCAAAAATTGTTTCTAATTCTTTCATAGTGTATTACTAACTTGCATACAGATGTTTGGATATGGTATATATTTCTGTCTTGCCTCTACATATATTTTTCATATATATATATATATATATATATATATATATATATATATATATATATATATATATATATATATATATACATATATATGCTTTTTGACAGAAGCTTGATGGTTCAAGTTTGTCGGGATAGAAACTTGACTGAAAAACACCAATGGGTGTTTCCAACAGCTATCATCGGTCGAGTTGTAATTACACAGAACTCGACCGACAACACTGTGCAGAATATATACAATTGGCTTTTTGGATGAGAATTTCCCTCTCAACTAGAATTTCTCAACCATTAGCCTTATTCTATGACACTCCTCTTGGTATCTTCATATATGCATATTTTCATGATCTAAATTGCCTTTCTTTCTTACAACTCAATGTCTCTAATTGATCTAAATTGGTATATCAATATCTTGCAGTTACTTGCTTTGAGTTGCTTTGCAGGTTTTGATGATGATCTCTTTAGATTTAATGATTGTGTCTAAATTGCTTCCCTTATGCCCAAACTTGCTACATCTATATAGTTTTATATCTTGATTGGATGCAACCTTGTGGTTCTTAGTGGTATTCTTCTTTTGGTAATAATGCATATTTCCCAGTGAGTAATATCCTTTCTTGCTTCTGAATTTTTCTTATCTCTTTGTTTAGATATATATATACATCTAATCATAGATAGCCCTTTTAACTTATGCATCTTTTTCTATGATCTAGATCCTATTAGTAATCTTAACTTGTGATATCATCTACTATTAGTTCATATACATGTGGTTTTGGCCTTGTTCATCAAGTGGTATTAACTCTATCCTATGCTTGTATCTTGTTTCATACTTCCTCAAGTTTATCTTGAGTTGCTTGCATAACATTGTGATGCAGGATGTATAGAGCTACATTATATGTAGAATGTGGATGATACTTGAAATTTTATGCAGATTTTGCTCCAATTTAGATTTTGATGCAAGACCATAGTTTTTCATCCAGAAACAGCCTTTTGAACAAGACTCATCGCTTTGCCATGAGCCCTAATGCTTTTTGTATGTATTCCGTCTTCTTGAGGGGTCAACATTGTGATTTATTATTTCTCTACAACATTTGATCTTGCATTATGGGTTGTTCAGGTGCATTCTTTAACTTGCTTTTCTTTCTATGCTCGGACAGGCCCCTAGTTGTGCTCTTCTACTCTCCTTTTATAACATTTGTTATCTCCTTACTTTTAACAAGTGATGTTTCTAATTTCTTCATATACCCACTTTTTGAACTGACAAAGGGGGAGAAGTTATGTCTTCTTTTGACAAAAGAGGGAGAAGGCATGTCTTACATGAAGAGGAGAAGCATGTCTACACAAAGGGGAGAAAGTAAGGGGAGGATATATATATATATATATATATATATATATATATATATATATATATATATATATATATATATATGTCTAGAACATATATGAGTAGAAGACATAATATTCTATAAATGTTATGAAAGATAACTATGCAAAAGAAATAACATAAATTGAGGGGGAATATGAGAACTATATGAGCATCAATTAATTAGGAGCATATGAACTGAATTGAAACCCTAGGTTTCTCCATAGGTATGATTTTATCTGAAAAGCTTTCAATACATTTATGGAATGGTTTGTCATCTTCCAAAAGGGGGAGAATGTTGACTCTAGGTCAATGTTGTCTCTACATCTAAATTTACCAAACCCTTGTTTTGATGATGATTAAACCATTCCAGCTAATTGTATCTAATGTCTCTACTTAAGTGATTTCATATTAGGTATAAACACACTCCAAATGCCCTAACTTGAACATTTCAACTTGGATAAAAGACAATTCAAAGTCAATACAAGTGCACTTTTGTGGAATATGATGTTAATCCATTAGAATCATGTTGTAAATCACTTGTAATGATTGTATGACTTGTAATTAAGCTTACAAAAAATCAGGAGCACTTCAACAAATATTTAAGCACTTTAAAGACATGTTCCAAAATTCATTACAGGCACTTTATAGGTTGAGTTACAATCTCGACCGATCCTTGCTAGATTTTGAGAATTCCATGGTTAGGTCGAGTTTCCTATACCCAGAACTCGATCGACCACTAAACTGGAAAAAAATGATTTAATCTATTGGTCGAGTTCCTACCAGGACAGATTCAATCGATTGGTCAAATTAGCTTTGTCACATAGTGCATTTGATCGAGTTACCTTTACAAAAACTTGACTGGTCGCACTATATGGAAAGGTACATAGAAGTGTTTCTATCAATTGGAATGTTTCAAAACAAAAAAAGTATCTGTTGCAACATCCCAAACGGATAGTATTCATCCTTAAGTGTTATCAAAGGCTAAGAGGCATCCCCAACTATAAATATGTACCCTTGGGCTTCATCCCATGGTTAGAAAAATACTATGAAGGTCCCTATTCTATATTTGAGTGATCCTACAACATCCACTCTCTCTAAGGTTAATCACTTGCATCATCCACTAGAGTGAGTAGGAGATTTGTAAGTGAGCTAGTCCTACATGTATATCTTGTGAAGATCTCACTTCCTCCACCTCCCTTTCTCTCATTTCAACCATGAAGATGAAGATTCTCTCTCTTGGCTAAGAGAGTTGAAGAATAATAAGGTAAGGAATCCCTTAGTGAAGAATGAGGCTGAAGACTTGGAGCAAGAGTGGGTAAGCCCTTGGTGAAGGCAGAAGACTCCTTGCTCAAGTGGGTAAGTCCTTGGTGGAAGATTCTCTGAATGTAGGTGAAGTCAAAGACTGAAAATCCAAGAAGAGTGGGTAATTCCTAGAAGGCTAAAAACTTGTGCAAGAATGGGTAAGTCCTTGGAGAAGGCTGAAGACTCTTTGCAAAATAGGTAAGTCCTTTGTAAGGTTGAAGATTCTTTGTATTGGATAGGCAATTCCTTTGGTTGGTCATGTGTTGTAACTCTTATATGTGAATATATAGAGGAATATACACTTAGAAATCCTAGAGGTTGACCTCTCTGGCTAGTGGACTGACATACTCCTAGTTTGGGGTATGGAACCACTCTACATAGCTTGTCACTTGGTGCTTGTTCAATCTCTCTCTCCCTTGCTATGTATGTTTTATTTTCACTTAAATTTCCCGTATTAGCAACCTTATCTTGGGATATATCTTGAATGTCTAATGAATTTTTTTAAGTGCATTTAGGTCTATTCACCCCCTCAAGGGCATACAATCACCCATCCTAGGATCCAACAGAATATTCATGGACCCATCACTCTCCTTGGTCCTTATTGTAGAAACTTCTACATTAAGTTTCCTTTTCCTTCACCAATAGGATTCTATCCTTGATTATTTTGAGCAATTAACACCCTAAGTAGGTTTATTTCTCCTTGTATTTCACTTTCCCTATCTTTTTCTTCTTCTTTTCTCATGCCATCTTGCCCCCCTTGTTTCTTCATCTTCCTTCTATATTCATGTCAACCACCTCGTCCCAAAATTTGGGTCTCTCACCCCATGCCTCCTCTCAGAACAAAGGTTCTTCCTTTGGCCTTGTGGCATAGAGCCTAAGGAAAGTGACACCCTCAAAAGTTCCATTGTGGGCTCCCGTCGTTGTTTCTAGGATCTTTGATGAGCTTAGGGCTTCCTGTGGCGTACCCATGTATGGAAGGAGGAGGTGCAGATGTAGCACAATGCTATGTGTCCATGGTGAGCTTGTGAGACGAATGGCCAAGATAACCCGACTCATCATCGCAACCTCTACTGTAGGAAGTACCAAAGTAGTTGGGAGGTGAGAGAGCATGGTAGAGGAATGCGTGTAGACATGGTGCATGGTGGTGGAGATAGGGAGAGATAGAGGGAGACTAGCCGCTGGATGCGTGCGCACACTCCTTTGATTCCACATGGTAGTGAGCGATTGGCCAGAAAGGTAAACATCTTGGAAAAATTCTTCTTTTATATAAAACTAGAAATAATCATATTGCATGCATCTTATAAAAAATAGTCATTTATTATATTATTTTTTCTATGAAAAACATAACCTACCCATGAAAGATATTTGAAGACCATAAATCTACTCCTAGTTCTCCTATTTTGCTAAAGATACATATTTTGACCTTTTTGACCATGGTAAATGCATGACAATGCTAAAAATGAAACAATGATGAACCTCAACCTTTCCCACCATCAAATCAACAACTTGAATGTAATCTTGAACTCAATGCAATCCTTAATCACCTTTATTTCTCTTTATTTGACCTTGATGCACTAATGTGACTTGTTCTTGGATTTTAATGTATAATCTTGATCAAAGTTGTTACTTTTCACCTATATGACCTCAACTCTCTCCCTCATCTCAAATCAGTAAGTTATATTTCCCCATGACTCTTATATCAGTCCCTAATACCCCTTTTTCTAGGTTTAATTTGTCGGACACCTAATACCTAATTGTGATATATGTATGACATTGAATGGTTGTGCCTTAGTTATATGATGACCTTGATCTCTTTTGTGAATCAAACTCACCTACATAATTGAAGTCAATATCTTTATGATGTGTGCAAACATTAAGGATTTATGACCAAACATTCTTATACTATGGTGGTCTTTGTAACCATAGTCCACTAGTGTTGACCTAGTGTGACCCATATGACTTACCTGCTTAGCTTGGACCCTAATCTCAATGTGAATCTTATTATTATGATCTCCCCTATCAAATATGAGTATAACATTTTATTCTTGATGATTTTTCTATGTATGTCCATCTAAGACTTATGTTGAGCCCTAAAGGCATAGGTATTTCATGTTTATAGTTGAATGGTAGTGTTTGGTACTACTACTTGATATGATGCCTAGACTTGGGAAGCTCCACCTAGACATGGATTGTGATACATATTTCTAGTCTTGTGATCAAAATCAACTTCTATGCTTGATCATCATGTTTGACGATCCTTATCCTCTTTTATCCTATAATTAGTCATTTGGCCTAAAAATGTGCAAGCAAGTGACTTAAACCTTGAAATGATCATGTAAAATGCATGGAACCTATAAATGACTTGAAACTTAAACCACCTTCATGATGGGATATAAATTAGTAATAGAATATCAAATGTACTAGTAATTAACTTGAAACATAACTTGGCCAAAACCCTAAAAATGAAGCTAACTAGGGATAATGATGAGAATCTAGTGCATGCATCTAATCTTATGCTTATTAAGGTGTTGCATGTGGCTAGATGGTCAAGGATAAGTTAAGTTCAGAATATATGAATCATTTACTTGTTATAATAACTACATGACTTGGGATTATTTGCTTGAAATGTGATACATATGTATGCTTGTTTAGTTTCTTAATATTCCCTAAAGTTTTGTAGTATTATACCAGATGCTTGTTTCATTTTCATTATTTTATTTACAAACATAATATAGAATTACATTATTCACACATTGTTCACCATCCTATATTCTCAGGGTAAGAACATGTGGCTGAGTGCCCTTCTTGAGTTGTCAAGATAGAGCAGACCATGCTGATAAATGGGTTATCTCTTGACAATGGCCTTGAGGTCCCTCACCTAGAAAAGGGTTAGCTAATCCTGTTCACTCTTACATAATATTTCTATGGGAATTTAAACAAAAAGGATTTGTGGTATATGAAGTTGTTTTTATAATTGGAGTAAAATGATATAAAATAAGGGCACTCATTTAGCTAAATACTTAGCTTTTTATTCTTGTTCGTTATTTCTGCAACTCTTTTCAAATCATTCAAATCTTATAGATATATATCTGTCTACCCTGTATTCAACATCTTATTTGTTGTCCCACATCGTTTAACATATTTTATAGGTTCATTGATTGATAGAGAGTTGGTGGTAGTGTAAATTTGACTCTTCAATATGTAATTGAAATCTTGTATTATGAAAATGTTTCTTAATAATATTTTTTGAATGTTTAGATTATTATTGGTGTTTTTATCTTGTTATCTATTCATGTATGCTATGCTTTTACACTTCTGCATTGGTACTTGGTTAATATCATGCTAGGGACGGATGCCTAGATCCTATCTCCATTGACTTTGTAGTCATTTCGAGTTAGGATTTTGGTAACAAAAGGTTCTGTGACAAATGGTATTAGAGAATGAACAATTACTATACAAGAAATTTCTCACATGAAACAAAAAATAAACTTAACCTTACATCTCAACCTTAGAAACTTAATGAGTTGTTCTTTGTAGACTAAGTTGACTTAGCCCATAGGTTAGAACCTAGAAGTTCTAGAACTATGTGTAGTCTTTTGTAATCCCTATAACACTTTCTTTTCTCAGCCTTCTGTCCAATAGTACGTGATGTATATTTAGGAGGGTGAGGAAAGGTAGATCCTAATACAACCCTAGACATATGTTCGTGGCATGTGCCTAGGGTATCTACACAGGTGGACACCATGTTCTTACTAGTTCTCTAGGTGTCATGATACCAGACAGCCTAGTGAGTGTACTTACTCTTTTTAGTTTTGATTTCATTTGAGTGGAGTATGGTGGTTTCTAATCTCATGTTTTGATGTTGGAGAAAATCTATTTGATGTATATGTATACACACATATGAAAAATGTTTCCATGCGCAAAAAGGCAAAAAGTATCAGCAAAACCTAAGAGAAATAGAAGTAACATCAGTCTATATGAGAGTGTTTGGATGATACATATGGTCTCTATAGTTGTCTAGAGCCATGAAAGAGGTTAGGCTAGTAAGTATCCTAGATGACTTAAGATGATGATGATGATGATGATGATGATGATGACAACGACGGTGATGATTATGATGATGTTGGTCTTGACGATGATGTTTATCTTGATGTTGACATTATGATATTGCTTCTTGATGGCCTAAATGTGATGTTGGAAAATTCAAGATTGTTTGATGACATGAGATGAAAATGACCATGCAACCCTAGATGAATCCAACATCATGTTTGGCATATATGTCTTGGTTGATGTGTTGAACATAGCTAGTGGGTTGGCATGCTTTTTTTGTCTAGTCATGTAAATGTTGAGATACAATATCTAACATATAGTTTGGGACCAACACATAGACTTGATTTATTTACAAAGGAGGAACTCTAGCATGGGACATACGAAAAGGGTGAATTGTTGATCTGGGTCAACCCTAGATGGGAGAAAGCCAGAGTACCTAATCTCCTAAACATATGAAATGTTGAAAAATTATGGACGATGAGATACATGTCAATGAGTCCCTAATTATACCACTTCTAAGTATGTCAGTTGAGTCTTCTAGTGTATGTTTCCATTGAAAATGTTGAACCCAAGATTTCCTATGAAAAGATATAACCCAAACTAAAGAGGCAATTGATATATGTATGTTTTCCATATAGGTGAGGTAGATGTCCCAAAACCCTAAGATGATGTATATGATGTGTTATTTCAATAATGAGCCTCATACTTTGGTTACTAGTAGTATATAAAGGAATCTAGTGGTTTCCTTATTTCTACGAGTTAGGTAGAAATTACATTGTATTTTTATCTTGTTTTAATTGGATATTGATAGGTCTTACCTTGATTGGTTTGAGCTTGAAGAGATCTTTCTAGATACAACTAAGATAATTACCAAGCCTCAATGTTTATGATGATGCTATTCCTCAATGATGCTCGATGCTTGAAATTATCACACTTAAGTTAGATTTGGATATATGTATGATAAGTCACTCGTATAAATTGGACCTGATATATAAATCCTATAATACCTAAAAGATTTAGATTTGAAATAATGAACTCAATATGATGATGCCTTGAGATCTTAGCTTGAATAATCATAAATAGCATTTTTAATTTTCATACTTTGAATGAAAATTGTCGAACATAATTGGGGATGGTAGAATCTTGGGGACAAAATCATGCATGTAGCTTGTAATTTGATGAAAATATAGGGGCTATGATAACCATGTACAAAGTTCATGATGATGAACATGCCCATTGGAGAAACTAATATTATAGGTTTTGATAATACACTTCATGCTTATACAAATACATAAGCAAAACCATATTGTTGTGTGGATAAGGGTTATGGAACCCTAGTGTCAAGATGATATCATGATATAATAAAGCACCAAGTAATATTTATCTAATTGGGATGGGTACACCCACGATGATTATGAAATAGTGTGCAACCTATAGTGGGGGATGCATGGACGTTTACATTTGGTCATCTAAACACAATGAATATGTCAACTTGGATTCTTGTTTATAATCTTGGATGAATTTTGAGGATCAAATTTTGTTTAAGTAGGGAAGGATATGATAACTTGAGATTTTATCTCTCCTCTTTTATACTTATTCTCTCTCATCAAGTGATCTTCTTACATTTGACATCAACTTCATAGTTTGAGTGTGTTGACAGTTCAATTTGGTTACTGTTGGCTTAATTGGACATTATTAAAATCCCTTTGTTTTGATGATGACAAACATTTCATTCTTATGGATCTAACATGCTACTTGAGTATTTCAGGAACAAGAATACAATGTGGTGGATGACAAAGCTTTAGAAGATCTATATGCTTAAATTGCTTTATTTTCATGATTATAATCAAATGTACAAACTTGTACAAGTATATAATGTACAAGTACTTAGATATCATGTAAATCAAGCAGTTAGATCTTTCCTAACCACACACAACACTTAGATAGGTCATCCCTAAGTGAGCATAACAATTGCACATTCATTTCTTACACTTAGCATATGAGTTAACGTTTTGAAACAGAGTCTGTCTCGGTCGACAAACTTCTCGACCGAGATACTCTCGGTCGAACATTTTCTCAACCGAGAAACTCCCAAGTCTAAAGCACAAACATCTTTGCAAAACCTGCTAAACGCCATCACAGAGAAAGGCTCAGTCAAAATTTACTTCGACCGAGACAGTGTCTCGAGCAGGTTCTATAGTTGTTAGACTTAGTTCTATAGCCGTTAAAGTTAGTCAGAAAAAGTGGTTGGAAGTTGAGTTGAACGTTGCTCCAAACTGACCCTCAGTCAACAAATTCCTCGATCGAGAGACACTCGGTCGACAAACTTCTCGACCGAGAAGGTTTCAGTCTACACTTTTCAGAGTTAATTAACTAGCTATTACAAACATAATTAGTGGATACCTAACAACTAGTTGAGCACTAAGAACCCCCTAGAAAGTGTCTAGAACGTCCCTAAGTACTAGTAGGCCATTCCTATAAATAGGACATGCCTTAGGACACCTAAACTCACTTGAGTACACATACTTGCAATTGAGAATCCATCTTTGTGAGCACTTGAGCAACTTCAACACTTGCAAATCATTTCCATTACTGGCATTTTGTGTCCTATAGGCTAGAATCTCATACCCACTATACTTCCACTTTCACACACATTGGATAGGAGATCAAAACGCTTGTTATAGGATTCAAACCTTGTGCTTAAGTGGTAATTGTAATGTCCTTTTTCCTTTCTTGTTCTTTCTTATTGGATTGTACTCTCCTTGATACTCCTAGGTTGGACGGTGCGGAGTGAAGAGGGTGAAATCTTCTCAGGTGGAGAAGGAGGACTTTGGACTACTTCTAGAAGGTCTCAACGGGAAGCTACTTCAAGGAGGAAGACTACTTCATAGGGGAGCTTGGAGTTACTTCAAGTGAAGGATACTTCAAGGTTGGTGAGACGACTTTGGGTGAAGGATGTCTAAAGGGTTTGGGAAGGTATTTGTAATTGTGTAACATCCTTGTGAAGGTAATAAAATTCAAATACTTTCAAAATCCCAATTGGACACAACTGGGTAGTGGATTGACTCCCTTAGTTTTTGCTAAGGGTGGAACCACTCTAAACCCTTGTCTCCTTCTTTTACATAGTTGTGGTTGTTTGTTGGTTGAATTATTTTAAAAATTATTATAAAACCCTATTCACCCTCCCTCTAGTGTTTTTCAATTGGTATCAGAGCAGGCTTCAAGGAACTTTAACAAAGTCTTGAAGAAAATGGGTGATGGGGTATTCAACAACCTCAACTTGGAAGGAACACTCATAGCTCGGTCTCCACCATTTGATGGCACCAACTACACCTATTGGAAGAGTAGGATGCAATTCTACTTTCAAGGGATAAGCTGGGATATATGGAGAATGGTCTCAAATGCCTATGATCTTCCTCAAATTGACTATGCTACATGGGATGCAAACACGGTGATATCAGCTCAATTAAATGCAAAAGTTGTAAGTATTCTTTATTATTCAATTTCCGTAGATGAGTTCAATAGAATTTCAAATTGTGAAACTACATATGAGATATGGCATAGACTCTCTATTACCTATGAAGGAACTGTTCAAGTAAAAAATTCCAAAATTGGCATGCTTAAACAAAAGTTTGAATAGTTTCATATGGAACCAAATGAGTCTATTAGTGAAATGTATGCAAAGTTTTCTTATATTGTTAATAGTTTGAATGCATTAGGTAAAGCCATTAGTGAAGAAGATCAAGTGTCAAAAATGCTTAGGTCTCTTCCTCCTAAGTACAAGCCTAAGGTGACCACAGTTGAAGAAGCCAATGACCTCACCTGACTAAGGATGGAGCAACTCATTGGAAACTTAGAAGCACATGAGGCAACCTTGGAGGAGGAAGAAATACGAGAGCGTGAACTTCAACAAGGAAGAAAGAAGGACATGACTTTCAAGGCTACAAAGGTCATCACTCAAGAAAGCGATGAGACAAGTGATGGAGATGAAGGAGAAGAAGCTCTAATTATAAATGGTAAGAAATAAATAAGATTTAAATCTAACAAAGTTATTGGTTCTTCTTCTTATTCTTCCTCTCCTAGGTGTTTTGAATGTGGAATGAAGGGACATCTAAAGAATGAATGTCCTAAAGCAAATAAAGGGAAGAAAAGCTCATCCATGAAGAAGGGAGAAAAAGCATACAAAGTTACATGGGATGAGTCAAGTGATAGTTAGAGTGGAGAAGAGAATGTGGAGACTCTCATGGCCAAAGAATATGGTAGTGATGATTCTCAAGAGGTAAGCCTTCTTGATTTTCCAAAAGAAGATCTAATTGTTAGTCTCCAAGATACTCATGAAATATATGTTGATTGTAAAAAGAAACTAAAGAAGGTTACTAGAACTAATGAGGATTTATATGCTAGATTAAATAATCTTTCTTTTGAAAAGGACAAAATTATTTCAAAAAAACTTACTTTGAAATCATCTTTAAATTATTGCAATATGAAGTTGCTTACTTTAGAAACAAACTATGATCTTCTTTCTCAAGAAAAGGTTGAATTGCTTGCAAAACTAAATAATTTTTAGACTCAACCTATCCTATGTACTCATCTAGATTATGATGTTGTTGTTAAAGAAAGAGATGCTGTATCATATGATGTAGATCAAGAAAAGATAGATATCAAAAAGAAAATGGATGAGATTACTAAGTTACAAAAAGAAGTTAGTAGCTTGAGAAACAATGGTATTCTTGATAAGATCCTAAAGAATTCTTCTGGTTATAGTGGAAGAAGAGGTGTAGGATATGTTCCAAAAGAAAACTCTTACCAACAAAAACCTAGGAGAATTCAAGAACCCAAGACCAAGATCATGTTTGTACCTAAGAACACAACTCAAAATCATAGAAAGAAAAATGAAATTGATTCGATTTGTCGTCATTATTGCTTACGTCTTGGAAATTACTCCTTCTCATGTCCTTATAAGAAAAAGGATGTTGAATTAATATGGGTTCCAAGACCCCAAACTTAGCAAATTTAATATGATTAAGTTGATATTTGACCTAATACTTCATTTGAATATCTTAATGTCTCATATCAACTAAATACAATGGTATTGCTGAAAACAAACATAAACAATATTGGTCGACAAATAGTTTGACCGAGACACTTCTCGGTCGAGAAATTATTCGACCAAAGGAATTCATGTACTAAACCTGACATCTACAGTTAAAATAGTAACAACCCCAGTTGAGAAATTGTTTACCGAGACAAGATCGGTCGAAGTATTTGTGAACTGAATGAGGTTCTGAGAAGCTTAAATTATGTAATCATGTTCAGTTTATTATTAAATGTACCTAACCATAATGGACCATCACATGGGTACCAAAATCCATATTTTGTTGTAGGATTGGGTGGTTTATAGTGGATGCTCCAAAAACATGACCAGCAATAAGGATGCTTTTCAAACTTTTGAAGAAAAGAAAAGTGGAACAGTCACTTTTGGAGACAATGGCAAAGGTAAAATTCTTGGAATAGGTAATATTGGTACAAACCTTGAAATAAAAATGTTTTACTTGTTGATGGTCTGCACCATAATTTAATAAGTGTCAATCAACTATGTGATACTGTATATGATGTTTTATTCAATAAAAATTGCTACAAGTTACTAATAGAGAACACTACAAATGTTGTGTATGAAGGAAAAAGAATTGGAAATCTATATATTCTTAGACCTAACTCTATGCAATCTGTAGTTGGAAAATGTTTACTTTCAAAAGATAATTCTCTCCAATTATGGCATAGAAAATTAGGTCATGCTAGTTCACATGTTATCAAAAAGCTAGTTAAATATGATGTTGTTCGTGATTTTCCTAAGCTATCTTTTGATCAATCTGAAAATTGTGAACCATGTACTTTGGGTAAACTAACTAAAACTTCTTTTAAACCCAAAAACATGCTTAGCACCAGTAGATCACTAGAACTTATTCATATGGATTTATTTGGACCTATGAGGACACAATCTATTGGTGGAAAAAGATATTGCTTTGTTATTGTTGATGATTACAGTAGATATACATGGGTTCATTTCCTTGCAAATAAAGATGATACCATTCAAGTGTTCATACAATTTTGCTCAAAGATTGAAAATCAATTACAAAATAAAATATGCACAATTAGAGGTGATCACGATGGAGAATTTGAGAATCATATATTTGAAGAATTTTGCACATCTCAAGGCTACACTCACAATTTTTCAGCTCCACGTACTCCACAACAAAATGGCATAGTTGAAAGAAAGAATAGGTCCTTACAAGAAATGGCTAGGACTATGATGCTTGAACATAATACATCTAAAACGTTTTGGGCTGAAGCAGTAAACATAGTTTGTTATGTGCTAAATAGAGTAATTGTACACTCTTATTTAAAGAAAACACCATATGAACTTATTTATGATAAGAAACCAAGGGTTGATTATTTTCATACTTTTGGCTCAACTTGCTATATCTTAAACACAAAAGATGATAGAGAAAAGTTTGACTCTAAATAACAAAAATCCTTTTTCTTAGGATATTCAACTTCTAGCAAAGCATTTAGAGTTTACAATACCATCTCAAGAAAAGTTGAAGAATCCATTCACATTACTTTTCATGAAGAACAAAAACAAAGTGATAACATGGTATTACTCATCAAATTGAAGATCTAACCATATCAACTAAAGATGATCAAAATGCTGAAAATGATCAACAAATTGAGACACAACAACCCATCCCTAGACTCATTAAGGATCATCCTCAAGAACTGATCATTGGAAATCCTAAGGATAAAGTAAAAACTCGATCATCTGTTAGAGATGTTGCAAATATTGCATTTGTATCTATAATTGAACCTAAGAAGGTGACTGAATCTCTAGAAGATGATTATAGGATAATGGCAATGCAGGAAGAATTAAACCAATTCATTAAGAATGATGTATGGGACTTAGTTTCTAAACCTCAAGATAAAACCATTATTGGAACTAAGTGGGTTTTTCGAAATAAGTTTAATAAAGTCGGGGAAGTAGTATGAAACAAACCTAAGTTGGTAGCACAAGGGTATAATCAATAAGAAGGAATAGACATTGATGAAACTTATGCACCGGTGGCAAGACCTGAAGCCATTAGAATGCTACTAGCTATAGCTGCCCACAAAAACATCAAACTATTCCAAATGGATGTAAAAAGTGCACTTCTAAATGGAATAATACAAGAGGAAGTATATGTTTCCCAACCACCTGGTTTTGAAATTCCTGGTAAAGATGATCATGTTTACAAACTTATGAAAGCACTTTATGGTTTAAAACAAGCACCTAGAAATTGGTATGAAAGGCTAAAAAATTATCTCTTTGATAACAGTTTTTCAATTGGAAATTCAGATTCTACTTTATTTTTCAAAACATATGAATATGACTTTCTAGTTATTCAAATTTATGTTGTTTATATTATCTTTGGTGCATCAAATGAATATTTATGTAAACAATTTAGTGATATTATGAAAAAGGAATTTGAAATGAGTCTCATGGGTGAGTTGACTTTCTTTCTTGGTTTTCAAATAAAGAAAATGCCCACTGGGACTTTATAAGCCAAGAGAAGTATAAAAAAATGAACTTTTAAAACATTTCAAAATGGAACATTGCAAACATGTTATCACTCCAATGGCTACCTCTACTAAAATTGACAAGGATGAAAATGGGGAACCCATTGATGATTCCTTATATAGGGCCATGATTGATAGTTTGCTTTACTTAACTACTTCTAGACTGGATATAATGTTTTCCATTGGACTTTGTGATAAATTTCAATCAAAACCCATGCAAAATCATTTTCAAGCTATCAAAAGGATTCTAAGATACTTAGTTGGCACCGCAAACTATGGTTTATGGTGTCCTAAAAGAAAATCTTTGGATTTGAAAGCTTATACCGTTGTCAATTACTCTGGTTGTCGACTTGACTGAAAAAGCACAAGAAGAAGTTGTTTTTAATTATAGGAAGAGCCTTAGTATCACGGTTTAGCAAGAAACAAAACACGGTTGCCCTTTCTACCACTGAAGCTAAATAAATGGCAGCCGGGTCTTGTTGTGCTCAACTGCTTTATATGCAACAAGTTTTAAATGATTATGGTTTTATATTTTCAGCTACGCCTATCTTTTGTGACAATACAAGTGCTATAAACTTGGCACATAATCCTATCTTACACAGTTGTGCTAAACATATTGAAATCCGTCATCATTTTCTAAGGGATCATATTTCTAAAAAATATATATCCCTTCACCATGTTGATATGGAAGATCCATTAGCTGATATTTTCATAAAACCACTTCCATTAGATAAATTTAATAACATAAGGAAGAAATTACTTATCACTCCCTTAGAAGATGTTTTCTTTGACATTTGTTCTTCTTAAAATTGGTTGGTTTCTCCGATCCTTACATTTTGGCTGTAAATGGACATCTTTTAGCATGTTTTAACAGTTATCTTTTTGAAAGGAAAGAACCAATTATGGGGGAGTCTTAACAAATGTTTTTAACAATTATCTTTTTGAAATAACAAAGGGGAGAAA
Source organism: Alisma plantago-aquatica (assembly GCA_963693085.1). NCBI lineage: Eukaryota > Viridiplantae > Streptophyta > Magnoliopsida > Alismatales > Alismataceae > Alisma > Alisma plantago-aquatica. The sequence goes on from OY856410.1 coordinate 1,200,612,721, forward strand.
TAATAAAAATCTTAAATACTCAATCAATGAGTTGCGTACATACTCTCTTGGCTTCACATCAAATGTTGTTGTATTCCCTAAAGAGTTGGATCTTATATTCCACACCTCATTTGGGAATAATAAACACACATTCCATAAACAAGAGAAGGAATACACAAGGTAAATTTCAGGTATGAAACTCAACTCAATATTATTCAATCTTATTTGAGTTATATTTAGAAATGTTTGTCATCTTCAAAAGGGGGAGATTGTTGGCTTAATTGGACATTATTAAAATCCCTTTGTTTTGATGATGACAAACATTTCATTCTTATCGATATAACGTTCTACTTGTGTATTTTAGGAACAAGAATACAATGTGGTGGATGACACATCTTTGGAAGATCTATATGCTTAAATTGCTTTATTTTCATGATTATAATCAAATGTACAAACTTGTACAAGTATATAATGTAAAAGTACTTAGATATCATGTAAATCAAGTGGTTAGATCTTCCCTATCCACATACAACACTTAGACAGGTCATCCCTAAGTGAGCATCACAATTTCACATTCATTTCTTACACTTCGCATATGAGTTAAAGTTTTGAAACATAGTCTATTTCTGTCGACAAACTTCTCGACCGAGATACTCTCGGTTGAACATTGTCTTGACCAAGAAACTCCCAAGTCTAAAGCACAAACATCTTTGCAAAACCTTCTAAATGCCATCAAAGAGAAAGGCTCGGTCGAACTTTACTTCGACCGAGTCAGTGTCTCCAGCAGGTTATATAGCTGTAAGACTTAGTTCTATGGCCGTTAAAGTTAGTGGGAAAAAGTGGTTGGAATTTGAGTTGAACGTTGCTCCAGAATGACCCTCGGTCGACAAATTCCTCGACCGAGAGACACTCGGTCGACAAACTTCTCGACCGAGAAGGTTTCTATCTACACTTTTTAGAGTTAATTAACTTGTCATTACAAACGTAATTAGTGGATATCTAATGGCTAGTTGAGCACTAAGAACCCCCTAAAAAGTGTCTAGAACGTCCCTAAGTACTAGTAGTCCATTCCCACAAATAGGACATGCCTTAGGATACTTAAACTCACTTGAGTACACATACTTGCAATTGATAATCAATCATTGAGAGCAATTGAGCAACTTCAACACTTGCAAATCATTTCCATTATTGGCATTTCATGTCCTATAGGCTAGAATCTCCTACCCACTATACTTCCACTTTCATACACATTGGATAGGTGATCAAAACGCTTGATATAGGATTCAAGCCTTGTGCGTAAGTGGTAATTGTAATTTCCTTTTTCCTTTCTTGTTCTTTCTTATTGCATTGTACTCTCCTTGCTACTTCTAGGTTGGAGGTTGTGGACTGGAGAGGGTGTAATCTTCTAAGGTGGAGAAGGAGGACTTTGGACTACTTCTATAAGGTCTCAACGGGAAGCTACTCCAAGGAGGAAGGTTACTTGAAGGGGGAGTTTGGAGTTACTTCAAGTGAAGGTTGCTTCAAGGTTGGTGAGACGACTTCGGGTGAAGGTTGTCCAAAGGGTTTGCGGAGGTATTTGTAATTTTGTGTAACATCCTTGTGAAGGTAATAAAATCCAAATACTTTCAAAATCCCAATTGGAAACAATTGGGTAGTGTACTGACTTCCTTAGTTTTTGCTAAGGGTGGAACCACTCTAAACCCTTGTCTCCTTCTTCTACATACTTTTGGTTGTTTGTTTGTTGAATTATTTTAAAAATTATTATAAAACCCTATTCACCCCCCTCTAGTGTTTTTCAGTTACATCTATGATGAGTTCTACGAAAGGTGACATTGATTTCATATTGAAATATGTGCCACTCCATAACATGTATCCATCATGCTAGTGAAATTAAATCTTATCATTGTAATATTTTGGATCTCTAATGTTTATCATGTCATGGGACTTTTGCTTATCTTTCCAATGCAAAAATTTTCACAATTATACTATCCTAGCCCCAATTATGTTCTTACAAATATTGGATCAAACTAAATGATAATTCATTGAATTTATGTGCTTTTCTTCCTTAATTGACCCATTTATGGGCATGTGGCCCAGCATCCCCCACCCATGCCTTGGTTAATGATGGTTCTTCAAATTTATTTACATATTTGAAATGCAAATACTTTTATAACAAGGGTATAATAGAAATTTGGTTTGTTTTGTTTTAAGTGTATGGATTTAACTTGCAAATTCTCCTTTGTTGTGGTTTTGTGAATTTTAATGTTTTCCATAATTCAATAATAGATATGAAGAAAATAATGAGAGAAAATTCAAAGTAAATGAATTACTAAAGGTAATGAGTAACTAATATGGAATTGTGTGGAATTTTCTAGAAAAGAGGTGTTGAAGGAAACAAATGGTTTGGTTTCATTTCCACGTTGTTTTAAAAAGAGAAGTAATCAAAATAAGAAATATGGGAAATTAGGAAAGAGAAAAGAATTGATTTGATGCCTTAAATAATGAGATATGGAGGGAGACTTGGAGACTAAGAAAAGCACCTTGATGTTGAGTATTTTGGTATCCAATCTCGACCACACATAGATAAAAGTATTTACGAAAAGCGCCTCCTAGGCAATTTTAACCCTTGGTGAATTTGTGGAATCTTGAAGAAAGTCTTGGTAATCCAATTGATCACTGGAGAGGCTTGAATCTTGAAGTAAACAGATGAGTTGACCGCCTGGTCATGCAAGACAAGGAGTCGATGTTGAAGATAAACCCCAATGAAAAGTCTAGTTTGCCCTGGTCTTTTGTTCAGTACATGTAAGGATCATTATGTCCTTTCCACCTTTTTCTCGCCTTGCTAACAAAGATCCACGCACGAGTGGATTGTTGAGTTGGCCTGAGCCCATTGGGTCATCCCAATCAAGTTGGCAAGGCTGGGACCTAGGTTCTTTGTCTAGGCAGTGTCTTATGATTGGCCAAAACTAGTTAATCTTATATAAATCATAGAAAATTTTAAGATTGTACAATGATAATGATTTATATATGAAAGTTGATCAAAAAATTACAAGGAATCCACTAAAAATAGTTTCTAAACATAGTTCAATACAAGATTTTACAAGTCCTAAAGTTGCTTACTTTCTTGTATTTAAAACATGAAAACCCTAATTTCTTGGTCTTAAAGAATATAACTTGCTTAAATGACTTCAATGGATAAAGTTGAGACTTTTGCATATAACATCAAAATTAGGGTTTGTGAGTTTAAACAACATTAAAAGTGATGATTAGTGTTTGGAAAGCAAAGTCCTAATGAAATCCTAATTTGACCCAAAACCCTAACTTGGAATCCAAGTCAGTCTTAATGTTAGTTATGAACAAAATAGTGATACTTGGGTGTGATGTATTAATTTTAGGGTGATTTCTTGCCTAATCTCAGTTGCACTTATTTACTTGGACTTTTGATCTCTTTCGAGAATCTATGACTACTCACCTTTAACAACTTCCATCGTTTTATGCGGTTTCCCGCATTGATTGCAAATAGACTATTTATTTTATTTCTACAATCTATAAAGTCATTGTGGGTATCACATTATATAAGTATAACTTGGTCAACCATCTCCGGTGGATTTAGGTGATATACATGAGATGTATGAAATGTCACTATGGTGACGGGTGATCGGGCTGGGATACGAAGATCATCAATAAGCTGAGATAGGATGGCCATTACGAGGCCAAGATGAGAAAGGAAGGCCATAACAATCCAGGCCCATGAAGGGGAATGTTATGAGAAGTCCACTATAGGGACTAAACTGTAGAGAGAGGTTACCCCATGATAAGTACTCAAGAGAGGGAGTGTACCACAGACACTAAGTTGAAAAGTTAGAAAGAAAATGTATGTTCATTTTGTAACCATAATTGTTGCTATGGCTGATTCTATTGTCACAACAATATGTAAATATTTTGTTTCCCTCATATACCAATATAACTTGTTATATTGGCCGTGTTTTTGGTTCACAACATTTTAGGTTAATCTACTATGAATATGCAAAATGGACATCTAGAGAAGAAGGAACCAAAAGGAAATATATTTAAAACAACCAGGAGGATTTAGATAGATAGAACTTATTTCATGGAGCAAACTTTAGCTTTCCCTTTCATGTAACTCCTTAGTGGAGAGTTTATCTTTCATAATGTTACCATACTCCTTTATATTTGGTGAAATTTAATAATTATTATTGGTTAATTGATAATCCTCGATCTTGTAATATGGCAAGGGCCCTTGCCCTTTCGGTCCACCTTAATTGTGGATAATCGGGTGAGGGGGTCCTAAAATTTGGTACAGATCTTGGTTGACCATTTGGCCTTTAATGGTTACTAAATTTTAAGAGTTCTATAGAGCCCAAAGGGGATTTTTAGAGTACTTTCTAAAGATGGTGGTGTCTAGAAGGACCACGACCAGAGGGCAGGCAAAAATTTCTTCTACACCGCTAGTCGGCTACCGATGACTCCCAGGCCCATGCATCCTGCCTGGCTAAAGTTTGAGGATTTTACTCAAAATAAGATACCTATAGTATTTCTTCTCTTCTAATTTCATCCTTTCACTTTCCCTTTCTTCACTCTCCAAAACCCTATGGACCAAATGACTACTTCCTCTACCCTTCTCAGATTAGGGTTGTGAAAAAATAGGATTCTGCCAAATAATATAATACACGTAAGTAAGATGTCATGGTTATAGTTGAATGGTGCCTTTAAATCCTTAAATGTCTTAAATGTGGAACTAAGGTCAATAAAGTTAACTTATGTGGAATAACATGGCACGTATAAAGAACATTGCCATCCTAGATGAAATACCTAGGGATCAACCTGAGCGAAGACCCTCCTATAGAAGGAGGAGGTCTTCAGAGAATAAGAGGAAGGCTATGGAGGAGGAGTTCTACAAGAAGTGAAAGAGGCCATAGGAGGCCTCTGTTGAAAAAGGAGATTATGAGCCTAAGCATGTCTCCTTTGACAAGTCAAACCCAGAAGATGGCCCTAACCCCAAAGGTGAACCTATGATGGAAGACAATCGTAACCATGCTACCAGATCTGCACTGATAGTCAGGAAAGTAGTTGTTCATACCCCCCTCTGCTCTAGCTGGAAAAAACAAGAAGCTCATCGAGGTTGTTAGTTCCCTTACACTCAAATATGTTGTCACACCAAAAAAAAAAGTTGTCAGAGATGAGAATGGTGAACCCCTATGTGTATTGCCTCATCTTCAAGCCACCATCCTCATACTCATCACGTTGAGTATAGAAAAGTTCTATGGTGAAGATAAGACCAAGGTGGTTGAAAAGGAGGATGTCTGGATTCTTTCCATGGCAAATAGTTTCTGAATCTTGGAGGCATAACCCAACAAGAAGGTTCTCTTTTCTTCTCATCTTATTGAGGGAGCAACAAATATTTGGTTGGATAATTACATCACTGATGAGACATGATCTCAGAATGATGACTGGGATGGACTTCCGTCCCATTTTCTCTGTAAGATTCATTTCTATTTCTACGAAGAAAGATAGAGAAAAGCAAATTATGCTCTAGTATTATGATAGCATGATAGTGGCAGACTACACTCAATGCTTTGACCATGTTCTGACTGAAGACGGACAAGTGGAACATTATATGGAATGCTTGCTCCCCCATACAAGACCCCGTGTGATGGATAGCAAACCTCCAAACTTCATCGATACCCTCAAATTTTCCCTAGATGTGGAGAGGATCATTATGCCTATGCAAAACCTACTAAGGGATTTCTAGGGTTTACGAAAGTAACTTCTGTCCCAAAGAATGATAATGGAAAAGGACAAGGTCATAGCCATAGAAGGAATAGGAATGGTTGAAAGGAGGAACGCCATCACAAGAATCCCCAATCCACCTATCGAACATGTGGAAAGAAGCACCTCGATAGATTTTGCTATGAGAATAAAGTATGCTATCATTGTTGGTAAGGACATATTCAGTCTGATTGTCCACTCCCTAACCCTTGAGGTCCAAGCCCAATAGAACCTCAACTAATAGTTGCAAAACCACAAGGGGCAATCCCAGCTGTTGGAGAATGTTGATAGGCTCAAGTCTTTTCCACTGATAATAAGGAAGCTCATCCGTATGCAAAATGACTTATAAAAGATGGACATCCCTAGAATGTTGTAGTACACATTGTATTAGAAAACATATGTTTAAATTAAGTGACATAGTTCTGAGCATATGAAATATGATGTAGTAGTTCTTGTGAATCTAACTTTTGGTTGATGATGATCCAATTCTTGAATGATAAATCATATGGTTCAATGATATCACTCAGGTAGAAAATGCATCGATGATGTAATGGGAACTATGCCTAAGGAACTTGTTCTCTTGTAATGATATAAACTTTGGTTCAAGTATGTTTTTTGTGGTCTTTGGTATTGCCAAGTATTAGTTTTATCTTGTCATGAGGTAGGACCTTTCCTAAAGGGTGAGTTCACAAATTGGTTTAAGAATTGAGATAAACTTAAATGTCACATAAAGCATAAGAGATTAAGTGCATGAAGCATGAAAGAACATATATCAAGAATGATCCTTTGGACCCATGTATGCCATCTCTAAGGGACATGAGGAAAAGTCACTATGAAGTGACCGATAGTATGGGACTGAGCCAGACAAGAAGGTCACCATGAGCCCAATGAAGGGACAAAAACTAAGTTGTGTATAGTGGCGGAGCCAGGAATTCAACATGGGTGAGGCCCAATTGTTAAATACAATTTTTTTTATATGACTTATTGATTGACATTGAATCCCAATCATAGTTTAAGTAACTCAATTAAACAATATAAGTAAGAATTAGCATAAAGAACCAGTAGAAATATATATTCACTCATAATTAACAATAAGCATGTTTGTATATCTGGTGATCAATGCAATTGCAAATAAAAAAATCCATTCACATGTACAACATTATACATTGGTTTAGTTTAATGATAATAATGCAAAAGATGGCCGAGCTATATGAAAAGCATTATAATTTAATCCCCATTATTGACAACATACATACAAACATACACATCGTAGTTATCCAACATTGGCACCATAAAATCCATGATAAATTACATCTCCTTCAATTGTATGTTGCGAACTTAGATTACCTATATGTTGCCTGTTGACTACATCCACAATCTTAATTGACATAAGTGTTTGCACAAATGAATGGAAAATTATATTTCATAGTGATATGTGAGTGCATCCTTATTTATGAGGACATGTGGATGAGATAAATATTGACATGACCAGTCTTTAAGTGGTTTATCCATGGGCATGAAGGTCCTTGTAGATGAGACTAAAAGACAACCCATCACTAAGTAAACTAAATCAAAAAAAGAGGTGAGGCTCTTCAATTCTTTAATTTTTCATGTTATGTGCTTGTTGTTCATGTACATAGCATCTATGTTGTAGTCCTCCTATTATGTTTACTGGATAAAACTAAAAATAGTTAATAACTGGTAGAAAAAGCCTTAGTGATTGCATGTGTCCATTCGAGAAAGAGTTCAAACACAAAATAATACATTGGTTGGACTGGGGATAGGTAAGGCACATGCCTCACCTGGCCCAAGTATGGCTCCGCCACTGGTTGTGTATGCCCTAAGAGATGAAGGAAAATCAGGTGAAGGAATTTTAAAGGATATAATGGGCTTGAGTCTTATTCGAGAAACCTCAGAGAAAAATGTGAATGGAGTAATGACATATCAAAGAAACCCTTGGGAAATGTAGAGATTTAAGTCAATCCTAAGGTCAAGTAGGGAGTATTAAAGGTACATAAGACCAATGATATTAGGATATGATTGTGCCCTGGATGTATAAGACCTTAGGGTCGGGAGGTAAAAACTATGTTTTCTCGAGGCCCATGACTCAAGAGATTGGCCCTCCTGAGTTCTTGAGGCCCAATGAGTGAATCTAAGAGGCACTCCATAGATACATATGGTCGAGATCTCTCCAAACATACATGTACCCTTAGAGACCTCGAGGATGTCGCTAAGGGTCATAATACATGTTTGAATAAATATAAAAGATACAAGAAGTCATGTAATCACCTCAAAAGGATGTATACATATACTGAGAAATTATGAGAAAATCATATTCCATGTGATTACATGAAATAGTAAGAAAATTATGAAACTAAAGGTATTCACAATGTATATTCATGGTAGGGAATGACTCAAATAAACCTCCAAAAATATAAGATTATGTGTGAATGAATCATCTCTACTATTGGAATGGGATGAGCTTTATATTGGGACTACAACCAAATGCTTATTTCATCTTGTTGTGAGTGTGAGAGATTGGACAACAAATGCTATGTACAAAATGATATGAGAAAAGAATACCTAAGTTCAAATTCAAATGTCATGACCTAAGATTTTACCTTACTACTATGAGAAAATAATGAATAAAGGCTTTGGAAACCTAAGTGAGTAAGGTAGTTACAAAGAGAAATTGAAATCACAAGTGAAAAATGTAATTATCAAGTGTTATTTAAATTCTATAGATATAAGAATTAATTTGGTGAACAACACAGGAGTAGATATCTAACTATGTACGGAAACACAAGTGTTGAGGTACCCAATAAAGATGAATCAATCTTACCTTTAAAAATTAGAGAGATAGTTCTCTTACATTGTGTTTGAAAGAAGTTCAACAATTTTGAATCATGACCCTAAGTTCCCTTCAAAGTTATGGAAAATTCAAGAATAACTCGATACTAGGTTAAAATTCAGTAAAACATATCACCCCCAGACTGGTGGACAGTCAAAGAGAATGGTCTAGATCTTAGAAGATCTATTTGGAGAATGTGTTCTTGATTGGGGTGGATCATGGGAGAATACCTTCCCTTAGCTGATTTTTCCTATAGTAATAGTTACCAAGCCACTATCGAGTTGCCTCTGTATGAATCTCTATATGGGAGGTCGTATCCATTACTGCTCCATTGGGATGATGTTAGTGGCAGGACCTTTATAATGTCAGTGGAACTACAGTTGTATGCTAAAAAGGTTACTTTAATCAAACATAGGCTGAAGAGAGCCCATTATTGATAGAAGTCATATGCTGATGCAAAGCAGAAAGACTTGCACTTCACTATAGGTGATCATGTGTTCATGAAAATATGACCCACCGAGCTATAGCTAAGAGTAGACAAAAAAATGAGTCCTCCAGACATGGGTCCATTTGAGATTTTAGAATGGATTTTTGAGGCCTCTTATCATCTAGCTTTAGTGCCACAATATTGTATGATGCATGATGTGTTCCTTTTGTCCAGTCTAAAGCTCTATGTGAAGGTTACTAGCCATGTCTTGAACATTGAGCCAATTGAACTCTAAGGGAGGTTGACATACCCTGACTCACCTGTGAGGATATTAGATACCATGGTGAACAGAGCTCACAAATAAAAAGATAGAGATGGTAAAGGTTCCTTGCAAACACCATGGTGAGGATGAAGCCACATGGGAGGTAAATACTTACATGGAAAATTCTCATCCTGATCTATTTGTATGATCAGTTGAATTTTGAGGACAAAATTCCTATAAGAGAGAAAGGAATTTATAACATCATTTTTCACATGTATTTACATATTTCAATGCAAATATTTGTATAATAAGGATATATTAGAAATTTGATGTGCTTTGTTTTAAAAATAAGGATTTAACTTGCAAATGCTCCTCTGCTATGTTTTTGTGGATTTTACTATTTTCAATAATCCAATAACAGATATGATATAAAGAAAGAGAGAAAATCCCAAAGTAAATGTATTACTAAATGTAATTAGTAATTAATATGTAATTTGTGTGGAATTCTCAAGAAAAGACGTGTTGAAGGAAACAAAAATTTGGTTTGTTTCCACATTGTTTTTAATAAGAAAGCAATCAAAATAAGAAATATGAGAAAGTAGGAAAGAGAAAAGAATTGATTGGATGCCTTAAATAATTTGATAAAGAGGGAGACTTGGAGACTAAGAAAATCACCTTTAAGCTAAGTATTTTTATCTCCACTCTCACCCACATATATTTAAATATATTTAAGTCTTTCCTTTAAAATTTGGGATTAAAAAGGAGAGAGATATGGATTTTTCTAGAAATCACAAAGTGAATGGATTATGGTAAATATACATTAAATGTCACGATTGATTTGGTAATTAAAATAATTCCTTTACTTTTTCATGTGGCACGATAGACACTAGATCAGGATCTGATGATGACTAAGTCATCATATACCTCATGTGAAATAGGCAAGTTGGAATAGTAAATTGATGTTTTCCTTTTCTCTTCCTCCCTCTTCAATGATAGGGAAATTCTAGAAATGTTTCCATTGGATTCATGAGTTGAATGTTAACCTACTTACCCTAGTTTTTGACTAACATGGAGAACTCTAGAATATTTTCCAAATTCATGGACTTGATGGTATCCCTACCACTTTAGCAAAGTGTATATACAATCCTATGACTCTCATGTGAAAAAAAAAATTGGTTCACAAGACTCTGCTCAACTCCCTAACTCTCAACCTGCCTTCAATTTCTCTTTCATACTTGTCCTTCACCTATCCCTATCCATGTTATCTTGCCGAATATATCCTTTCTTCATCCTAGAGACTCTGTCCATCTTCTAGGCACACTACTACAAAACACGCCTTTGGCGTCAGTTGTTTAACCCCTATTAGCGACGATTCTCTAGCGACGCCTATGTGGGCGCCGCTAAAGGTCGAACTCTTTGGCGTCGGTTTTATAACCGACGTCAAAAGGCTTCGCGCCATCGAAAACGCGCCAGTAGGACACCGATAGGCGTCGGTTATGTATAGTAAGTCGACGCCAAAAGGGTTCGCGCCACAAAAAGAGCGTCATCTAGGACACTTTCTGCGTCGGTTTATAACTACCTAACCAACGCCATAGTTCTAGACGACACGGTCGTGCTTCCTTGCACAGTCATGTTTAGTACTATAGGCATCGGTTTGGTACTAAGCACTGACGCATTTTCCGCCACGGCCATGCTTTCCTGCACGGTCGGGTTGTTTGTCATATTTGGCAGCGGTTTTATCCAATAACCGACGCTGTAAGTCTTTGATGACGGTGTTCTATAAATAACCGACGCCGATGTTTTATTTTTTTTCTTATCAGTTTGCAGGTCTGCTGTGGCTGGTCAACAGGATGAGAACCTGCAGTTCAGTTTTCTGAACTGCTGGTTTATGACATCCATTGATATCAGCCTACAAACATGCCACAAACTTGCAAAATCAACAAATATACTTTTCACACAAGTAGATACATTCAGACATCAATTCAATTCTCACATTCACACATGTAGAAACATTCAAATACATATAGAAACATTCAGACATGTATAAACATTCAGAAATACTCATTTACAAAATATCATTCAACATCGCTATCAACATCCCAATTATATCTTACAATTGCCACTGCTTGTATGGCTCTTGCACATTCTTCTCTTAATTCATTTAATACTTCCATCCTATATGGGGCATGTACATCTTTTAAGCATTTACCTATACTGTGGTCAGTTTTAAATACCTGCAAAGAGAATAATGTATATATATAAGTAATAATATCAAAATAAGATTGATATATTTCATACTAACTAATGAGACTATATATAATACCTCATGTATGGTATTGATGTCCAATGTGGCATATTGGATAATCATCTACATAAATCACATCACATAGTATGTGCATGCCCAGTCGTTGTCTTATATAGCACACTATAAATTGAAACATACAAAATATTAAAAAATACAACTAAGCACAGTTCACATAAATAATATATACATTGGAGTCGGGAACTTACTTTTACATTCTCCCAAATTATTGGCTGGTTATTTTTCCTTGGGACCTTTCCTCCAGCATTTTTGAATGCATCTAAACCCCTACATGTTAATGTAACACAGTAAATTGCATAATTAAATAGTAATGTAATAAAAGATGTTAACGAATATAAAAATGAAATATTTCTCACCAGAATAATGGCAATCTCATTACGTGTCCAATTTTAGTATTCAATGTATTCCCGTAAGATCTAGATAATAAACAGTGAATGTCCCGGGACAATAACTAGTAACTCCCAATGCCTATCGCTAGAGGTAAAAAAAGTTAAAAATTAATAACTCAAACTCCACAATAAAAATGTAATTTTCTTAAGTCCAAATTATAAGTAAAGTAAACTTACTTGACATTGAATAGAGCTATTATTATCGTCTTCTTTTGCTGACCGAAAATTGTAAAAGAATCTATATATTATTGTTGAACATGATCAGGATCTTTATCTACCATACTAATCAATGATGGAATCAAAAATCCCACATGGTCAAATGCAAATTGTTTGCATTGATTTTTGACTAAGTAGCTGCAAAACATGTATTACGTATGCATTAATATATAAGAAACCAGATCACCAGATCTTACACAAGGTATATTGATGTATAAACAATATCTCACCTTATCCATGTCTCTATCATTGATGTATTCACCCAATTATATATAAACACCTCAATAATATCTTGTATAAATAAAGAGCTTTCGTATGATTGACCTGCAAAATTCGCTTCTAAAGAAACAATTATAGGGCAATGTATATTATGTGCCCGTAGCCAACATGCCATTCCCCTACAAGCAGAACCTAATGGGTATTTTAGGTCAGTTGGAACCCAAGTTGGTAATGCAGGAAGTGGAGGTGGAGGCCTAGGTGCTTCGGGCATCTTATTTTTAACCTGTATATATAATTTCAGATCAATTGACCTCATATATACACATTAACAATCTAAAGTAATGTAAATGTATCTTACAATTTCAGTAGTGTAGACAACATCTTCTTTGGGCCACAACATCACCCCGCCTTCTGCCTCACCAAGATTATCAATATCCGGGTGGGCATATGGCAATGCAGCTTCCCTCCAATCGGGTAATACACATATCGGGCTCACACGAACGTAGCCCTGCGGCATTGGAGTCCCATGAAATGTTTCCCCAGGAAGGGACGGGTAAGCCTGCGCCTCTGCAACAACATAGTCTTGCATTCTCAAGCGGCATGGCTTCAATGCCTACAAATTTACATAAAGAATGTTATACATATATACATATCATATTGAAAACATATCATCTTGAAAAGACTAGCTACAATGTCATAAACAATACTTACAGCAGACGTGTTAGGTGATGGGTCTCCAGGATTACTCACAGTCTGTGCATTAGGAGAAGAGTGGATCGCCATAGGCTAATTGGAAGCATGAGATGCCTGCCACCACACCATTTCTTTCTTGACCTTCTCAGCAACTATATCATTGACCTTCTTAGCAACTATATCCTCGAATCTCTTATTCTCCTATACATTGAAAAAAGAAATATTAGCTTCTTATTATTGAATTCCCTTTTGCAGTAACATTCTAAAAAAAGAATAGGTTACCTCTTCTTGTGAAAGTCCTGCTCTGGGTTTGCGCTGGGATGGCCCAAAGAGTGCTTTGATGCCCACACCAGCGCCTGCACCCCTAACACGTCCAGGATGCTCTGGGTTTCCCAGAGCAACTGTCAATTCATCCCTTGTGCCCTGAGGGATGAACGTGCCTTGTTTCCTCTACTCGTGCAGCTCCCGCTAATCACCATCAACAGAAATTGGTAAGTTAACACCACAAATAATCAATATTCAAACGACTGCTCTAAGAGTTGTATTTTACCATTTTCACATCCGTCTCAGCAGTTACGGGCTTCTTTATTTCACCCTTCTTGTTTTGTCTCCCAACTATCCAGACATCATGGCGAGGCATGGGTGTGGAACATGTAGTAGAGGACTCCTGAGTAGCAGCAGACTCTGCCTGTAGTGTTTGGAAAACGCTTGCATAGCCCTTTGGACCCATAGTGTGGTCATGCACATTCAGTGCACGCCTTGCTTTTTGCGCCTCACTGAGGGCCTAGTTAGTATGCATATTAAATAGAATTGTTTAGTAGCACTAAATGTTAAACTTGAATAGGTGAATACAACATATATTAATTAAATTGGGAGTGACGCCTAATACCTTGAATTCTTCAGATTTTCTTGAAGCAACAAACGTGTCCCAATCTTCTTTGTCCAAGAAGTTCCACTGTTCAAGGGCTGACTTCTTCTTCTTATCACCATCTTTTATGTATTCTCTGTTGAGATTTGTCCTATAGTTCCTTAGCATCTTTCCAGCGCGTTGCAACACGCTTTTACGATGCAACTTCTCATCCAATGCAAATAGATTCTGTAAAACATAATTGTTATTAACTAGTATCCAAAAATCGAATTTGTAATCTACAAAATAGAATTGCAAATAATAATAACTCACGCATAAATCCTTCCATATCAAGTCTTTCTTCGCTTTAGGAACTTTATGAAAATTATCATACTTAACACCACAATGGCTTCGAGTGACAACCCCAAGATAGTTTACAAAATTATTGCGGTTCACTCCAATTGCATTTCCTCCATTATCAAACTCCACAACCAATCTGGATCCACTACCACTTAGCGCTATTAATTTCTTCAACAGTGTGATGCCCCTTTTCTTATTAAGTGTTTCATGATGCGCATCAAGTTCCTCCAATGCTTCAGTGGGTACATGTGCATCATCAACCTAAAATTTGACAACAATAAACACACTGAATTAGCCAAATATAGAAATACAAGATATGTTTTTAGAACTTACATTGGTATCCTCGCCATGCTCATCATGGACAGCATGCTCATCATGGACTTCATGCGCATCATGGACATCATGCTCATCATGGTCAGCCATCTGAAAATGTCATTAAAAAGGCAAACATTTAGCATTTGTATTAACTAGAAGATAATGAAACATCAAATCTGAAAATGATATTGATATTAAAAAAGCAAACATTTAATCTGATATATAATAAATGTGTACCACCTGTCCCATCCTTGAACACCTAATCTCACTAGTAAGTGTATAATGTGTATTGGGTTTTTGTGAAAATTTCGGAAGCATTTCCCCGCTGTTCTCTAAGTACATACTTAGAGAACAGCGGGGAAATGCTACCGAAATTTTCTCAAAAACCCAATACACATTATACACTTACATCCTAAGTGAGATTAGGTGTTCAAGAACAGTCCCAAACCGGGGACTATCCAAGATTTACTCCTAATGAGTAAATCTTGGACGGGTTTCTCGGCCAACAAACACATGTGATGTCATTCTTATATATAATAAATGTGTACCACCTATCCCATCCTTGAACACCTAATCTCACTAGTAAGTGTATAATGTGTATTGCATTTTCAAGAAAATCTCAGCAGCATTTCCCCATTGTTCTCTAAGTACATATGTACTTAGAGAACAAACGGGGAAATGCTACCAAAGTTTTCTCCAAAACCCAATACACATTATACACTTACATCCTAAGTGAGATTAGGTGTTCAAGAACAGTCCCAAACCGGGGACTATCCAAGATTTACTCCTAATGAGTAAATCTTGGATGGGTTTCTAGGCCAACAAACACAATAATAGATATGTACATGTTAGGGTTTCATCACAATTAATGTTAGGGTTTCATCACAATTGATTTTAGGGTTTCATCAATGTTAGGTTTAATCAAATCAAATTAGGATGCTAGAATGGACACATTTAAATCTTATTTCAACATGCATCAAAATTTACTGAATTAGGTCAAACATTAGGATTAGAAGCACAAATATATGCAAGCAAAAGATTTGTTCGTATCCAAGGATTTACATAAAGCATTACATAAAGATTTGTTCATATCCTTACCAACAGCAAGCACGGCTGTGGTTGTGCTGGCAGCACGGCCGTGGTAGGCCAACACAGCCACGGCTGTGCTTGCTGTTGGTAAGGAGCTAGGGAGAAGGAGCTAGGGCTACTTGGAGCTAGTGCGGAGAAGAGTGGCGGTAGTAGTAGCGGCGAGCAGGCGAAAAGCAGAGCAGAGCGGCGCTCGCACTGGCACTAGGAGAAGAGAGCAAAGCAGCAGTGGCGGCAAGCAGTGGCAGCAACAACAGAAAGAGGACGTGGCGGCGGCGAGCAAAGCGCACTAGCAACAACGGCGGCGAGCACAGGGTCATCGGACGATTTTAGGCGAGAGCGGCAAGCACATGAATTATCGCGATGAAACAGGAAGAAAGGAGGAAGAGCCGGGTGATCGGATCTATTAAGTTGGTCAACGACGTCGGTTATCTACAAAACCGACACCTTTCACTCTTCATCGTCGGTTGATAGTAAAAAACCGACGTCCAATTAGACAATCTTTGCCCTAAATTATTTGGCGGGAACCATTATCAATGTCGGTTATCACAGGATAACTGACGCCTAAATTGGAACTTTTTGCGCAAATTTCCATCTTATATCGGCATCGGTGAGTAGTTAAAAAACTGACGTTGTATGTGATACTTTGGGGCAAAAAAGATTTCGCTCGAAAATTGGATTTTGTGGGCGATTTTATACGTCTGTTTGTTTTACCTAGCTGACACTAAATACAAAGTGGTACCCGTGTCTGGCTGGTCTTTGAATATAGACATCGGGGTTCCTAAATATCCGACGTTGAATATTATAGGCATCGGTTTTGTTAAATAACCGACGCCTAGAAAAGCGACATTGAATGTTGTTTCTGTAGTAGTGGCAATAGAAGCCCTTGGTGAATTCATGGAAGAACGAAGAAGGTCTTGATAACCCAGTTCATTGTTATAAAGGCTTGGATCTCGAAGTCAACAAACAAGTTGACTGTCTTCTCATCTGAGAGAAGGATTTCAGGTTGAAGATAAATTGCAATCAAAAGTCCAATTTTACCCCGTGTTCGCTTTAGTATAGGTAAGGACCCTTCTATCCTTTCCCCTTCTTTCTTGCTTGACTAGCAAAGATCCACACAAGCACGACCCGGAGTTGACGTGACCCTGCCAAGTTGGCAAGGTTGGGACTGGGGTTCACTTCCTAGGTGGTGGTTTAGGATTGGCCATAATCAATTCATCTTGTAAAAATCATTGAAAATTATAGGATTGTCAAATGATGATGATTTATATATGAAAGTTGACAAAAAATACAAGAAATGTAATTAAAACAGTTTCATGATCTATATTTGTACCGAACTTCATAAGTGACTAAAGTTGCTAACTTCAATGTATTTAAAACATGAAAACCCTAATTTCTTGATTTTAATGAATATAACTTTCTTAAATGACTTTACTGGATAAAGTTGAGTCTATTTGGATCAAAAGAATATCTTTGAGATTACAAATGCATATACCATCAAAATTAGGGTTTGTTAGTTTAGATGACATTAAAAGTGATGGTTAGGGTTTGGAAAGACAAAACCCTAATGAAACCCAAATTTGACCCCAAAACCCTAACTTGGAATCCAAGTTAGTTTTAATGTAAGTTATGTAAAAAGTAGTGAAATTTGGATGTTGTGTATTAATTTTAAGTTAATTTCTTGTTTAATCTCAATTGCACTTATTTGGTTGGACTTTTGATCTCTTCTGAGAAAGGTATGTGGTTACGCCTATGACTACTCTGCTTAAATGACTTTTGTGGTCTTTCGAGGTTTCTCGCATTAATTGCAAAAAGATTGTTGATTGTTTATTTAATTCATGCAATCTATAAAGTCACTATGGGTGTCACATTGTATAAGTATAACTTGCTAAACTATCTCTGGTGGATTTAAGTGTTACATGTGGGATGTATGAAATGTCAATATGGTGATAGGTGATCAGTCCAGGATAGGAAGGTCACCAATAAGACCAAGCCAGGATAGGATGTTCATTATGAAGCCAGACCGGGAAAGGAAGGCTATAACAATCCAGGCCTAGGAACAGGAAGGTTATAAGAAGTCCACTTTAGGGACAAAAACCTAGAGAGAGACTACCCCACAATGAGTCTCCAGAGAGGGAGTGTACCACCATGATTAAGTAGAGAAGTTAGAAAGAAAATGCATGTTCAATTTTATAACAACAATTGTTTCTATGGCTAATTAAATTGTTACTACTTCATGTGACTATTTTGATTCCACCACATACCATTATAACTTGTAATACTGACTATGTTTTTGTTTCACAATGTTTTAGGTTAATTTGTGTTTAATATGCAAAATAGACATCCCAAAAAGAAGGCACCAAAAGGAAAGATGTTTAAAACTACCTGGAGGACTTAGATAGTTAGAATTTATTTAATATTTCAAACTTTAGTTTTCCTTTCATGTAACTTCTTAATGGAGAGTTAAGATTTCATACGATTACCGAACTCCTTTATATTTAGTGAAATTTAATAATTATTATTGGTTAATTGATAAACCTCGATCTTGTAATATGGTAATGGCCCTTGCCCTCTCTATCCGCCTTAATTAGGGATAACCGTGGCAGGGGGTCATTAAACATGGAAACCCTAGTATGCCCCCTTTTTCTAACTGATAGCTCCCTGATGTGAGATCCAAAGGCTGTTGACCTATCACTCTCCTTGGCTCTATACTGTTGCAGCTACTGCAGTAGGGTTTCCTTTGACTCCGCCAATAGGATTATATCCTCAATTATTTTGAATGGTTAACACCCTCATGAGGTTTTTTCTCCTTACATTTCACTTCCTCTATATTCTTATTCTTATTTTCTCACCCCTGAACCCCCCTTGGTACTTCTTCATATTGTTTTCATTGAATATACCTCAGTCGACCATTTGGGTCTCTCATCTTTTAGCTCCTCTCAGCTCGAAGGTGCTTCCTTTGGACTCACGGTGCAAAGCTTAAGGTGAGTGGTACCCTCAAAAGATTTGTGATTGACTCCTATAGCTGATCCTGAGATCATCAGAGAGCTCAATTGCTTGTGCCAACCTTGTGTGTGGAAGGAGGCACAAATGCCACACGATGCGACGAGTCCACAGTGAGTGTGTGAGATGAGTGGCCATGATAACCCAACTCATTCCTATTGCCTCGACCATGGGTGGGACTGAAGCAGATGGGACACAATGAGTGAGATATAGGAACGAACATGGACGCGGTGCAAGTGATGGAGATAGTGAGAGAGAGAGAAGGCGAGCAACCACATATTGCACGTGTAGGCTCCTTCAACACCACATGGCAGCTTGCAGTTGGAGAGAAAGCAAACACCTTGGAAAAATCCTTCTTTCCCTTGCAACTTGTAATAATCATATCACATACATCCTATAACCAAAATAGTCATGTAATAAATGAATTTCAATCATAAAAAATCCTATATCTATTAAATATATTTACGAACTGATAATATGCTCCTAGATCTCCCATTTTGCTAAAGATACAAACTTTAACGTTGTTTGACTATGGTAAATGCATGACTATGTTGAATAGTTAATCGTTTATCCACCTCCACCTTCCCCATGATCATATCATTCAAAAGCTTGGATGTAATTTGTTATTCAATGCAAGGCCTAATCACCTTTGTTACTCTTTATGTGACCTCGATGCACTAATGTGACTTGTTCTTGGATTTTTAAAGTATAATCTTGATCGATGTTGTTACATTTCATCTATATGACCTAAAGTCTCTACCAAATTTCATAATAAATAAGTTATATCTTCACATGACTCTTATATCAACCCCTAATATCCCTTTTGCTCGGTTTGATTTATAGGAGACCTAATACCTAACTGTGATATATGTATATAGTTGAATGGTTGTTCCTTATTCATATGATGACCTTGATCTCTTTTGTGCATCAAGCTCACCTACATCCTTTATATTAGTATCTCTATGATTCTTTGAGACATTAAGAATTTATGACCAACCCTTCTTATACTATGGTGGTCTTTGTAACCCTAGTCCGCTACTGTTGACCTAGTGGGACCCATATGACTTACCAGCTTCTTTGGGGCCCTAATCTCAATGTGAATCTTATTATTATGCTCTCCCCTCTCAATTCTGAGTATATCCTTTTATTCTTTGTCCCTTGTTTATGGATGTCCATCTAAGTCTTATGTTGACCCGTAAAGGCATATGAAATTCATGTTTATAGACTCGACACTTCCACCTATACTCGGATTGTGATTTGCATGTCCTCATATTTCTAATCTAAATCATTTTTATGCTTGGTCCTTATGTTTGATGATCCTTATCCTCGTTTATCATATTATGAGTGATTTGGGCTTAAAATGTGCAAGTAAGTTACCTAAACCTTAAAATGATCATATAAAATGCATGGAACATCGAAATGACATGAAACTTGATCCACACCTTTATGATGGAATCTAAATCAATAAAAGATTATCAAATGTACTGGTAGGCATCTTGAAATATGATTGTGCCAAAATCCTAAGAATGAGGCTAACAAGGGACAATGATGGGAATCTTATTTTTCTTTGTAATCTTATGATTAATCAGGTGTTTCTTGTGGCTAGAAGGTCAATTATAAGTTAAGTTAAGAATCTTTAAATCAGGTGTAGGCTTTAATAATTATTAAATATGGCTTTCTTATTTTAAATATGATACATATGTATGCTTGTTTACTTACTTAATTATTGTCCTGTAGTATTTGAATATTGTACTCAGTGTTTGTTTTGTCTTATTTATTTTAACTTGCCAATATAATATAAATTTTTTTTATACAAACCTTGTGCACCTGCCTATATTCTTAGGGTTAGGACATGAGGCTGAATGCCCTACTTGAGTAGTCAAAATAGGGAAAACCATATCGGTAAAAGGGTTAGCTATTGGCAATGTCCTCAAGGTCCCTCTGGTAGAAAATTATTATGACTCACATTGTCTTTTATGTATGTATGTATGTATGTGTGTGTATGTGTATGTGTGTGTGTATATATATATAGTCATGCTAGAATACACTCGAGTGTACAAATCACATGAATACACTCAAGTGTGTTTGCATATCAAGACTATTTTTTGCAAAATATAAGCCATTGATCTTCACCATCATACTATAAGTAGGCTACATACAAATTTTGAGCTCATTTGGATGAGTGTAAGTCACTCATCTAAGGGTAACAAAATTGACGCACGAAACTAATTTAAAATGCATAATTCTTGTGGTCTTTATAACATGACCTATAAATGTCCAAATGTGCTCAAATTTTGCGTATGAGCTATTCACAACATGTTTAAGAAAATCAACGGATTAGATTTTTGAAAAAAATATTACATCATGAAAAACAACTTGAGTGTATTCTGCTCCGAATACACTCGAGTGTATTCTAGCCTGACTCTCTCTCTCTCTCACTCTCTCTCTCTCTCTCTCTCTCTCTCTCTCTATATATATATATATATATATATATATATATATATATATATATATATATGTTGTGTACTCTAGGGCTTGTGTGTTGACCCGCATTGTCTCACGAATTTATATGTTCAGATATGGATAGAGAGTTGGTGTCTTGCCGAGCTATGTCAGGTGTACTTGTTTATTTATGATGTGGAACCATCCTGAAGATGAGTCACAATTGTGACCCCGACAATGTATATATTTTTTACTTTATCAACATTAAAAAAAAATCTTATGATGATGTTCACAAAAATACCTTCTCAGAAGCATGGCCAACACCCGGCTTCACCTAACTACCCACGCATAAGGGCCACAAGATAAACTTACGCAAAGGCCGAACTACGTGACGGGACCAAGGATTGTTGAAATTGCACAATCACAGATTTGAACACAGGTCTCTACTTTGGGGTGCTCATGTCTTCTCCACCGCGCTATAACTCCCACGACTACTTCAATTAATATATTAGTACATTAATTGATTTTTCACTATTTGTAATAATGGGATACATACATTTTTAAAATTAATTTAATCTTTATTTCCAGGACATGATTATCTAATCCAAATTTAGTCAACATCACAGTGCATGTCATGGCACGTGCCTTTACTAGTCATAAAAAATATGGGACACTAAGAGTCGCCCCCAGTTACAGATTCTAGAATGCCTGCATCTGTTTCAGAATTAAATGCCTTCAACAGCTCAACTGTTATTGTTGACAGCTTAATGGTACTCGTTTTCACCGGCTTGATGCTAAATCCAGTAGCATCTTAATGGCACCTGTTTTCACCGGCATGATACTAGCACCTTGATATATGTCTACGGGGGCTTTTAAAGTCCCAGGTGCTAAGTCACAATACTTTTGTGCCCAGTACTGTATCTAAGAATGGAAGTTTCTTCTATAATAAAATGACCATCCTACCACTCTTGGTCCCAATAGACCGCGCTGGAATTTTACCATTCGAGGCAACTCATGATTGATAAAAAAGCCACACCTCTGGTTTTCATCTTGCTCGTATCATTCCTGAGATTGTTTCGTTATGGCGCTACCCTACGAAGAGGTGAGGCAACAATGAAGGCAGCAAAAGGCCGTGTTTGGTTTGATTTATTTTCTTCTTTCTTCTAGGCACATCCATTTTCCTGAGTAGAAGATGAAGCTAACTTACTATGCACGTCTTTAATCATCATTGCAGATGATCCTATGGGCAATCAACTGCTTTCAGCAGTCACGTACGTACAGCACTTCTACAGTACTCGTCAGGTGCGACGAGGTCATAGAGTTTCTCCACAACAAGTACGGCGCCGAGCTGTCGCGTACCCACGATGCCTCGCTCATCCATAGCATGCAGTCCGACCTGATCGCTACCGGAGACCTGGAGAAGGTGCCCAGCTCGTTTTTCAAGCTCACACTCGCGGGGAGGCAGCGCGTGCCAGTGAACCGTCCACTGCTTCCGGCGCCGACGCTGAGACGGAGGCTCGATTGGGATTAAGCACCATGCCAGGAGTACTCTCAAAGACCTGATCTCTCATTACATCAAATTCTTATGGACATCGACTCTGAATTATGAGGCCACTGTCGACCTCGATGGAGTTTTCCGGCTGTGTGAAATCAACCTCCCTGACAGTTTATGTTTTTATTATCTCCAATAAGATAGCTCGCAGTTTTAACTGTGACATTTGTGATCTCCACGGAAATGTTTGCATGAAAGTGTTTTGCACGAGCATTTCGATTTGGGTGATTAAAATAGTATGAGACAGTTTTCTCAATAGAGAGTGTTCCTTAGTGTTTTATCATTTGCTGTGTGTGTAAAATAATTTCACACAATAGTGTTATTTTTCTTAGGAAAAGAGACAAAGTCACATTAAAATAATATGCAATACTCGTAGCGATAACTTTGAAATGTACCAGCGAAGTTGGTATCATGAGCTTGGAATGAAGAGGAAATCATTTGGACCATATTGATATCAATGTTATTAGTGTCGTGACTACTGGTAGCGGATGGAGTGGTCGACAGAAATTCATTTCAATTATTTGATATACACGACTGTTCTTTAATATAACAAAACAAAAAAATGTCTGTTTTGTTAAAGCGATTCTGCACTATACCACACATTATCCGAAAATTGAAATCCCAACATTAGTACACAATATATCTTAATGATGCACATTTTCCGTGTGGGCACCATCGGAGGGGCTACAACTAGCCAACTATATTCATCGATCCGTTGGCCTTACAGATTTCCCACATCGATCCGTGTGCTTGTGAAAATTAATAAACACTAGAGCACAAAATGAACCGCAGACTGCAGTATTACTAGAGGGTGACTGCTCCACATAAATCTATTACAAACACGGTCTTGAACAACTAGTTTTTGGTTTGGCCTTACTCGTCTACTTTTTCAAGAAAAGCTTCGCCACAAAAAGGGCTATGAGAAACAATAGATGTTAGGGGATATGGCCCTCTAAGTAAAACAAGATATAACTGTAATGTGGAACACTCGTCTCCTTCTAATGACGTCATTGATCATGGAAGTATTCAAGTCATTTCTCTCTATTTTTTTTGATAAAGTAGTCCGTGCATTAAGTAATAAAATGTTTACAAATAAAAGGCATGTAAACATGGGATAACAAGATGTTCCACACACGTACGTAGATGTGTTCCATAGTCTAATGCAGATAAACAAAAGTAAGTGGGACCTAGAATATCAGTGTTCATGGGAGAGACACCCCTTAATAATGAGCCTCAACATAAAGATGAAAAAGAAACATGATAATGAAGTCGTTGTTGGGATTAGGAAAATAATCCATCCCATGTCCTAGTGGTATTTGTACTTGGGAGAGGGTTGGTTTGTGCTACCAATCCTAATAAGAGTCAAATTTAAGAAGGAAAGAGGATGGTTCCCTATTTGCATCATGGAGTTGGACTAGGAGTGGGTCTAGGATTTGGACAAGGATTCTTGGTTGCAACCACATGCATGGAGGCCTATAAATAGAGGCATGGGGAGGCCATTGAGATCATCCTACCATCCACCGTTTGAGGTGTGATCCCTCCAGTTACTTGCTCTTGGGTGCTTTCCTAATAGGACAATAGTTAGAATAATGACCAATTTCATTGCAATAGTTGTATGTACCCATAGCCTTGGAACTAGAGGATTCACCATGGAAGATTGGAGGCCCTTTACTTTTGTTGTTCTGTTGGCTACCATCATACCCTAAACCATGTCTACCAATTTTTTTAGTAGTATGGTGTAGGATATCAAAAAGATTCTTTGAACCAACTAAGAATCTTTCCAAAGAAGATCTCAAACTATAATTATCATGCATAAGAGAAGAAATAGTAGAAAACAAATGATTTATATTTTCTCTAGCATGCAAAAAATCATTTTATAGGCAAAGAGTTGTGGTCAAATAAGAATATCTATCAATATGAAGAGAAAATAACATTAGTCTCTTAACTAGTAGAACTAGAACGAGATTTGAGAGCATTGATTATGGCAAGCAAGGAAGTATTTTTGTTTTCAAATATAGCTATCTTAGAACGATAGATCCTATTTTCAAATGGTGCCTTCTGTGGTAGAGGGTACCAGAAAATAAGAATAACTAGAGGCAGGGTCAGCAACTTCACCTTGAAGCGAAGTAGCGGCTGACAGTCGGTGACGCATAGGGTGTACTAACGGAGTAGGTCTCTTGGTTAATAAGAGAGGGTCGACGACTTTGCCTTAAAGTAAAGTAGTGGTTGGTGGTTGCTACCCAGATTTAGGGGTAATTAGATCCGGGAGGTGTGAGTTGTGATCTTTATTACATAGTGCTTATTGGCGGGATTGCCCCATGATTTTTCTCTCCTTGTCTTGGGGAGAGTTTTCCACATTAAATCTGGTATTTCTTCTTTGGGTTTATACGCTTGTCGGTAACGATTTCATAATAACTTTTTATCACATCCGAGACGGTATCGGTACAACATCCCCAATAAGTGGTACCAGAGTTTTGGCTGCAAATACAAGTCCATATGGGGAAGGATGAAGATGCGACGATGATAAAGTTGACAAGCTCAAATTAGAGATTTGGAAACCCATGATGGAGGACATTCTCTATTGCAAAGATCTGTACGATCCAATAGAGGGACAAAAGCCAGAGACTATGTATGATGTAGATTGGAAGAAGCTAAACAACAAAATCATCGGAACAGTTTGGAAGTGGTTCGACATCTCCGTGTTCCATCACGTCTCAGAAGAGACCAATGCCAAAGATATGTGGAAAAAGCTCAAGAAGTTATATGAGCGGAAGACTGCCACAAATAAAGCTTTCATGATCCGAAAGTTGGTAACCTCAAGTACCAGGATGGTACATGCATCACTGAGCATATGAATGAATTCCAAAGCCTTGTAAATCAACTGGGGTCCATGAAGATGGTTCTTGATGTTGAACTCTAGGCTCTACTTCTTCTAGGATCACTACCGGACAGCTAGGAGACACTCGTAGTGACAGTCAACTATTCTGCATAGGAAGGCAAGTTGACACTTGACCAGGTGATGAGCG
Source organism: Alisma plantago-aquatica (assembly GCA_963693085.1). NCBI lineage: Eukaryota > Viridiplantae > Streptophyta > Magnoliopsida > Alismatales > Alismataceae > Alisma > Alisma plantago-aquatica. Next base: position 1,200,638,501 of record OY856410.1, read on the forward strand.
GTCTGCTGAATGAAGAGACTCGATGACAAGCCTCAGGTGACAGAGGATTAGAGTTACACTTCACACAGGGCAGGAGAGTTGACATAGCAAGAGACCGTGGTAGATCTCAGAGTGGCGGTGAGTCCCAAGACCACGAGAAGACTCGTGGTAGATCTAAGTCGAAGAGTAGTAGAGGGTACTTCCATTGTGGCAAGCCAGGTCATTTCAAAAGGGATTGCAAGGTTTGGAAAAAGAAACACGGGTCTGAAGACAAAGACAAGCAAGATGATGACAAGAACACCGCAGCGACAATATCAGATGACAGGAATGATGAGGATGATGTGGTCTTAACAGTCCAGGAGCAGTGTTTGCATGCAGATGAGGATGAGTCGTAATGGGTGGTGGATACTACAGCTTCTTACCATGCTTCACCATGTGAGGAGTTCTTTACTTCATACAGAAAGGGGGACTTTAATAGAGTGAACATGGGAAATTCCAGTTTCTCTAGAATTGTTCAGATTGGAGACATTTGTGTCAAGACAAGTGTCAGTTGCTCGCTCACGCTAAAGGATGTTCGTCACGTTCCAGATCTATGGTTGAGTTTGATTTTTGGTTCTTTATTTGTTAGAGAAGGTTGTTTTAAGAAAAGAAACCCAAGAGGTCTTAAGTGGTGCCTGCATTTTTATAGACATATAAGGTCGGTTATTTGGAAAACCGACCCTATAGAGATACACTACAAGGTCAGTTTTTTTAAGAAAACTGACCCAAGAGGTCTTAAGTGGTGCTCGCATTTTTTATAGACATATAGGGTCGGTTATTTGAAAAATTGACCCTATAGAGATACACTATAAGGTCGGTTTTTTTAAGAAAACTGACCCAAGAGGTCTTAAGTGGTGCCTGCATTTTTTTAGACATATAAGGTCGGTTATTTGGAAAAACCGACCCTACAAGTAGTGACGTTATAACCCATTTCTGTACTAGTGATGGTTGGGCATTTTTTGCCATATTAGAGTCTTGGGGAGACGTGGCTGATTGGGCATTTTTTGCAGAGCTAGCAACAGTTTTATAGAATTTGTTTGCTCTATCATTACGAATTTCATTTGGAAGGGAAGGTAAAAAAATTTTGGAGCGATTTGAGGTTGACATGTTCAAAGATTGCCAAAAAGCATGTCGAGTAATGCTAGGAAAATGAGCCACCGTACACGAGTCATTGTTGTTGTTCATATCATTGCTTGTGGCTGTCATGTTATGGCAGTTGTCACTGTAGACCTTGTAATGCATCTCTATAGGGTCAGTTTTTATAAAATAAGCGACCTTATAGACAATTGGATTAGAAAGTCAATTACAAGTTTCCCGCGGCAAAAATTTACTTGATTTTGGCTTCGCGCCTCGATCTATAGCGTCGATTTTTCCTTATAACCGGCCCTAAAGGGTACTCGGTCGACAAATTCGTCGACCGAATAAGAGCTAGATTTCACGTATACAAGCACATTTAGGGTCGGTTTCTTCCTTATAACCGACCCTAAATTCCTCTTCGGTTCAGCACCTCTAAGGTCGGTTTTTCCTTTAAAACTGAACCTAAAGGGCTCCTCGGTCGACAAATTTGTTGACCGATATCAATTCTAGATCCAGTTTAGTTCACGCACGTATAGGCACCTCTAGCGTCGGATTTGTACTTTGAACCGACCTTAGAGCTTTCCTCAGTCGACGAATACTTCGACCGATAATCTCAGTCGATAAATTAGTCGACCGATAAACAACCAGATTTCCTTTGTATAAGTACCTTTAGGGTCGGTTTTTTTTCCTTATAACCGACCCTAAAGTCCTCCTCGGTCGACAATATTGTCGACCAAGATAAATTTTGGTTCCAATTTAGTTCATGCTTGTGAAAAACTAAAGTGGATCCTAAGTTTGTCTCAGTCGACAATATTGTCGACCGAGGAGGACTTTAGGGTCATTTATAAGGAGAAAACTGACCCTAAAGGTACTTATATGAAGGAAATTTGGCTGCTTCTCGGTCGATGAATTTGTCAACCGAGATGGAGCCAGATTCGTTCGTATAAGCTCCTGTAGCGTCAGTGTTTCTTTATAACCGACCCTAGAGGGTTTTCGGTCGACGATATTGTCGATCGAGATAAACTTAGGATCCAGTTTAGTATTTCACACATGTATAAGTACCTCTAGGGTCGGTTGTAAGGAAAAAACCGACCCTAGAGGTACTTATAGGAAGGAAATTTGGCTCTTTCTTGGTCGAAAAATTGTTCGACCGAGACAATATCGGTCGACAAAATGTTCAACCGAGTCCAACCCTGTGAACCTCCATTTGCATCAATTAAAAAGGCAATATTCTGATTAAAATATAAATTTAATGACTTCAATTTTTTTTTAAAAAAATCATAATGGCTAGTTTTCGGTCGACCGTTGGCCGATCGGGAGGAGCATCTAGAAAACGACCGTTGCGGGCGTCGGTCGACAAATTGTCGACCGAAACGGGCTCTATTTTGCTATAAATAGCACCCAAAACGATCCATTTCTTCACACCTTCACATTCTCACTTCTCTAGCTCCTCTCTAGTGTATTCTTGTGAAAATCTTTAGCTTCTCTACATCCAAGTCTTGCTTGCTACTTCTCCACTTCAAAGCAACAAAATGGCTTCATCATCTACGCGTGGAAAGAAGCAAGTTACAGGTAGGAAAGGAAGGACGGACTCTCCCACGCTGTCGTTCATTAATGACGTCCCCTTCAATGACGCAGCTGCAGGAGACCGCTACCTCAGGCTCTCCTCAAGAAATCCTCTTCCACGACAGCCAGTCGACGTCATGGACTTCCACAACATTGTCGATTTGGAGGAACTCTTTGAGGTGCAACATTTGACTGATTTTCTAAATCCCTCCTTCAATTCCTACTCCTCCAAAGTAGTTAATGAATTCTATGCCAATTTAACCCCACATCCTGACCATGATTCCTTCTCCTCTATGGTTGGTGGGTATGGATTCCATTTTACTGAGGAGGGTATTCTTGATATGCTTGACATAGACATAGAAGAATATAAAGATTTTCTTGATCTCACCACAGGAAATCCACTCAACAAACTCTCCCAAGATGACACTACAACTAGCCTTAGTGATATCAAAAGAGCCATCTTTCAATCAAATACGACTTGTCATGAAGATAGGGGTACCTATTATGCCATAAATTGAAAACTTGAAGCTAGGATCATAAATCTCATTGTTTCCACCAATATCCATCCTAGAGCAAACCAATCTGAAGTACCCACGTTTCGTATGTACCTTACCTATGCCATTCAAAGGTATACCCATAAACTTTATTCGTATCATCCTTAAGAATATGCTTGAGTTTTCTGGCAATCCACCTTATGCTGACTTTGTATGCCAAATCACTCAACATTTTCTTAAGAAGAATATTAAGGACGACTTAGGTTACACATGGGATAGAAAACCCCAAAAGATAAGTAAAAATATGGTGGAAAAGATGGCAATCGACTTTGGCCACAAAAGGGCTAGGACTGAAGGGGAGACATCCACCCAAGACATACCTCCACCACCTCCTCCTACCAACCTACCCCATGATACTATTACAAACACCTTGACATACATTTCTGGATCCCAATATCACCTAAGTAGGCAATTGGATTATAATCACCATGCCATGACTTATTTAAACCAAAGGATGCAAACTATCTCTCCTAACCAACCTGATGAATATCCCTATTCCCTTAACCCTGGCATGATAAATCCATACAATCCTTTCTACAACTACTATCAAATTCCACCTCCACCATCTCCTGATCTCACACATACTTAGTTTTCCTCAATTCAACTTCAAGACATTGCTGCCAACTTTCGCTTTGATCGTGTTCCCACCTTCTTGGAGGCTTATGCCTTAACCATGACAGGTGCCTTGGAGTGGCAGACACTGGTCAAATATTATGGAGCTGAGCTCTTTCTTGGAAAAGACCCAGACATTGATGTAATTCTTCGGTCTTTTCAGTGAGATTATGAGATATCTTTGTAATGATTGTAATGGATATCTTTTTATAAAGCAAGTATGTCATGCTTCATCTTATAAAGTGTATGGGAATTAAATTGTTATGAATAAAAGTGTTTTCCATGGCTTCATTTGGACATATACATGTTATATAAGAATATTGTTATTTCAAATGATTAAAAAATAAAGTATGGCTAAATTTGACAAAACATCACTTGGTTTTAAAATTAAATATCTCTTTAAGGGGGAGCATAGCATAAAATTAAGGGGAAGAACTAAAGAGTCATACAAAATGATTATATTGGATATCATGTAAAATCTTGTACAAGTACTTAGATATCATGTAAATCAAGCGTTAGATCTTACCTAGCCATTTACAACACTTAGATAGGTCATCTCCTACAATAGTGTCACAACCGCACACTCATACACACACTTGGTACTTAATTTAAAACATTGAAACATGGTTAGTCTCGGTCGAAAATATTGTCGACCGAGACACTTTCGGTCGACAATATAGGGTCGGTTTTTTCCTTATAACCGATCCTAGAGCTCTTCTCGGTCGACGAATTTGTCGACCGATACGCTCTCGGTCGAAAAATTGTCGACCGAGAAGGAGCACCTCTAGGGTCAGTTTTTCCTTATAACCGACCCTAAAGGTCTCCTCGGTCGACAATATTGTCGACCGACAGAAATTTTGGATCGAGTTTAGTACTTTTCAAAACATTATAAAGCATTGGGATCTCAATCTTTTGACTCATTGTTGGGAATTCACATCCCTCAATACCACCATCATCACATTTGCTGGATCTGGGTATTCAAACCCTTAGTTCATCACTAAACATGGATATCACTTATCAGGTAACTATTACCTTCAGGTCATCTTACCAAGTTATTCAGGATATTTGTTACACAAGCATCTCAATTTCATATCAACCATATCAATTTCATATCAACATCATGCAATACAAAAATAACATCTCTATTCCCTCATTAGGGTTAGAGTTTCCCATCTTTATCAACTAGGGTTTCACATCTCATCATCCCATATTGAAATTTCACATAACATTATCCCATATAATTAGGGTTTTTACACAACATCACCCTATATTAGGGTTTCACATAACATTCCCATATTAGGGTTTCACATAACATCATCCCATATAGGGTTTCACATAACATTATCCCATATTTGGGTTTCATACGACATCACCATATATTAGGGTTTCACATAACATCATTATTAGGGTTGTGTAAGCACCTTAGAGCTCCCTCAGTCGACGAATTTGTCGACCGAGAAAGAGTTAGATTTCACGTGTATAAGCACCTCTAGGGTCACATTTTTCTTTATAACTGACCCTAAAACGCTCCTCGGTCGACGAATTTGTCGACCGGAAACCATTCGTTCGACAAATTCGTCGACCGAAAGGAGATAGATTTCCTTCTTAGAAGCACCTCTAGGGTCAGTTTTTTCTTTATAACCGACCCTAAAGTCCTTTTCGGTCGACAATACTGTCGACCGAGATAAACTTAGTATCCAGTTTAGTTTTTGACACATGTATAAGCACCTCTAGGGTCAGTTATAAGGAAAAAACCGACCCCAGAGATGCTTATACGAAGGAAATCTTGCTCCTTCTCAGTCGACGAATTTGCCGACCGATATCTATCGGTCGACAAATTCGTCGACCGAAAGGAGCTAGATTTCCTTTGTATAAGCACTTGTAGCGTCGGTTTTTTCCTTATAACCGACCCTAGAGGTCTTTTCGGTCAACAAATTCGTCGACCGAGAATGCGTTTGAGTGTTTTTAAACAACCCGACACGGGCACCGTTTATCTTTAGCGTCGTGATTTGGTGGTGGAAAATGTAAGATCACAAAGGGGACTTTGGTTATTGTACGGGGCAAAATGTCTCGCACATTGTACAATACCAAGCCTAAAGTGCTCAGGGATAGTAATATACATGTTGTTGAGGATAACCATACGGATCTATGGAAGAAACGATTAGGACATATGAGTGAGAAGGGCTTGAATCTTCTATCCAAGAAGAGGTTGATTCCTTCTGGCAAGTATAGTGGTCTCAGTTCATGACAGGAAAACATCGATGAGTTTCTTTCAAGACAAGGTCTGTTGTGAAGTCAAAGCTTCTACATTTAGTTCATTCGGAAGTCTACAGTCCGTTTGAGGTGGCTTCACTGGGTGGCAATAAGTATTTTGTCACATTCATTGATGATGCATCTGGGAAGGTGTCGGTCTACTTACTGAAGACCAAGGATCAGGTTTTTCAGTGCTTCTAGAGGTTCCATGCCATGGTAGAGTGGGAGACCGGTGAAAAGTTAAAGTGTCTCCAGACAGACAATGGAGGAGAGTACACCTCTAGGAAGTTCTAGGCATACTACACGCAGCGTGGCATACAACATGAGAGGACAAAGCCCGACACACCATATCACAATGGTACAACTGAAAGGATGAACTGTACTATTGTTGAGAAAGTCTAATGCATGTTGAAGACTATGCATATGCCAAAGACATTATGGCGTGAGGCAGTGAGTACTGCCTACTATCTGATAAATACATTTCCATCAGTTCCTTTGGGGTTTGATATACCTGAGAAGGTATGGACTGGAAAGGATGCCTCTTATGCTCATATGTGAGTATTTGGGGGCAAGGCTTATGCACATGTTTTAAAGGAAAAGTGGCAAAAGATGGATGATAAAGTGGTGTCATGTATCTTTCTTAGCTATGGAGATCAACAGTTTGGGTACAGGTTATGAGATCATGTGAAAAAGACCATGACCAGACACAGAGATGTGACTTTTTGTGAGATTCAGACAGTGATAGAGCCTGAGGTTGATGATGCAGAGGTTGCGAGATCTGGTGACAGTTCTTCAGACGATGAGTATGAGGATGCTTCAGCTTCTTTACAGGTGCAATCTTCCGATGATGAAGAAGAGAAACATAATCACCCTGAGCAGTAGAGTGATAGCACATCAAGTGGTCCAGTTCCAGATGCACAGATGAGTGATTCAACTTTATAGGCAGAGACTTCTGGGTATAGGGAGCAGGATCAGGATCAGGGAGAGTCCTCAGAGCATCAGTTGAGGAGGTCTGATAGAGTTCATCATCCTTCATCTAGATATCCGACATCTCAGTATATCTTGCTTAATGATCAGGGGGAGCTAGATACTTTTCAGGAGGCACAAACTCATAGAGACAGAGTAAAGTGGCATCGGGCAATGTAGGAGGAGATGCATTCTTTGCCGAAGAATGACACCTATGAGATTGTGGCACTTCCCAAGGGCCAACGACCACTAAAGAATAAGTGGGTCTACAAGATGAAGAGAGATGTGTAGCACGATGACTCCCAGTTAGAGAAGGTCACTCCAAAGATGTCTTTGAGACATTGCACATGTGAAGAAGAAGGGTAATACATTGGATATGTAGTTGCTACACCCAGACTGGAGGATCTTGATGTCGAGTTACATCGACAGGGGGAGCATCATCAAAGAGTTTTTAAACCTTGGTACAGAAGGTCAGAAACATGGTTTTCATCTAGGAGGGCTCGACTGACCATTCAGGGGGAGCCAGCAAAGTTCCAAGTGTGGGCATGGAGAGAGAAGCAACACTGCCAAGATACTTCTTCTCAGTTGCTTGGGAACATAGTGAAATTAGGATTGGACTTCAAGAAGATGGATGAAAATGACAGGATGCTGACATGTTCGAGGAGAGTGGATCTATCATAGGTGGTGATGAGGTCCACAAGCTACTCCAAATGATCACTGAAGACCACGTCTCCCTCATGGGCTAGAGGGGGAGATTGTTGGGATTAGGAATATAATCCAGCCCATGTCCTAGTGGTATTTGGACTTGAGAGAGGGTTGGTTTGTACTACCAATCCTAATAAGAGTCAAATCTAAGAAGGAAAGAGGATGGTTCCCTATGTGCATCATGGAGTTGGATTAGGAGTGGGTCTAGGATTTGGACAAGGATTCCTGGTTGAAACCACATGCATGGAGGCCTACAAATAGAGGCCCTGGGGGAGGCCATTGAGATCATCCCACCATCAACTGGTTGAGGTGTGATCCCTCTAGTTGCTTGTTGGTGCCTTCTGTGGTAGAGGATTCCAGAGAACAAGAACAACTGGATGATCTCTCTTGGTAAATAAGATAGGGTCAATGACTTTTCCTTGAAGTGAAGTAGCGGCTGATAGTCAGTGACACATAGGGTGTACTAACAGAGCAACTCTCTTAGTTAATAAGAGAGTGTCAGCGACTTTGCCTTGAAGCAAAGTAGCGGTTTGCGGTTGCTACCCAGATTTAGGGGTAATTAGATCCTAGAGGTGTGAGTTGTAATCTTTATTACATAGTTCTTATTGGTGGGATTGTCCCGTGGTTTTTCTCTCCTTGTCTTGGGGAGAGTTTTCCACGTTAAATATGGTGTTTCTTCTTTGGGTTTATATGTTTGTCGGTAACACTTCCGTAATAACTATTCGTCACGTTCGGGACTGTATCGGTACAACATCCCCAACATTTGTCATTCTGTTGTAGCTTTGGTGGTCTGGTTTAGAAGCATGTGTCGTCAGCTATGATGCCCTTCATTGTGTATCAGCCTTCAACATTATGATCTCCAAAGACATTTTCCTAGTCCTCATCTGCTCCCATCACCTGTATTCATGTGGAGGTCAGTCCTGCAATCCAATTTAATGAATAAGGAGTGTTCAAAGTTAGTTAGTATATGGTGTTTAGGACGATTTGAGATGTTGTATTTTTTCTAATTTCTTTTTAACCAAATATGCTAGTGGGTGTTTATAATTAGGTCTAGTATAGGAAAATTGTGGTTAAGTAGCTTTATCTATGTGATTTTGTTTGGCATAAGAATGCTATCAGTGATAGTGTCGGGTGGGAAGAATTTGTAGAGGAAGTGTAGAGTGAATTGGTAGTTAGTTAAGATGTGTTGTGTAGTTTCTTCTTCAGCATGGCATAGATAACATCTAGTTGGTCCCTGAAAACCTCTTCTGTTGATGAAATGGTCAGTGGGGATCTTGTTATATGAAATTAGCCAGAAGAATATTTTGTGTTTCTGTGACCATTCTATTTCCTAAATAGTTTTCATACCAGATACATGTCCTCTGTACATGGGGTGTAGATAAGTTTTCTTCGATGTGTATGTAGGCTCCCAAATCCATGAGGTGTAGCTAGCAGTGTTGTATTCGACCTCATGTATGATGTCCTGCATAGTGTCCTGGTTGAGGTTGTTGTAGAGGAAGAGCTTTAGGGAGTTTTATTAGAGGAGATTTCTAGTAAGAAGTTTCAGTGCTCTGGCCGTATTGATATGTTTCAAAGAAAGTGGTAAGTGAAAGTGGTATTTCATGCTCAATATGGATGTTATGAAACCATAGGTCCCTCCACAAGCTGATATTCATGTAAGCATGGTGGGGGAGAGTGGATAAGGTTTGTGATAATATCAATAGGCTTATTGATGTACCTCCATAGTGGTAAGGATATGCAATTGTTGGTTAAGTCTTTTCTCTCTATATACATACCAACCTCTCCCTTCTTTCATTTTTCTCTTCTCTTTTTTTTTCTCAATATTATCATTTAGAGAAAAATATAGAAGGTTAAAAATAGAATGAAAATGAAGTCAAGAATTTTTCTATCATAATATTCACACGACAGAATGAATAGAAAAGAAAGAGTACCCACTCATGTTTCATAAAATCTTGGGAAAATCTCAACAATTCACTAATTTTTCTTGGCAAGGAGCTTTATTCAATTGAGGATGACTACGAGTAGTTATATGTTGGTGAATTTACATCTACTCACCTTATATGACAACAAGAAACTTTATTTCATCCTTTCTTGATGTTAGCTTACTATACACCTAACCATCGTTCTTCAAAATGAGGTTACTCCTTACTAAAATCATAAAACCTCACTTGCAAAACATTGACAACATAGAGCAGAAAAATACATATGCATTCACTATAAGGGGATGCCAGAATCGTGATTCATTTATTGCACAAAGATAGAGTTTATATAAATATCACTTGATAAAGATCACAATTTTCATTCTCAACTCCTTAACATTACACTTGAAGTACACATGAAATATTTCTTAGAGATAGGAAAAGAATATTAAACTTTGTATAGCTGGCACCCCCTAGTTTCTTTCTTTTGAAGACCCTTAAGCTAGACGATGACTCTACTCCTCTATGCCTGCTCCTTACCTATGGGCATCATGCCCCCAATCATGCATCAAACATATTGTAAGTAGAATTCGACATACTATATCTTAAAATAACATATAAACTAAAAATAAACTTTAAACGTTAAATAATAAAAATACACCATTACTTTCTGATCAATTTTTTATATTGACCTATATAATAATCTTCACAATTTCACACAATTTCCTCTTCTCTTATGCACCAAAGTGTCTCTTCTCTTATGCATCGAAGTGCCTCTTAGTTTGCTAAGGGGAGCCTCTTAGTGAGGACCTTACATAACTATATTTTAATCATTCTCTTTCTCTTGGAAACTCTTAACATGTTCTTAGATCTTATTTCTAACTTTACTCTTTGTGTGCATGAGAGATTATACAATATCTCTTTCCAATAAACTTCACATTAAATTCATTATATATCTATTAACTCTTATCTTTAGAAGCAATTGAATAACAAATAATATATTTTATAACATTTCATGGACATTATACATACATGTATACAAGCAACCAATACTTATGTTCAAAGTTCATGGACCACTTACTAAATCTAGGAGCAACTCCTACATTTTCTCCTAAGGTTGATGAAATCATATATATCTTGAAATTAATATACTTTACACCAATTACCATCTTAGTTACAATCTAGACCCTAATTTAGGCGTTTTAAGGAAATATGGTTAGAGATGATGGATTTAAGGTTTGAAAATAATAGAATCATGTTATACTTAAAAAGTCCTTTCCAAAGACTATTTACATGATGTTTTCTAGACAATAGTTGATTTATTAGGAATTTATGGACTACCAACCAATTAGGAATAGGGAATAAGCCATGTAGGTGTATAAAGCTAGGATCCAAGGTGTGACCCAGTGAGGTGGACCAACTATAAGTGTCCAATTGGATCGGGCCTACTCCATTATATGCAATAAATATCTACACATTATCCATGTAATCGAAAATCAAGTTAGTGCGATGAAATCTCAATTATGATTTTGTTGGAGCTTGACACATATATAATATGGATGAGGACTAATTCATACTTTGTGCAAATTTGATCTTCATTTTCAAACCAAAAATGATGCATAGAGCATAGAGGCTCAGTTTGGAGATACTAGACAAGAACATGTGGTTTCCATGGCTAGGGGACCTCAACATTGAGGTGTTCACTCTTTTCCTAACTTGGTGACATGCAACAGAGGTCTCGATGTGGTCAGAAACTCTGTGTTTGTCTCTTCCTATTGCCGATGATAGGAAGATGATCAGAGTTTTGAATCCTTATAGGAGCAATTGTGGGAAAAAGTAGGATCTAGGTAGACTCACAATGATCCCGCAAAGCAATTGCTAAAGAAAACTAGCAAAAAGGATATCTGGAAGCTAAAAAGTAGACCTAAAGTTAACAACATGTGAAATTCTTGAGCAAAAGTGGCATAGGAGAATTACTTGATGAAAAGTAAAATTAGCCAATCAAAACCCATGTGATGCTTCACTAAAATCATTTGAACCTACTAAACCACCAACATTGGATTCCTAAGATGTGATGAACCACCGGAGTAGGTAAGACCAACTTAGGGATTGGAGTTGGGTTTAAAGAGATGACTAGGGTGATCCAAGGGGTTCAATTAAGTTTCAAGCGATGTGTTGAATCTTTGAGAAGGATAAAATATCTAGAGTGCATAAGAGTTTGGGTTTCAGAAGGATATGGACAACCCTGTGGTGAGGATTTTCTAGGGCATAAAATCCCATAAAATCTCTATTAGATGTATTGGGAGGTTAATGTGAAGCTAATGGAGAGATGCCCTTCGATCAGGACTCATTAATGAGAGAAATATTCATGAAGGAATGGTTGCAGACTAAAGTGTCCTGTGAAAGTAGGAGTCGGGCAAAGGGAATGAGTCACCCATTCACAAATGTCTTCTGCAAATGGCTTCGGGTCTGAGAGTATGACTCAAGCTCAGATAAAGGGGCCACATGACACGCATTAAGGTAATTAAAGTTGATTAAAACCAATGAGGGGATTATCTATGCATATAAAAAAAAATCTTTGCCAAAAAATTGGTACATTAGGGAAGATTCAAAATTAACCAAAATTTGTGTGCTACCTAATTGGTCCATGGGGAATTTCCATTAGTTTCCTTATCCGACTAACTCAAACATCCCTAATTTCCTTTTTATGTTAAACTAGAATTATTACATATGATTACTTGAAAGAACTTTAAGGTTCACATTTTGGGGAAATCCCTACATTATCAAAACAAACTCATTTGAAATTTAGGAATCCAAATAACGAATAATAATTGGGTTAATATAACCTCAAATCATAAATGTTACTAACCAAGTAGTTAAGAGTAAACTTGGTGGTATGAATTTATATTGAATATTTATGGGAAATAGTCTTCAAAATAGTTGAAGTAACGTGTCTAAGAATCATCATTCCATTAGTGTATGGTTTAAGCATCAAATAACAAAATTTGAAAATTTGGGTTACTAATTATGGGTTTCTTTATTAAATTTTAATTTTAAAATGTTAATAAACATAAAACATCTACCAGATGAAGAAATAGAGGAAAAAGACAAAAAAGGCACTATATTTCTATCCACATGATTATATATATATATATACATATATATATATAGAGAGAGAGTCAGGCTAGAATACACTCGAGTGTACGAATCGCATGAATACACTCAAGCGTGTTTGCATATCAAGACTATTTTTTGCAAAATGTAAACCGTTGATCTTCACCGTCATACTATAACTAGGCTACATACAAATTTGAGCCCATTTGGATGAGTGTAAGTCACACATACAAGGGCAACAAAATCGACGTGCAAAACTAATTTGAAATGCATAATTTTTGCGGTCTTCATAACATGAGCTATACATATCCAAATGTGTTCAAATTTTGCCTATGAGTTGTTCACAAGATGTTTAATAAGATCAACGGATTAGATTTTCAAAAAAAAAATTGCATCATGAAAAACTACTTGAGTGTATTCCGCTCCGGATACACTCGAGTGTATTCTAGCCTAACTCATATAGAAATATAGATATATATGTGTGTGTGTGCGTGCAGCAATATTGATATATACATATATGCATATATATATTAAATATATATACACATTCACACATAGACAAACACACACACATATATATATAATAATCAACAACAACAACAACACCAACAATAATAATAATAATAATAATAATAATTTATGTGGTTATCTCTAAAACCCATGTGGGGAGCTATCTGCTTCAGAAATATTTAATTTTCTAAAGTTTTTTACTTTACACATGTTCAAGGTTACATTTTCTTCAAAATAGTTACAGTACATGCATAGTAGTTACACTTGTAATGGATGTACAATTACATTTTTATAGTAAAATGTTTACTATGTATTCTTCTTGTCTTAAATTTTTAGTCAAATAATTACAACATAGTTACTTTTTTGCCCAGATAGTAACTTTTTTGACTGAATTGTTACTTTTAGTATGCACATGTAGTGAAATCCTAGTTTTCTATGCGGCCAACGAATGAACCCCCTTATATATATATATATATATATATATATATATATATACATATGTAAATGTATATATATATATATATCTGTGTGTGTGTGTGTTTATTGTTTCAAGATTTGAGGCCTCAGATAAAATGATCTTAAATGGAAGGCTAGTGGTAGTCTGTGGGGCCAGTTGTCATCCTTGAAACTCTAGTAGAGCCTTGGGAAGAGATCCCGGGCATTACAGTATATATATTCTTATAAGAATAAACAAGCATATATATACTTATATTTATATGTAAATGAATAAATATTAGTATATATATAAAGAGAGAGGGAGTCAGAAATATATACATATATATGTATATGTATGTATATATATATATATATATATATATATATATATATATATATATATATATATATATATATATATATATATATATATATATATATATATATATACTTGAGTACATGTAGCTTGCATGTACACACTTCATTTATGGTGATCTATCTGAAACATGAAATGAAAGAAGAAGTATATTTGTTAATTAATGACATGTTGCCAAAAGTGATAAACATGTCAAATAGTATACTATATATATAATAATATGTATGAGATATGTTTATGTTTTTAGAAGTCATCAAATTTAGAAAATTTTCTTGTATCAAAGTGGTCAGGTATTAGTACTGGATTCAACAAATTCCATTTTAATGGACAATACATATAAGTTTCATGTACGTACTAGTACACACTTTCTAACCTCTATCTATCTCTATATGTCTACATATTAAAATATATAAATATATGTATACCCCTCTTGACCTTCACTTTAACCCAAACGAAGCCTCTCTAATTCATTGTAGCATCCTCAATATTTTCACTTTATAACTCTATGCAATTTATATGGAAAGAGATCCTGTGGTCGTCAAAATTCAAGATGAGCGTGAAGTGATATGAGTAAGGAAACTTGAAACCCTAAAAGGATAGCTCCATCCGTAAGTCAATTACATAATCTATGAGTTATGGGTGATGGAAGCATGTTGATTTAAATGAAAGTTATGTACTAATGAAGTTGTGAGATAGAGTATTAATAAAATTTTATCGAGTAATCAAGAACCTTGACAAGTATAAAAAATCTGACATTAAACTATAAATTCAAATTCTATACAAATTGATCTAGCATACAATTCATGTTAATTGATTTATAATTTGAGGTATGTCTAGTCATATATGGTGGTTACACTCATGGTTTTACCATGTAAGAATGAATCCTTGAGATTGATTGTAGGTTATATGATTGTTCAAATTGCATAATTTAGTCATGATAATAAAAATCCTTTAATATATGAGTTAGTAGGTAAGAGGATCCAAACTTGAATGAAGATAGATATCTTGATGGTGAATCCATGGTTAGACATTTAAGGACTTCAAATTATCTTAGTAGAAGATGTAATATATTAATATAATGAACTTGTTTTGATTATCTAGATGGGCTTTTTCCAAAAATAATTGAATGTTCTTACGTAAATGTAAACAAAAAAAATCAGGTGGTGGTTTGTGTGAGACAAAATTAGTCATTTCCTAAAGATCCAAAAGACCTAATAGTAAGAGTGTCTTCTTCAACCTCTGCTTATATATGAGTTGATAAGGAGTATCCCAATGCCATATATCCTGGTGGAATGAGGACTCCAGGTTGTTTTGGGACTTCCTAATCTTAATACCATATCAAAATGAGGATATAAACCCATTTTAGCATTTCTTTGTTGTGGTAGGATGGATAAAGATCTCCCTGCTCTATTACACCCACATCTCGTGATAACCGGTGATCGTAAAATTAGGGAATAAGTTGAGGAGTTAAAAATAATACGGGGAACAACCATAATGTTTTTTAAACTCTTTGTTTCAACACATTCAATAACATAAACTAACTTTGCAAGGAAAATAAATCCTTGATCCCTCAAATTTGTTTCCAACAATAAAGATACCTATATAAACATTCATGCTATTTCTCACAATTCCATGTACATACAACTTAATAATTGTATATGTACTCTAATAATGAGGAAATAAAGATACATATCAACATTTACTGCTCTCTCATTACACTACACAGACCTAGAGTGATAGGGACCAACTGAACTCGACTAATCCAATACTTAGCTTTTATGGCAGATCTACACTTCCATTGACATTCTTCATTCCACAAGTTTTCCCTAAAGTTTGTAAATAGAGGGGTGAGCCTACTTGGTAAGTGAATGAGTACTTCAAAGAAATAATATAAAGTACTTTATTAGTTAAAGATATATTATTGAGAAAGTGAATTCAAAGTAGAACAATAATGATTATTGAAGAAATAATCATTTGAAGACATATATATGGAAGATTACTCTATATGACTTCAAAGACTAAATCAATCACTGAACATTCTTGCTTAATCACAAAGTGAACTAGTAAATCAGAAACATACAAATAGCAAGTTACTCTAGAAAATCACAAGGAATAAATCAATAAATTCACACACTTGATTAATCTCACATCCATCTTATTATGCCCTGAACCCTCATTAAGTGTAACACGACATGTGAAAGCATCACATCAAGATATGATCTCAGTATACAAGGATTTAAAGAATACTTGGGTTCCTAAGCATATAGTCAGTCTCATCTTCTCCATTTGGCTCGCGGCAGCTAATGGGAGCAGTCAGAAATTTGGACTCCTCTTCAAAACCCGAGTGCTCAGAAAAGGAATGAAATCACTCTTGCTTGTTGTGCATCAGCGAACCAACTGAAGATGTCCACTACATATACCACCTCTTTTGTTGGTTAAAATAGACCTCTAAAATCATTCTGAACCAACACCTAAGTGAGTGACACTATAGTTAAGCGCCTACAACATTGGTTTTTTTAGACACGTAAATGAAAGACCCATACCTAGCCTCTGTTGCTATGATTATAGAAACAGACACAGTTAAGCATCTATGTCATCAGTTTCGGTTATGCGACTGACCTTGTACTTCCATACCAGGTAAAAGTTTTAACTGAAATAGGTTTCAATATCATCAGTTTATAGACAAAACTGACTGTGTAGAGCTGTTGTTGGGTAATCTTGCATCAAATGGGCAGAGGAAACAAAAAATATCTACCATATTCACCATTAAAACATGATCACATCAACAACTAAGTAATTGGAAGGATGGTTAATGAGGTCATACCTAGTCCTGGAGCAAGTCCAATGACTATTCCTCATTGTAGTATGTGCCTTTCTTTAAGTCACACATGGATGACTTCAAGAGTATCTCCTGGTTGATCACCACAGATGGTAGTTGGACGTTGTCTTCCTAGAAGGAAAATCTCCACGCCACTATGCTAGTCTACATAGACAACCATGAACTCCTATCATTCTAGTAGAACTGAAAAGAAGGATTTGTCCCTCCATGTTCGTGTACTAGCACAAACTTGCTCCCTCACAATTGTTCTCCCTTGCTATCCCTCCCTTTATTAGGTAGGACTTGCTCGGATTCTCTCAGTCAACACAATCAAAGAAGACAAACAATTGTCAGAGACAATTAAGTTGTGTTTGACAAGCCCCTAATACCCTACTATTTGTAAGAGGGTTAGGGTTAGGGTTCCCAGTCTGAGTGGAAGCAAAAGGGGATGGAATTTCACACATTTTTGCAATCTATGAGTGGGGAAACAGTCAGTTCACAAGTGAACCTACTGGTTGGCTTGTGAGCCAACTGGTTAAACCATTAAACAAGTCAGTTTATCTTGTTTCCCAATCAAAATTGTATTGGTAATTTTAATCCGATTTAGTGTGCAACACGATGTTATCACAAATCCTTCAATCAATCAACTTGATCCACCAACCTCTCGGGTTCACAACCTAAGACCATTGGTTCATGTCCTTGATTCGATCAGTTCACTTCCTAAAATGGTCGGTACATGGTCCATAAGCGCCACATTTGGTTCAATTGACCGAACACAAAAATGGTAGGTTCAACACTTGAATCGGTCGGTTCACAATTCAGTTAGACAGATATTCAACCAATGTTGTCTAAATTGAATACTAAACTCTTTAGTAATCAAGTTTAAACCATATTAATGAATAAGGTTCTATTCCAAGTGTATCCTATGTGTGTGACCCTATAGGTTCCATGTTATGTTGTCAGTGAACGATCATAACTAATTTATGACATGACAGGCGAAGAGCGTTATCTAGTAACACATCATTGCTACCCAAGTAAATAGAAAGTTGGAGAACAACTTCAACCTATAATCTATGATTGGTAAGAGATTGTATAATTTCTTTTTCTATTATATCTGATATTGAACTTGAGGAAACAAATTGTCATCCTTTCGATGTTCAATCCATGTTCATTGAACTAGAGCAAATCATTTGAGATATATGTGACCTCAATATCATATATTGATCCACATGTGCATGTGCATGTACATGATTTTCTCAGTCTCTCTTATCAAGTGGCCTAGATATCAAACTCTAGTAGGAGGGACAAATCCCATCTATATCACTCACAATCATCCCCATGTGTCACAATGCATCCGATCATCACCTTTATAGAAACCCTTATTCAAGGTCAAGGTAGATATTATCAAAGTACATTGAGCTACATGTGATGAGTGTAGTGATTTTAGGTCTAAGAACCACAATTACTGCCTCCACTATGAGAGATAATTATGACCACCAATTAAGGTTTCCATGTGTCACTCTCAAGGTTGTCTGTCCGACACACTGTTCTCCAACAAGTATCTATGTGTTTGGTTTGATATCTCATATATTATGACTGATTTAGATGCTATCATCAACCAATACACACTATAATCTTTATGTGTCATTGATGTCTATCAAACCTCTGCAAAGACATCCTACTAGGGACATAATCAAGAATGTACATACTCTTAGCATATGTATGATCTCATTGTTCAGGTCATCAACCCGAAGACATACGTCATTCTTTAGACATTTATCAAGTTTCATCATTATCTCATAGATGATTTAAATAGAATAAATTGGAAGATTGTCTTTATTAATCAAATCATTTACATGATATGCCATCTCAATCATGATATGATTGGCTCTCTATGATTACATACCAACACACTCCCACTTGATAACTTAGAGCCAATCACCCAAAATTTTTATTATTAGTGATCTAAACATGTCCATCATGTTTCTACCGGGCAAGTGCTAATCCAGTGGGTTAGCAACATTTTGCTTTAGTCAGTATATTGCATGTTTCTCATGTCTTCTTTGTGCAAAATCTCATACGATATGGAATTGTTGTAATATGTTATCTGATATTCCTTGACTAACTAGTAGCTCCATTGTTTCCATAGAATTACTACTATGTCATCAATGGTTGGAACATCCATAAGATAATCCATATGAACTTCTAGATCCATACAATATACACTCATGTGTTCATAAGACCAGGATACTCAACTTCTATTCTATAATTTAGATAATGGTTTGTAGTTTGGAACCATTCTAACTTTTAACTCTTCTTTCCAGATTAAACACAACTTTTCATTGCGGTCATTCTTTGTCATTTTAGAAGATTGCATAGACGTAACCCCTTACACTCAACTCTTCCTTATTGTCATATACTAACAACTAATCCTTAGTGCTTCTCAAGTACTAATTGATGTTCTTTATGGCATTCCAATGACCTTCATTGGATTCTAACTAATATCATCTTGTCTTGTCCATCACATACAAGATTATGGGATGAGTATATTATATTTCTTACATGATAAATCCAATTGCTATATCACATGGCATCTTACTCATGTGTTTCCATTCTTCATAAGAATTGAAACATAGGATTCTTTAGAGACTAATCCCATACACCATGGAAAAATTCTCTCTCATTGAATATTTCACACTAAACCCTTTCAGCATTGCCAATAGATGTGCTCATACTTAGGTCAAGAAACTTTATAGAACTATCTCTATAGGTATCAATTCCTATCACCTAGGATATTTTTCCTATATCCTTCATGTTGAAGGTGTTTTCCATGCTAGGTTTCAATACTTATAGTATTGAGATGTTATTCCCCATCAATATGCCGAACTTACATATATGCTCCCATTAAATCTTTTGTAATCAAAATTTTCATATTTTATCTTGATTCAAGTCAAACTTGATGACTATCTTATCATGTCAAAAGATTCTAATTTTGAGATGCTTATTTTATCATATAGATTTATCTTTGTAGCTTTTAAGATTTTATTTGCATTAATGAATTTGTAATTGGTTGTGTCAAGTATAGATCCTCTCAAATATTCCTTTTAAGGAATGCAGTTATAATGTTCATATGGAAAATCTCACAGTGTATGTTAGTTGCAGTAGCAAGAATGACAATTGGTGAAAGGGATTTCATGATGTTCAACACTTTCAACTAAGATTCAAATCCTTTGTAACCAATATGTCCTACATTATCCATTTCAATCTTCCTCTTGAAAAGACAACTACACCATATGGGTTTTACCCCTTTAGGTGGCACCAGCAAGTTCATACCTTGTTAGTGTACTTAGACTCCATTTTAATACAATGGACTTAAGCTACTTCTTAGATTTTGGTCCGTCAATAGTTTCTAGGTGATTATTGGCTGATCATCTTTTGAACAACTCACCGCCATCCTGAGTTATAAAATATCATAATATTTCAATATCATGGCATGTTCTACTAGAACTACAGGTCTTATGTTACATAAGGAGCTTGAGATTCCACAACTATTTGTGATTCTCATGTTCTTATTGTACCTCTTTGTGAACCTCAAAGATTTCAAGTTCTACTTTACTCCCACTGATTTTTCATTATCCTAGTAACAAACACTTTTGTTATTGGACTGGGATTAAAAGTAGTAGCAAAAATATAGCATTTAAATGGTCTTGAGGATAAATATTTTAAGAAAATCTTTTTCTTGTACAGGTTTAAATACTTATAAAAGACATAATAGGACATTCCCATACCATATATCATATGGTGTCTATTAAACCATTTTGGTTGGTACATTGTTTTAGCATATATCTTAAAAGGAAATTAGAAGATTAGATTAATGGTAATCCTATCATGACTTATCTGGATGTGATTCCTTGTTTTGGATACATGATTATGTTTTAGGTGGATTTCATCGTGATACACTATCACAATATATATAGAAGGTCCTCAAATTATTGGTGTAAAGTGTTTCAACATTGATCATATTAAAGTATCTTAATACTTCTATCAAGGATGTGTATGTACTTCAGTCATGATTTTTTGAACACTTTACGAGATTCATGTTTGTATTTCACTAAATACAAATCACCATGTCTACTGAGATCACCAGTAAATATAGTGAAGTACTACCTATAAAATTTATTCAAAAGGACTTTGTACATCATTATGCACAAGTCCTAATAGAATACTTATTCTCCCACTACACCTAGTGAGAGTCATATTGCCCTGCTGCACTCAAGCAAAACTTGCATGTCTCTTATTGGTTTAATAACCAAAAGAGTTCAGATAAACATCATCATGGATTCTACAAATGAATTTTTCATATATGTGCTCAAGATGACTAGATATAGGTATTCCTTATTTCAGATATCAAATTATAATCCTTTGGTATTTCTATTATGAACATTAATCTTTAGATCCTTTAAAGATCATAAGACATTGTCACATAAGATCACATCTTTAGAATAGAACATTAAGTCCTCTTTATTCATAATCATCCTTGTCCATACAAGATGCAGAAAGGAAAATGTTTGTATTAGAGGCATAATTGAAACATCAGTTCATCTAACTCTATCACATGGACTATGGACTAAGGTAAGTTCTAAATATAGACTGAAGTCACAACAATATTGCTTCATTGTGATGTACAATCCAACTTGCCCTTTTGTAGAGGCCTGCTTCTTGTCATATCCTACATAATCAAACATATACCAGATCTTCATCCAATATCACATATCCAAGATGAAGAAATAATTAGATTTATCCTTTAATGTATATACCTAAAGTTGAGATCTCTATCTCCTCATCCTTCTTATTTAGTTCCTCTAGGTAGAGGGAGTATTTCTCTTCCTGTGTCCTTCCTAGTGACTGTGGTGTCACTTGCCTCCCTTATTCACTCCTCCCTTTGCCTTGAGCACTGAAGACTTGGGCTTCTGGCCAGCTTTAGAACTGTTCTTAACTTTGCATTTTCCTTTAGACTTCTCCTTTGGTTTCTGATCATCATCACAAACATGGGTTTGTCTTTCTTCATTTGTGCCTCAAATATTCTCAACATTCCTAGTAACTTTGTCAATGACTTGTCAAAGTCATTCATGTTGTAGTTCATGACAAACTGGTTGTATGACTCTGGAAAAGATTGTAGAATCACATTAGTGGCCAACGCTTGAATCAAGGGGAATCCCAATCTAAAATAGTTCTCCCCATAGCCAATTATCTTGAGCTCATGAAGACCTACTGGATCTCCTTCTTGCATGATACATTTGAACAATGCGTTGGAGACATCATATCTCTCCTGTCTGGCTTGATCTTGGAATATGTTCTAAGATGTGTGACCATCTCAATAACATCCATGTTCTCATACTGCCTTTGCAACTCATAGTTCATGGAGCACAACATTATCATTTGACATCAACAAAATCTTTAGTGTGCCTCTTGTAAGCATTCCTGTGAGCCTTAGGTACATTGGGAAGAGGTTCATTTGGTCCTGGTGTCTCCAGAACATAGAGCTTGCGCTCCTATGTGAGAACAATTCTCAGCATCCTGAACCCATCATGGAAGTTATTCCCATTTAACTTGTCGTTCTCAAGGACTGATTGAAGAGAAAAATTGTTGTTGTTTGTTGCCATTTGATTCTACAAGAGAAATTTGTAATTTTACCAAAAACTCATTTTTGATATTTTTATTTGATTAGTATAAATTTGACAATGTTTAATTAGGCCTTTAAGTTAACTATTGATCTCATTATTTTGTTCAAATTGATAATCCTAAATTATCAATACGGAAGATTACAACACAAATAATGAGCCAAGATCCAAAATAATTCAATTATTACCCGACAAATGCCAACATCCATAATAAATCATTAAGATAGAAAATATTTGTCAATTGGATCTTAAGAAATTCATGGATAGATGGTATGCACAACTCCTTGTCATAATCATCTGCATGCCTATAGATTCTTAATCTCATTAAAGACACCCAGTTAAGTCTACCTCAAAAGCCAACACAATAGAAATGCACCCTGCTTGGCAGGCCTACATAACTACCATCACACTTCTATGAGATGGATAACACACCACGCTTGGTGTTCCCACACATTATTGATCAACCTTTTTATGTGTGTTGCAAATGGGAAGCATTTTGGACTTTATATGCTTGATTGAGATATTTTATTAGTATATATCTACATATACCTATCCAAACATCACATACTATAGTACACATCATATACATGCTATATACCACAAGCATAAACATCGTATAGAACAATAGCAATGGTAATGGCCATTCTATTATAATTCCTTGGAGCCACAAGGAATTACTACAACCTAGGCCTACAACACATGTACTAACCTATTGTTAGTGTAGATCTGTGCTTGAACCGATCTAGGTTGAATAATTCAACCCTTTAATCGATCGTCTCACCTCTTGTACAATCAGTTGGTCTACTAAATGATCATTTTTTGAACAATCCATCCAATTAGCTTGGCTCCTTATGTCATTTGTCCTTCTAGTTTGCTCATCCTCGAGAAAGTCAACTCATCTATGAAATGGTTTTGAATCGTTTGTGGAACATTCGGCTCATCTGGTGTTGAGTTTCTTCTTTGTAACTACAACAAAATGAAAATATCCTATTTCTATTAAACTTATTTCATGGTAAAAGAGAAACCTCGAGTTACATCAAGGGGAGCAAAGAAAAGAAATAATAATACTTTTACATTGGGAAGAAGAAGGTAGAGGCTCGATATGCAAAGCAAGATAGAAACATAAACAAACCATTCGACGACACATAAATATTAGGGTTATTGACCATAACCATGCTACAAATCCACCATCAAAACAAATTTTAGGGAGACACATGTGAATTGCATATATATATATATATATATATATATATATATATATATCATATCATATCATATCATATATATAAGTTTCAGATCATATGTGGTCTTTAATCAGATATGCACATTAAACATTTTAATTATTTACATAGTATGTAATAAATAAAAGGCAAAAACCAGAATTTGATCATATTGATGAAATCCAAAAAAAATAGTAGATTGACATGGCTCTGATACCACTATTGGGAAAAATGTCATTAAATAGGAAGCATAAACAAAAAAAATATTCCATATTCCTCATTAACAGACGATCATGTCAATAACTATGTAATGGGATGGATGGTTTATGAGTTCATACCTATACCTGGAGAAAGTCCAACGACTCTTCCTCGTTGGAGTATGTGCCTTTCTTCTAGTCACACTAGGATGATGTTAGTATTAGCTCCTGATTGATCATCGTGGATGGAAATTTGACATTTTCCTCCAAGTGGAAAAATCTCCATGTCTCTATGGTAGTTCACACAGACAACTAGGAACTCATGTCATCTGAATAGAACTTCCAGCAATCTCTCCACGTTCGTGTACTAGTACCAACATGCTCTCCCCCAATTATTCTCCCTTTCTATCCCTCCCTTTATTGGATAGTACTTGCTCAGACTCTCTCAGTTTCCACAACCAGAGAAGATAAACAATTGTCATATGTAATTGAGTTGTATCTGAGAAACACCTAGTAACCCTCTATTTATAGGAGGGTTAGGGACAAGGTTCCCATTTTGAGTGGGAGAGGAAGGGACTAGAATTCCACAAATTTTTGCAACCTGCGAGCGGTGAAATGGTTGGTTCACAGGTGAACTAATTGGTTGCATGTGAGCATTGATTCAACCCATGAAATGGTTGTTTCATCATGTTTCCCAATCATAATGGTATTGACAATTTTAATCTGATTTAAAGATCAACATGACGTCATCACAAATATTTGAATCAATTGAATGGATCCACCAACCACTTAGTTCACAACCTAAAATGATGGGTTCATGTGCCTGAGCCAATTAGTTCACTTCTTAAACCGGTCAGATCAATGTCCACATCTACAAAAGTCAATTCAATTGACCTGACACACTGAAACGGTCGGTTCAACACTTAAACCAATAAGCTCACAGTTCTGTTAGCCAATTAATCAATCAGTGTTGTTTAAATTGAATACCTAACTATTTAGTAATCAAGTTTAAACTATATTCATGAATGAACTCTTATTAGAAGTGTATCCTATGCATGTGAATCTATAGGTCCATGTTACATAGGCACAAAATGTCCATAACTAATTTATGTCATCACAAGCAAAGAGTGGTATCTAGGAACACATTGTTTCTACACAAATAAATGTAATGTTAGAGAACAACTTCAACATACAATCCATGGTTGGTTTCACAGTGATCATATAATTTAGACTTGTAAATGGATATCCAAAATCTGCACATTTAATCTGGATTCGAGTCTGAAATTTTGAAAAAAATCTGACATCCGCATAATCTGAACTAGATTTAGGATATAAAATTTTATATCTGAAAATTTTGGATAAAATATCTGATATGGTTGTATCTACTCTGAAAAATTCGAATCCAACATATATATCCATATATTATTAAATATATTTTTTTATATGTAAACATATGAAAATATAAATATTTTATTGTATATATGCATAGTAATATCAATATTTTCTATATATAATATACTTATAACAATTCATTTATGATTTCTAGTTCAGATCAACTATTTATCCGAATTTGGATATTATTTGTCGGATCAGATTCAGATATTATTACATGATATCCATCAGATATCGAATTGGATATTAGATCAAATATTCTTTTTCGGATTCCAATATTGGATTTTGTAGTATCTGCTCCATATTCGATCCATTTATAGGTCTAGTATAATTTCTCTATCTCTGATATATGATATTGCACTCAAGGCATGGAATCGTCATCCTTTCAATGTTCAATCTATGTTTCTTGTATAAGAGTAGACTATCTAAGATATATATGACCTCAATATCATATATTTATCCACATGTGCAAGCACATGCTTTTCTCAGTCTCTGTTATCATGTGGCCTGGATATCAAACTCTAGTAGGAAGTACAAATCCCATTTAAATCACTTACAATCATCCCCATATGTCACAATGCATTCGATCATCACCTTTATGACAACCCTTATACAGATCAAGGTGGATGATGCCAAAGTACATTGAACTCCATGTGATGAGTGTAGTGATTTCAAGCCTAAGAACCACAAACACCACCTTCACTATGAGAGATGATTATGACCACCAATTATGGTTTCCATGTGTTACTCTCAAGGTATGTCTATCTGATACACTATTCTCCAACAAGTATATGTGTTTCGTTTGATATCTCATATATCATGGTTGATGAGATTCTGTCATCAACGAACACACACTCTAATCATTATATGTCATTGTTTTCTATTAGCCATCCACAATGACATATGACTAGGGACATAATAAAAATCTTACATACTGTTAGAATCCATGTGATCTCATTGTTCAAGTCATCACCCCAAAGACACACGTCATTGAGCAATGTCATTCTTTTGACATTTATCATGTTTCATAATTATCTCATAATTGATTTAAATTGAATAAATTGTAAGATTAACTTTATTAATCAAATAGTTTACATGATATGCCATCTCAATCACCACATGACTATCTCTCTGAACATATATACCAACATCTGTGTTGTCGGTGAATATGTTGTAACTAACGATATAGACGAACTGTGTCATCATTTCTCAACTCAAAGGACATTGCAAGACTTGATGGTAGCATGACCTTTTCTTTTGTTCCTTTCAAGAAATTTGAAAATCAAGAAGTGGTTGATATATTCAAGTTAATTACATATTTATAAAATACCATCTCAATTCAGTCCAACATGACCAATTTAGAATAATTTGATAATGTCAGCTTTAGTATAAAAACCAACAATCAATACTACAACATCGGTTTTCTGGTAACAACCAATGAATTTTTTTTTTGAAATAGCAGGTCTGCACACCTGTTGTCCGACTATTCAGTAAGATATAAAACTTGTAGTTCATCAGAACTGCAAGTTCCATCCTATATTCAGCTTTGCAACAAGCCAACACACCTACAAAACCTGCAATAACAAACATACAATCCACCCAATACAAGATCCATTCTCCAATTCTATTCTCATAATGTACAAATACAATTCTCATTGTATTCATTCATTTTCTCATTCATTCACACACATATTATATACATCATTCACATATGTACCAATTCCATTCTCGTAACATGTACACACACAATTCACATTATATTCATTCATATTAGCATTCATTCACTTACATGTATATATTCCTCATTCAAATATGGACCAATAATTCACTCACATCAAATTTAAAGTTGAAATAATTCATAAGCATCACATGGAGATAGAATATTTAATGACATCAAAGGATAGAAACCTCATATTTTATCCTGATAGAACTCAAAGTTTCCTTCCTTAATGAAGGCATGCGCCCATTGTTCTCATATCTCATATGCCACTTCTTTCTTATAGGAATATGTCATGTCAAATAGTTTCAAAGAGAATGAAATAATTAAAGATATTTGATTTTATATTTTCATATATTAATTGAGACTATTTACTTATAATGATCAAGACAATGTAGATTACATTTTGTATACAGTAGATGTCTAGTGCACCATGTCTGAAAATAAGGCCCATATACCACATCACATAGTATCTGCATGCCCAACCATTGTCTTTTACAATGAACCATAAATTTACGACCACATAAAAATTTCATAAATAAAAGTAAGCATAGTTGGCATAAATATGCATTGGAGTCAGAAAACTACCCCAACATTCTTCCAACTTAATGCTTTCTTTTTCTTATCCACCTTTCCTACAACCTTTTGAATTATTTTATACCCCTAAAAGTTAACATAACACATTGAGTTGAATTAGTAAATTGTCATGTAATTAATTATGTGTAAATTAATATATGTTAATAGATATAAAAATTTACTCACGTGAATAAGACCTTTTTCATTTTGTGTCCCCTTTGTCTATTTTATCACCCTTAGGATCTACTTAATATGTAGTTAACATTTTGAGGATAATTAACAACAACAACCAATGATTATTCCTGAGTGGAAAGAAGGTAAACAAAAGAAAACTCAAAATACACAATGAAATGTAATTCTTAAGTCAATTTTATAAGAAAAGTAACTGAAACTTACTCAATATTGAATGGAGCTACCATCACAATCTTTCTCACATTACCAGAATATTTAAATGCGATAGATCTATATTTGGTAACATATATTGGGTCTTTATGTACAAAAATAATTAATCATGGAACTATAAATGCCACATGGGGTAGTGTGAACTCTGTACACATCATATATAAGAAGTTGCAAAACATATATCATGTATGTAATAATATATAAGAAAATAGATCCAAATATATAAATCGAGGTATTTAACCATAAGATATTACCATATTCAATGTTCTATAATAGTTTCATTCAACCAAGCATAATTAAACAACTTCACAACATATTGCAAAAATACAGTAGAATCATGAGCTTAAGCAGCAAACGTTCATTTTAATATGGGCCATCATAGGAGACCCTTCTTCAAAGTCTCCTAGCCATACTGCCAAGCCCATACAATTTAGGACCTAGAGAGTTGAATAGGTCTTTACAATAAAAGTAGGAAATCAAAGATCTTCAAGAGAAAGTGGAGGACAAACTTTAGGGGGTTTCCTATATGTTATGACCTGCACACACACACACAACACACACACACACACAGATATATATATATATATATATATATATATATATATATATATATATATATATATATATATATATATATATATATATATATATATATTCTCATATCACTTTTCAATTATATACATATACAAACACAATGTAAATTTAGAATGCATTCGTATAGACAAGTCCTACTTTGGGCCACACGACCTTGTTGCCTTCTGCATCACCAATCTTCTCATGGTCAAGGTGGCCATAAGGCAATGCAGTATGTTTCCAAGTGTTTGTTTTCTACATCACATATATTCTCGTGGTCAAGGTGGTCATAAGGCACTGCAGTGTATTTCCAAGCTTCATAGACAAGCCTTGGTTTAATGGGTGGGACCCGAGATGGGATCTACTCAACTTACTAAAAGGAAATAATAGAAAGCCATCCAAAGCCAGTTTCAAAAATAATTTTTTTACAAAGGATAGAAATCTAAAATTCAAGTATGTAATGTATCAATCACTATAAAGTGTAGCAGAAAAAGTTAAAAATCTAACTTTTACATTATGTATGTTTATTCTTGTTCTTCACCATGAAAGGTTTACATAAAAGAAAACTATAGGAACTAATATGTATAGGTTAAATCTACTAATTCAATCTATCTCCTAGAAATATCACCTAACTCTTGGATACATCCCGGTTAACTATAGAAAATACTATTTACTCTATACCTAAGGGGTTGGTAGCATACGCCATAAGAGAAGAAGAGTTGATATTGTCAGCATAACCATGTCAGTATGTGCATATAAATAGTAATGGAGCAATTGTATGGGAAAAAGGACATCAATATTAACAAGGCTTCCTAGAGAATCAGGGAAGGGACCATCCAAGTGGATATCAAAAGAAAAGCAATATAGTATGATGAAAACAAATAGATGTACTTTCCAAGAATTAAAAATAAAGTTTGCCTCAAAAGCTTAAGCAAATTAATTAGGGAACATGATCCATTAACATTAATGAGTAAACAACGTGCATGTAGATAAACATAGTATTATTGAACTATAATAATGTGATGGAATATAGAGCACATATCCCTAGCCTAATTGAGCATAGCACATAACCATTCTCCCAAATATATAAATGGGGGCACAAAACTCAAGTATGGGGCTCATAACCTCAATAACAAAACATAAATGCACATAACCTCAAAAGCCAAAGCATATTTAATGCCATAGTTACACTAAATAAAAAAGCATGCAATGTAGAGGCAAGTGAGGTTTAGTCATGTTATTAAATAAGATTGTCCAACTAAGAGTGTAGAATCAGACCATAAAAGCCATCATGAGAAAATTAGGGTTTCAGTGTACAAATAGCACAACATAGAGAAAATCCACCAATTAGGATTCAACTGTAGATATCATGAACAAGACTACACATCTCAAGTTCCAAAGTGAAATATTAATAGAGAAGTGTCATTATATAACTAGTTTTAAAATAAGAGTTGAAAAGAGTTTTGAATAGATATCAAAGAAGAGATTTCACACATATCATTCAACTAGGTCATAAGAGAGAAAAAGTAGAAGTATTTCTCAATATAGACTTAAAGGGATACAACACACATTAATATCACATGTAATAGGTCAAGATCAAAACCCTAGATCCAATCATGGTATTTCTTCACCTATTAACGAATTATATGTAAATATTTAATTAATGGTTGCATTACAGACCCTACAAATATGAAGTTCTAATTACATTGGATTTATGTTAAAAACCTTATAACATTACATAGATCTGATTTTTTCTAATTTAAGACGTATTTTTGCATAATTTTTTGATAATAAGAGAATTAGTATTATTTATCTAAGTTTATTATATTTACTAAAATTCTTGATAAATAATTAAAATCAAAAGACTGTGTACTACTCTCGCACTATGCACTGAAGATTGATGGGTGACATCATAAATAAGCGTATCAGATTATGAAAAACCAAGCTCGAGCCATGAAATTGAAAACCAAGATGAAAAGACCTGAAGACTAAAGGTCATAGTGACAACATCACATGTATACTAGGGTAAAGTCATAAAACATGGGCAGTTCTCTTCTCTTCTCAAGCGATGAGAAGAGTAGGAAGGAACAAAGCTTCAAAACCTATAAGACTTGGTAAATTACATATCAAAAGCGATATTTGAAGATAATTAAAGCCACCTTCATTCTTAGAAAACATGACTAGTTTCATAAAACCCAACCCCAAGCAATGAGGAAGCAAGAATAGATAAAAACCTATCTACCATGGACATGGTGGTCAAGATATCAAAAATGAAAAATCCAAATCAACCATCTAAGATACCAGAACATGGTCTGGTCATTGTGAAGAGGTCTATGTGCCGTGGAAAAGCCAAAGGTTGAGAAAACTAAGTGAACAATGAATAATAATTGTGGTTGGAACTAGAGGTTTAGGTCATCATCAAGAGATATGAAAAAGGAAAAAACACTTTATACACATGCATCAACATAGTTGGTAGTGTGGAGAGCTCTACATAACCATGACAAGAGATTTTGGTGACCAAAGGCACCCCCTTGAGGTCTTAACCTCTTCATCAAAGATCGAGAAGATACAATAGGCATCTCAAGTTTGGAATCCATTGCCACAAGAGAACAGAGACAAAACATTATTCTCAAAAGTTTTAGGGAATCCAATGCAGATGTAGAGATGGTTTTATATAGATGTGGAGGCCCATGATGGACAGGAAACCCAAAAGCAATAGGAAATAGGGTAAATGAGAGACTTTGTTGTGACAAGGGTGTAGTAGTGATGAAATTCAATTGGGTCAGTGATTGCAACACTCGACATAGTGAGAGGAATGTTGAAATCAACACATTGTGTGGCGAGGTGGAGATAAGAGATAGTGTGAACAAGACCAGTACCCAACGTGACATGGATGACATTAGGAAAACTGATAAATTAGTTGATTAAAATGGTCACAATGTAATTGGGATGTAAATAGTATGCCTTATCATCTTTTAATAAATTTGAATAGCTATAGGTTTTCACTTTAAATGAAACTAGGTATTCTAACTAACTAGGACTGATAGAATCTGATTGTGGGATTATATTTGGGTGATGAGATTATCTTGTATGACTTTTAGTACAATTGGTGTTTAAGTCAATTATCTCCATATTTATTTATATGTTTTACCATTATCCTTAATATTCTAGACTTAGGCTTTACAATCCACATAGTATCAATGTATGTAGTTATATCAGATTATCTCATTCAATTTCTCATCAATTCTCTTAATGTCACATTAACTTAAATAATGACACTTAAATCATTTCTATTTTAAGGCAAAGTCTAATTCTTATCCCATTGCACATATTAAGCACCTTGCATACTATTCAATTATGGATGCACGTTTATACACATCCAAATCCTTTTTCATCACATTTGGGTCATTATAGGCGTATTATTGAACAATGTGACATGTATTTAATATACGCATTCACATATAAAGTCATGGTTAGTTATTGGATATGAGTGTATTATGATATGTGATATGATTACATAACCTAACGTCATTTAATGTATAATGAATATCATTAAAAAGACGTATAATAGGATTAGTCATTAAGTATGCATTACATGCAAGAATGTGAATTACTCATTATTTGTACATTACTTGTTTATTAATGTACACACATGTGTGTCAATATGTAATTATATCCTTGTTTGCTCAAACCTAACAATCAATCTTCATAATCTACTACTCCAGGAATTAGGGTTTCTAAAAATTAGTGCAACCCAAACTAGGTATGTTACACATGGCGTCATGCTAATCGTGTCAGTGGGAATTGAAACACCATGAATAATGTCACGTGTAAGGCATGGGTAAGACTAACCCAGTGCAACGACATATTCTTCTGGTCAAAGATGGCATGGCTACAACCCCTACAAATTTGTGTATAGTGTTATATAACTACTAAACAAAAACATATTCTAAAAATCAATAAGAAAGACTTCTATATCAAAAAAAACTTACAATGGACGTGCTAGCTAGAGGGTCCATCATATTACTCCTAACAACATCTATTGTAGGGGGGTCTATCTCTTATGAAGAGAGGGGTGCCACACGCATTGTCTGAGGAGTTGAATGAGAAGCTTGATATTGTCTCATTGTTCCTCTATTCTCTTTTAAATCATCTCTTGCACCATCTCTATTGAGAATCCAACTTTTGGATAGATTTGTGCTTGTGATATGATGGCCCAATGAAGGATCTTATACTGACACCAACTCCAACAACCCTAACACGCCCATGATGCTCTAAATTACCTAAATAAACTGTCAATTCATCTATTTTCTCCTCAGGAATTGCCTTTTCTTCTTTTCCTTTCTCGTAGATCTCCCACTAATCATCATCAATACTAATTGGTAAGTTAAACATAACAATCAAGGTCAAGTTAAACATAACAATCATCAATAGTAGTTTCCTAAGAGATGAATTTTACCATTTTTACAACCACTATAGTAATTGTGGGGTTGGGTATTTCTCCAAATTGTCTTTGCCTCAAAACTATCCACTCCTCTCAGATAAGAAGAGGTGCATGAGTCGTAGAGTACTCACTAGTCCTAAGAATCTGCTACTGAGAAGAAAATGCCTCCAATCTCTATGGGTGAAGCCTTTTGTAGCTACATGGACCCACTTGTGATTGTGGACATTCTTTTCACACCTTTCTTTTTGTCCATTTCTTAAATCTTAGTTAATCCAAAACATATGGTAAATACATAATACAATGAATTCATAAGAATGTATTCTAAATGAGGAGGCTTAATACCTTGAATTTTTTAGTTTTCTTGAAGTAAGAAACGTGTCCCATGCCTATAGGTCAATATAGTTTCATTGATTAGCAGATGAATTCTTCTTCTTCTCGTTCAATATATATTATCTTGTCATATTTGTCCTATATTTCCTTGGTAGCCTCCCACAACATTACCACCTTTTTAAAATGCAATTTTTCATCAGGGTCAGATATACTCTACAAAAGTTCATATACTTAATGGAACTTATTAAAAAATAGAATTTTGAATATCTTTAAAAATCATATATCTCACAGATGGGTCCTTCCATATTAAGTTTTTAGTGCTTTGATCAACTTTATGACAGGATTCTAGATTTATATCAGATTTTCTATGAGTTATAATCCCTAGATATTGCTTAAAAGAACTGCAATTCTTCCCAATAGGATTTCCTTGATCATCAAACTCAATGACAATCTTTGGCCCTTTACCCCTTAGCTATACTAACTTGTTCATCATGGTGATGCCTATTTTTTGCATGCTCATGATGCTCCTCAACAAGATCAACAAGATCCTCCTCAATCACATCCTCAAGATGCTAAAATTGACAAGAAACATATATAATTCATAATACATGTAACTTATAAATGTGATAAACATTGTAAAATGCACATCTATGTAATAAAAGAATACAAATTAAACCAGTGTCATCCTCACGGTGCAGTTCATCATGGTTCTCTCATCATGGTAATTTTCATCAGGATCATCATATTCCATATAAAAATGTCATATATAAAATAGTCAAATAATTAAATATAAGTGATAAAGAATGCAAAATGCAAATCTAACATTTTAAGAAAATAAAATACATTCCTCTAGTATTGATTGGATCTTGGACTAAGTAAAATTCCTTCTGTGTGTTCTCTGTGCATATATAAATCAGTGTTAGCATCGACATTTGGTGTTGGTAAGCCAACTGAAAATGGACTGCAATCATCATACTTTTCATAGTACTCTTCTTCATCGATAGCAACTGCAATGAACTTCCTATTACCATGAAGAACAACTGACCATTTTCATTTTTAGGATCATCAATATAAAATACTTGCTTCTCCGGTAATGCCATTACGAATGATTCACACTCTCACCAATCTTTTCAAAATTAACTAATATGAAACCCAATTCATCCACTACAACTCCTTTGGTGTTATCAACCCAATTACACCTAAAGACAGGAACTTTGAAATATGTGTAACCAAACCCCCATATGTCTTCATTGACACCGTAATATGACATTTTAGCTTCACATGGACTCTTATCCTTTACACCTTGAAGGGTGACCCCACTGTATTGGATGAAACTCTTATCAACTTGTCATTTTTTGTAATATGAAAATCCATTTAATTCAAACCCGTCATGAGACATAACATTCATTTTTGGTTTAAAGGTGAGCCATTTTATATGTTAAGCAACATTATTTGGTGTTGGCGATAGTTTATGTAAAACTTTATCTTCAAACCACCTAATAAATGTCTTATTGTGCTCTCTAGCAAGCCACATTGATTCGCCTCGAGCCTATTTCATCTTGATGTGATTGGTATGTTTGGTGATATAAATACTCACTTCTTCATTGTTGTGTAAAATATATATGAGGGAAATCATGAGATTTATAACCTATCAGCTTAAAATACTTCACTGGTACCAATCTAAAAATATTGGAAGAATATCCCTATGATACCTTAAGATTAAGAAAGCACTCAGAAAAGGTTTTCTTCTCCTGTCTAAACAACATGTGACAAACATGAGGTAAATATGTTTTCTATCACTACTAACTTCTATTTTTTAATTTGTTCTGTCCATTTCACATATGTCCATTATATATTTGATGTCATCTTTAGTCTTACTTGGTATATTCAACAGAGTACCGGTGATAGTAATAGACATTTTTCTCAACATGCATGACATTGATAAAATGCCTAATTACTAAACTAAAGAACTACAATAAGGAAGATCCCAGAATATTGACCTCTTCTTATATAAAGATTTGTCACTCTATGAGGGAATAGTTAATTGTGGTCTCTTACTAAGTGCATTCATAAAGTCTCTTAATCTTTCATAAACAACCTCCCCTGATAAATGTTTAGTGGCACTTTTTTCCTCATTCGATCCATTGAATGAATGTTTTGTGTAACCTTCAGTAAGGATTACTTTTGGAAGAAACCTTCAATGACCAAGATATACAAGCTTGTGTGCCATGTTTTAATTGCATTGAATCAATGTTATCCTCACATATATTGCATGGTTTGGATCCTATTATATTGTATCCAGACAAATTCTCATATCCTAGAAAGTCATTAATAGTGCAAAACAACATAGCATGCGAACAAAATGTCTCTATGCACAAAGAATCATATTGTTGGCTAAATGGACATCTATAAATCCCTTTGTTTTGATTATGACAAACATTTCATTCTTATTAATCTAACGAGCTACTTGAGTGTGCAGGATGACAAAGCAACAAGGGAAAATCTACAAGCTTACATATTTATATTTTTCATGCAATGTAATCACTGTTGTAAAAACTTGTACAAAAATATAATGTACAAGTACTTAGAATTGCATGTAAATCAAGCGTTAGATTCTCCCTAGCTAAACACCACAGTTAGACAAGTCATCCCATTCAAATAGGATTACTTATGCACACTCACACACATAATCAGTGCCTAAATTGAAACCTTGAAACAGGATCAATCTCGGTCGACAAACTCCTCGACCAAGACACTCTCGGTCGACAATCTTCTCGACCGAGAAAGATCCAAAGTAGCCGTTAGACACAACAGAAAAGTTAGTTGGCAGTTGATGAAAGACGTTGCAAATTACTTGTTCCAGAGAGCCTGTCGGTCGACAAAAGTTCGACCGAGTAGGTATCTCGGTCGACCATTTGTCGACCGAGATGGTCTCTGACAGCAACTGCAGAATTAATTAATTAGCCGTTGTTAAAGCAACAACTTTGTACCTAACGGCTAGTTAAG
The DNA here is from genome assembly GCA_963693085.1 of Alisma plantago-aquatica. Taxonomy (NCBI): domain Eukaryota; kingdom Viridiplantae; phylum Streptophyta; class Magnoliopsida; order Alismatales; family Alismataceae; genus Alisma; species Alisma plantago-aquatica. The sequence continues at coordinate 1,200,674,962 of OY856410.1, forward strand.
CACTTAGAAACCCCTAGAAGTTGTCTAGAACGTCCTTAAGCATCCTTAGGCCATTCCTATAAATAGGACAAGCCATAGGACACCTAAACTCACTTGTTTTACACTTGTTACACTTGAGAAATACTTGAGCATAATTGAGCAATCTGTTGCAAGCAAATTGAGCATTGTGATCATTGGCCTACTTTCTCCTTAGCTCAATTTCGTGTCCTATAGGCTAGAATCTCCTACCTACAGAAATCACAAGTTCACACACTTGGTTAGGAGATCTATACGCTTGATCTAGGCATATCAAGCCTTGGGCTTAAAGGATAAGTTGTAATTTCCTTTTTCTTTCTTGTTCCTTTTTATTATTTGTACTCTCCTTGCTACTCCTAGGGTTGGAGGCTGCGGATTGGAGATAGTTGACTTCTCAGGTGGAGAAGGGGACTTCAAGCTACTTCAAGAAGGCTATCGCAAGGGAAGCTACTTCAGAAGGCTGGTGCAACGGGAGTTGGTGCATCTACTTCAAGGGAAGGCTGCTTCAAGGTTGGGCGATTACTTCTAGGTGAAGGCTGCTTGAAGGGTTTGGGAAAAGAAATTGTATTTTATGTAAAGTCCTTGCGAGGTAATAAAATAAATTTCTTTTCAAATCCCGGTTGGGTAAGCAACCGGGTAGTGGACTGACGGCTATAGTATTTACTATAGTTGGAACCACTCTAAACCCTGTGTCTCCTTGTCCAATATCTTCATTGTGGTTGTTTGAGTTTAAATTAATTATTAAAATCTTTATAAAACTCTATTCACCCCCCCTCTAGTAGTTTTCATTTGGTATCAGAGCGGGCTTCAAGGAACCCTAACCAGGTCTTGAAGAATGGAGGGAAATGGTGAAAGGTGCTGTTTGGACAAAACCACAACATGCTGCAATTGGTGTTTAGGAACAAGTCACAAAACAACCGGATGCCCATGGAGATCAAAGGAAGAGCACAAAGAATGTCTTATTGCTACAACTAGTGAAGAAGAAGAAGAGGTAAGTCTTTTTTGATTTATTTAAGGAAGAATTAGTTGCTATTATTGAAGAGACACATAATAAATATGTTGAGTGCAAAAAGAAATTAAAGAAATCAAATAAGGAAAATGATGATCTAAATGTTAAACTTCTTGCTCTTGCATCTGAAAATGAGGATCTCAAAGAGGGAAATAAATTTTCTGATCTTAAGTTAAAATCTATGGAAGCCGATTGCAAGCTCCTTTCTGTTGAAAATTCAAACTTACAGACTCAAGTAAACGATCTTCAAAAACAACCATTATTGTGCACCCATATAGACTATGACACTATTGTTAAAGAAAGAAATTTATTGACATCTAATCTAGACCAAGCAAAACTAGATATTAAGAAGAGAATGGAAGAGATTACCAAGTTACAACAAAAAGTCAGTAATTTAAATAATAATGGCATTCTGGATCAAATCTTAGATAATTCCTATCATCAGATTGGGAGAAGAGGACTAGGTTATAAGCCTAAAGGGAAGTCCTATCAACCTAGTTGGAAAAAGTCACAAACCCATCAATCTATATATGTACCGAAAGGAACAAATACATTTTTACCAAAGAACAACCTAGAACAAAACCATAGAAAACGACTTGAGGTTGATTCTATATGTTGCCATTATTGCTCATGTCTTGGACATTACTCTTTTTCATGTCCTTATAAGAGAAAAGATGTAGAGTTAGTTTGGGTTCCAAAACCTCCAAACTAAATAAACAAAATCAAGTTGAGATATGACCAAAGACATTAGTTGCATATTTCTATGTCTATCTCAACTCTACATAATTACAAATGTAAATGAAATTAATATTAGTTTTGTTCCCTAGATGATTTAAAGTTTAAGTCAAATGAAAAGAAAATTCCTATTTTCATATGATTTTTCATAAAAGTATTTTCTGGTCTATTCATATACTAATCATAAAATGGAATTATCATTGTATGCTGTTATTACCATTATACCATGCTTTCATCATTGGGTGCGCATAGATAATTGTATACATGGATCCATGAAAATATATAAGCAAGCAAAATAATTTATTAGTTATATGTTATTGCTTGCAACAAAATCTCTAACTTAGTATCTTTGAAATAATTAATTGTGCCTCCAATTAAGTAGTATGCTTCAACTTGATATTTAAATTAAATTTTATGCAGATATTATACTCAATATATTCAATCTGAGAAATCTGCAAAATTTGCCTCTTGGTCAAAATAAAATTTGACTAAGGGGCGCTATGGTCGTAGTCAAATTCGACCTAAAATAAGTTTGACATAATAACTATTTTGGATATCCTTTTATGGTTAAAAGAAATTAATTTATGATCACAACTTGTCCCAATATTGTCAATAATAAACACAATATTAATCCCTTGGAAAATCTATATATGTGTGCTCTACAAAAATAGTCTTAAAAATCAGCTTCAAATTCGTACTCAGTAAGTCTCTCGGTCGACGAACTCTTCGACCGAAAACCTCTCGGTCAGTCCCTCTCTCTCGACCGACAGAATCTATACAGATTTAGTATCAGACACACTTTCAGTCGACAAATGTTCGACCGAGACAATATCGGTCGACAATTGTTCGACCGAGAAATAGCCATTGGATATAACCGTTGTAAACCGACCGTTATGACTGTTTATGACCGTTATATGACCGTTGGGGAGCCACGCTCGGTCGACGAGTCGTCGACCGACTAGGTCGCTGGAATGTTATAAAAGGAACCAAAAATGGGTCACTTCCTCACACTTGCATACTCTTGCTTCCATAGGCTCTCTCTAGTGCATTTTTGTGCAACTCTTTAGCATCCTCATCCCCAAGCCTTCCTTGCTTCTTCTCCACCTTCAAGCAACACAATGGCCTCATCATCTGCTCGTGGGAAGAAGAAGGTCGCCGGCAGGAAAGGAAGGGAAGCTCGGGAAGCTACTCCACCACTGACGATCATCAACGACATTGCCTTCGTCGATGGAGATGCTGGTGATCGATATCTACGGCTTTCCTCTAAAGCTCCTCTCCCACGACGACCAGTTGAAGTTATGGACTTCATCAACATCGTCGACTTGGAGGACCTTTTCAAAGTACAAAAGTTAAAAGAATTCATCAACCCTTCTTTTCCTTCCTATTCAATCAAGGTAGTGAATGAATTCTATACAAACCTCATTTCCCACTCTGAAAATGAAACTATCTTCTTCTACACTATGGTCAATGGGCATAGCTTCCGATTTACTGAAGGGGATATTCTTGAAATGCTAAACATTGACATAGATGAATATCAAGACACCCTTGACCTTATTTCTGGAAACCCCCTTAACCAATTCCTCCAAGATGACCATACCATTAGTCTTAGTGACATCAAAAGGACCATTTTTAAATCCAATACAACCTTTCACGAAGATAGAGGCACATATTATGCTATAAATCTTAAACCAGCTGCTAGGATTGTAAACCTCATTGTTTCAACAAACATACATCCTAGAGCCAATAAGTCTGAAGTTCCTGTTTTTCGCATGTGTCTAATATATGCCATTATTCAACGTATTCCCACAAATTTTATCCGCATCATTCTTAAAAACATGCTTGAGTTTTCTGGCAATCCTCCATATGTCGATTTTGTATGCCAAATTACTCAACATTTCCTTAAGACCCAACTTGAGGATATGGGATATACATGGGAGCGTAGACCACAAAAGATAAGTAAGAATACAGTAGAAAAAATGGGAATTGATTTTGGTCATAAAAGGGATAGAGTTGAAGGAGAAACATCTCATCAAGACATACCACCACCCCCTCCTTCTACTAACCTATCACATGACCCCATTCAAAACACTCTTACTTATATTGTTGGCTCCCAATATCACCTGAGCAAACAACTAGACTATAACCATCATGCCATGACCTATATAAACCAAAGAATGCAAACCCTTTCACCAAACCAACCTGATGAATATCCGTATTCTTTAAATCCTGGCATGCTCAATCCATACAATCCTTCATACAACTATTATCAAACTCCACCTCCACCATCTGTGGATCTTACACACACTCAGTTTTCATCCATGCAACTGCAAGATATTGCCACTCATTTCCGATTTGATCGAGTACCTACATTCTTGGAAGCATATGCTCTAACTAAGACAGGTGCTCTAGATTGGCAAACACTGGTCCAGTATTATGGAACTGAGCCTTTTCTTGGGAAAGACCCTGACATTGATGTAATCCTTAAGTCTTTCCAGTAAATGTTGGAGTTATTGTAATGATATCTTTTGAATAATTGTAATGGGTCATCTCTATATGATGTGTCTATCTTTTTATGCTTGTAATACATGCTTTTAATAAAATTGACCATCTTTACTTGATTCCAATGGATATTTTTATGTGAGACATATTCAAAATATGGATTATAAGATCATCATTGTAGAACATACCAAATAAGGGGAGTAATAAATAAAAATGCAACCTTTATAATTGTGGAAAAATTGACAAATTACTTAAAACAGCTATGAAACAAATCCAGACACATTCTCGGTCGAGAAACTGTTCGACCGAGAACACTATCGGTCGAAAGATCGTCGACCGAGCAGGTTTCTGTTGTCAAGTTTGCAATAAAACTGAATATATTCGCAAATTAATCATGTTTCTCCTCATCATGTTGAAGATAAAATTGGCAAAACCGCTTCCACTTTGGAAGATGTTTTCTTTGATATTGGTGCTACTTAAACACAAGCTCTTGGTTGTTATATGGACATCATTTTAATGTACTTAATCTTAGTATACTTTTGATAAAGGTCAAAATCAAAACTTAAAATCATTTGTGACCTTAGCAGCCTTAAATTGCTTTAATTGTAAGATTAAGGGGGAGCTCATAAAAACAAATTTGATTATTTGATTAAGAAGCTTACAAAAACATTATTTGGAGCTAATTACGACCTTAGTATTTTTTTTGTTATGAAGAAATCTATGAATTTCAGAAAAATGATATAACTTGTACTTAAAGGAACTCTCTAAACAAATCGGGACTTAACATCCCTTGCATTTGGATGGAGACATTTTTATGTACTCTGAGATTAAAGGATTCTCATATCATTTTATGGGCTTAACATTCCTTGTAAAATGGATGAGAAATCAATACATATGCCATGTATCTAACAGGATCTCATATCATTTCAAGGCTTAACATCCTTTGCAAATGATTGAGAAACAAATTGTGGCTAAATTAGAAAAATATGATCCATGTTCCTAATAGGATATCTAATTAAGGGGGAGTTTTTATTCTTAACGGTTATCTTTTTGAAATGACAAAGGGGGAGAGATAAATATAAAATTAACATTTAGTCAAACTCAATTAATGAGTTTCATAAATAAACTCTTGGCTTTACATTGAAAGTTGCTATATTCCCAAATGATCTGGATTTCATGTTCCATAATTCATGGGGAATAATAAGCACACATTTTATACACAAGAGAAAAAGCTACAAAAGGTAATCTAAAGGTATGAAACTCATATGTTTTATATTTCCTTTATTTATATTTTGGAAATGTTTGTCATCTTCAAAAAGGGGGAGATTGTTGGCTAAATGGACATCTATAAATCCCTTTGTTTTGATTATGACAAACATTTCATTCTTATTAATCTAACGAGCTACTTGAGTGTGCAGGATGACAAAGCAACAAGGGAAAATCTACAAGCTTACATATTTATATTTTTCATGCAATGTAATCACTGTTGTAAAAACTTGTACAAAAATATAATGTACAAGTACTTAGAATTGCATGTAAATCAAGCGTTAGATTCTCCCTAGCTAAACACCACAGTTAGACAAGTCATCCCATTCAAATAGGATTACTTATGCACACTCACACACATAATCAGTGCCTAAATTGAAACCTTGAAATAGGATCTATCTCGGTCGACAAACTCCTCGACCGAGACACTCTCGGTCGACAATCTTCTCGACCGAGAAAGATCCAAAGTAGCCGTTAGACACAACAGAAAAGTTAGTTGGCAGTTGATGAAAGACGTTGCAAATCACTTGTTCCAGAGAGCCTGTCGGTCGACAAAAGTTTGACCGAGTAGGTATCTCGGTCGACCATTTGTCGACCGAGATGGTCTCTGACAGCAACTGCAGAATTAATTAATTAGCCATTGTTAAAGCAACAACTTTGTACCTAACGGCTAGTTAAGCACTTAGAAACCCCTAGAAGTTGTCTAGAACGTCCTTAAGCATCCTTAGGCCATTCTTATAAATAGGACAAGCCATAGGACACCTAAACTCACTTGTTTTACACTTGTTACACTTGAGAAATACTTGAGCATACTTGAGCAATCTGTTGCAAGAAAATTGAGCATTGTGATCATTGGCCTACTTTCTCCTTAGCTCAATTTCGTGTCCTATAGGCTAGAATCTCCTACCTACAGCAATCACAAGTTCACACACTTGGTTAGGAGATCTATACACTTGATCTAGGCATATCAAGCCTTGGGCTTAAAGGATAAGTTGTAATTTCCTTTTTCTTTCTTGTTCCTTTTTATTATTTGTACTCTCCTTGCTACTCCTACGGTTGGAGGCTGCGGATCGGAGAGAGTTGACTTCTCAGGTGGAGAAGGGGACTTCAAGCTACTTCAAGAAGGCTATCGCAAGGGAAGCTACTTCAGAAGGTTGGTGCAACGGGAGTTTGTGGATCTACTTCAAGGGAAGGCTGCTTCAAGGTTGGGCGATTACTTCTAGGTGAAGGCTGCTTGAAGGGTTTGGGAAAAGAAATTGTATTTTATGTAAAGTCCTTGCGAGGTAATAAAATAAATTTCTTTTCAAATCCTGGTTGGGTAAGCAACCGGGTAGTGGACTGACGGCTATAGTATTTGCTATAGTTGGAACCACTCTAAACCCTGTGTCTCCTTGTCCAATATCTTCATTGTGGTTGTTTGAGTTTAAATTAATTATTAAAATCTTTATAAAACTCTATTCACCCCCCCCCCTCTAGTAGTTTTCACATATGTCACCACTCCTTCTCCCCAGAGTTTCTTTAAGTCATCAACCAGAGGTTCAAGATAAAAATCTATATCATTGTAGGTTTTTTAGGACACGATATCAACAAAGACGTCATAACATACTTATTTTTCATACACAATAAAGGAGGAAGATTCTATATAACAATCATAACAAGCTAAGTGCTATCATGGCTACTCAATGTTCCATATGGATTCATCCCATTTGCACAAAGCCCAATTCTTAGATTCCTGACTTCTTAACAAAATTTAGGTTATAATAAATCAAAATTTGTCCATTGTGGGGAATTCGACACATGTCTTAGGATCACTTCATTATTTTTCTTTGCCTCAACATGCCACATTAAATTCTCCACATTCATGGTATTCGAAAACAAGCATTGAGAGAGTGGTAATAGAGTTATGTACCACATCACCCTGGTAGGAAAGCCATTTTTGGACTTCCCTAAACTCATCATTTTATACCTTGACACCCCACATTTTGGACAATCTTTCAAATCGATACAGTCTTGTTGAATTAACATTCACTCATTCCAAAATGCATGTATTCTCATTGGGAACAACATTTTCTTTAATTAGTGTGTTTAGATTGGAAGCTCGTTGCCTTTATGAAGAATTTCTTTCAACAATGAAAACAATGACATGAATATTTTTCACTCCATCTATTGTTGGTCATAAGAGTATACAATCTCAACACGACATTCAACATTGTACCCTTAGTACAACGTAAGTATAACAGTCTCTCTGCATGATGTTGGAAAATATGACATCTATTATGACATCAGAAACAAAAAATTTATTGCCATATTCCCCTTAGATAGTAGATCATAGTCAGAAACTATGAATTGGGAAGGATGTTTTGTAAGAGTTATATGTGGTCCTAGAGTGAATTCAACAATTATCCCTTATTGCAGTGTGCTTCTTTCTTCAAGTTGCACCTAGACGATGTCGACATCGGCCTCTGGTTGATCACTACAGACAGCGATTGAGTATGTCCTCCTAGTGGGTGGCAACAACCTTCTCGCCTTACCACACAGACCACCGGAAGCTCCTCATTTGTTGATGTGAGAAAACGGGAAGGAGTTGTCCCTTCGAATGTCAACCATCTAGGATTGATTCTCTTTCTCATGTTTTCTCTCCCTTTCTATCTGTAAGGAGAGTGAAATCACCCCTTTACTAAAAAAAATTTGAAGAATTGACATCCATTCCAAACACTCTCAGAGGTATGATAGAATGGGCATAAATTTTCCAAACTTATTGAACATTGGTATACAAAAGACCATTAGAAAGCAGCAGAATAAAAAATAACTGACTATATTCAATTTCATAAAAGGTTTACAAAAATACATCAAATTCTCCCATTAGGGTCTAAATCAAGAAACACAATCAGGATCTAGATAGAGGGAAGTCTAGGCTACTACAATCTTGTCTCCAAGCAACATCTCGATCAACTGAGTCCAAGCCAAAAGCTAAGATCTTCCTTGTCTTATCCATCACATTGCTCAACACCTGGATGGTTGGGAAGGCATCCAACAAAAAGGGAAAGGGAAGAAAAGTATGTGTCATAAAACTAATCTGGGATATCAAGATAAGTACAACAAATAAAAATAGGCTAGGGTTCATCATATGATGAAGATAACAAGAGTATGAGGCTATATATCAAAAGAAACTTGCCATAAACAATTATATCAAAAAGGATTTGCATGTAAGATAATTATGCCTACCTAACTAAGTAGGGTTGAGGCACATAACAGACCTCTAACCTTAGGTGAGGGGAGAATAAGACATTCCCAGTCACCTACAATATTATGGGGAGAATAAGACATTCCCCAGGGCAATTATTTACATGCCCTCTGTGAGTGGTTGTACATAAGTACCGCTACTTCAAATTAAATAGAACATAAATCCACATGCTAGAAAAGTAGTCATGGCAAGAGTAGTCATAATCTTCAATAAGAATGGCAATGGGGTATAAGACCCAAACAAGAAGAAACTATAATCTAATTTGAGGCATGAACAACATTAGGATTCAAGAATAGAATATTTCGGGTTCATTTAAGCCTCATTAGGGAAATATAGGATTTGGCTGCTATTATCCCAACATAGGGTGTAAGGAATGCACATACCTCTCTTACTGATATCAATTACTAACTTTCACCACTTTAATTGAGTCCAAGTTCCATTTTGCCTATTTTCAATGTATTAACATGTATTAGAGTACATAGTGCACATTAATATATAGAAACCCTATTTTTAGAGCTTTTTAGAAAGATTAGGATTTATTCTCTTAAAACATCACCAATAAACTTATTATGTTTTCCTGATCAAGAAAACATATATTTATGTTAATTTTGGAGTTATGATGATTAAGATGTAATTTTTATGGATTTTATGCATTAAATTCGTTTTACAAAAATCACCCTTCGTCAAACCATGAATTCAGACCTTGAAAATGTTTATATTAGATAGATTAATTTTCCAATTCCAAAACATATTTATTTGTCAAATTTAGATAAGTGGTTTAGAAGATATGAATTTTGCAATATTGACCAATAGGAAATTGCCACATCATCAAATCGATAATTAAAGAGAAAGGGAGAGGGAGAAAACACCCCGACCAAGATCAGGTTTGAAGTTGCATAGGTAACAATCTAGAGCTTCTAGAGAAGGTAAAACAACAAGAAATCAAAACCTTAGAAGAGCATGGTAAAAAGAGATGGAAATCGTCGATTTTCAACATAAAAGCATGAGCTTTAAGCATGTACTAAGCAATATATGGGAAGGGTGTTAACCAAACTTGCCTCTAGGAAGGTAATAAGGTTCAAAAAGAAAGTATTCCAAGATTAGAAGGTCTGGTTGCTCCAATCCAAGCTCCTTGCTTGAGCAAAGATCACCTTCTCCACTTTAGAGGTGCAAACCCTAGCAAAAGAGCAAGGAGATGATATGTTTTAGAGTTTTAGGTGGAGTTTTACCATGAATGGTCATGGTTATGACCTTGAATAAGGTATAAGGAAGACTACAAGTATGAAAATAGGGAATTAAGGGAGGAAACTTACTAGTTTTGGTCGAAATTACCAAGGAGGAGCTTTAGAAACCCTAATAGAGCACTTTGGAAGCCCTAGGAGCCATCTTCACTAAGGTAGGATCCCTCTATTACCTTGGGGCAGCAACTTCGTGGCCAAATATAGAAGGAACTATTATCTAAGATAGATGAAAGAAAAGCAGAGCAAGATTTTTCGAATTGTGAGATTGGGAAGGGGTATACATGGCTATATATAGAAAGAGGTGAAGTATGAGGAGTCTTAAGGGACTTTCCATGTGTCTTTAGCCTAGGGATTGATGCCCATGCAAGAGGATAGCTCACAGAGGCTTCATGCATATCAAAAGTCGGTTCTAAGAGCCCATAGGTTATTCTAGGCCATCCCCACTGTTTTTTAAGAAAGAAATAACCTCATTGGTTGATAGCTTTTAAGGATAAGCATCTTTATAAAGAGGGTAATCCCTATAATGCCCTTGGAAAGAAATACCATCAAACCAAGGTGAAACTAGGTTCTCCAATGGTTTCAAATATCGTTAATGGTAAGGAAATATCTAAGGATTAAAATTCAAGAGATAATTTGCGAAGAAAACCTCCCAATTGGGTAAATTGCATAAAAGTCCAGAATGTACCTAAAATTGCATAACTTGCACAAACAACATCCAAATTGAACCAAACTTCATCCACAAGTTATCTTTGATGTGTAGAATATGAATTTTCTATTATTTCCATATTTTGAATTTATAAAATCACATTATTAATTACTTATGCCTTTTATTGATTTTCTCTCTCCTAAACTTATCCTAATATTTCAAGGTGGCCCAAATTAGATGAAATTTGACATGTAGGCTAATTTTGATATGTAGATTTCGAATTTGAAGTTTGTTTCCTCTTTTGAGACTTATTTTTATGAGATATGTCATATGGCCCATTAACAACCCATTATCTAAATTGTTCATCCAATTAAGTTTCTTATCTTCATATTACCACTAAAATGAGTTATGTGGCATATTTTATGTTTTCAAATCACATCAAAAAGTTAGATTAAGGTTTAGAGTACTTAATTATGGTAATTAAGATTTCACTGAGGTATTTGTGCATAAACCCTTCCATTGGTGTAATTAGTGAATAAATGTTCACTAAACCACTATAAATTCCATGAATTAAATAGAAAGGCCAATAAGGATAGAAATGAAAGGAAAAGATGGGAAAGAGGGTCAAAAGACAAAATTTCAGAATTCGGTATGTTACACTATCCCTTCCTTTTACGGGTAGGACTTGCTCAGGCTCTCTAGTTACCACAACTAGATAGAACAAGAACTTGCAAAGATATTGTTGTTTTGTCTCTAGAAAGCCTCTTGCTTGGGCTCTCTAGTTACCACAACTAGACAGGACTACAACTTGCAAAGAGATTGTTGTTGTGTCTCTAGAAAGACTCCACTACCCCTTTATTTATAGGAGGGTAGATCAAGTGGGAGTTAAAGAGATAGACTTTCATGATTTTTACAAAACTTGTAAACCATGAGCCGGTCTGTTCACACATAATATGATTGGTTCAACACTTGAAGTTGTATTTTCACTATGTTTTCTATTCACAATTGTATTGGCATTTAATATTTGATTAATTCATAACACGACACCAAAATCAATCATGGGTCTAATCATATTGATCATTGAACTAATCAATTCACAAGTTGAACCGTTCATTTCAGACCTTGAACTGATCCTTTCACTAAGAGAACTTCTCAATTAATGTCCCAACTCAACCAATGTTCAAACAATACAGTGTAAATTGGCCAGTGACTTGAATCGAGCAATATAAAACTTGCACCGATCAATTCATAGTCTAGTCAACCAATTTTCAACCATCATTATTTTGGAGTAAATATCTAAACTCTCTAGTAGTCATGTTAAACATCATTCATGAATATACTCCTCTTCTAGATGCATTGTATGCATGTGACCCTATAGGTCCCAAATTATGTTGGAAGTGAATGTCCATAACTTATATATGACATCATAACAAATGAGTGGTATCCAAATATACATCATTGCTACCCAAGTAACTAGAAAGTTGGAGAACCACTCCAACCTACAATCCCTAATTAATGTTATAGAGATTGAATTGTTCCTTTATTGTTGATATTTGGATTGAACATGAGGCATGGAATATCCATCCTCTTCAACGTTCAATCCATTTCCTTGAACTTGAAAACAATATATGAGATGCAAGTGAGATCACATATCATATATTGATTCACATGAATATGGCCATCTGTTTCTTAGTTTTACTTACCAATTGGCATGGATATCAATCTCCTATAGGAGAGACAAGTCCTATCTACGTCACTCACACTCAATCCCCATCTATCACAATGCACCTAAGCATCACCTTCATGGAAACCCTTATTCAAGGTCATGTCATATTATGTCAAAATACATATAAGAAGTCAGGTCTAAGATCAATCACCACTATTACTATGAGATTTGATTCTGACTACCATTCCATATGTCACTCTCAAGGTGGGCCTACCCGGTTCACTATTCTCTACCAAGTACCTATGTGTTTGGTTTGATATCACATATTATGACTGATGACTATCTATCATCAACCAACAAACACTCTAGTTTAATGTATTATTATTGTCTATTTTTCTTCCACAGTAATATCTGACTAGGTTCATAACAAGAATGTGTGTACTCTTATCATACAAATGATCTCATTGTTCAACTCCTCAACCTAAAGACATACATCATCGAATAACATCATTCTTTATACATCTATTATGTTTGTGTCATCATCTCATGATGGAGACAAACATTGTAGACATAATTACCTTTATCATTATCAAATCATGTATCTAATGCTCCATTACAATCACCATATGATTGGCTCTCTGGGCATATATAACAACAAACTCCAACTTTCACTTAGAGACAATCACCCACAAATATTTTTCTAGGTGATCTTAAGATGTTCATCACGCTTCTTGTTCCCAAGTGCTTTTATAGTGTGTTAGCAATGCTTGCTTCTAGTTGGAATTTTGCAAGTTTTACATCCCCTTGCCATACGACTTCTTGTGTGACATGGAAATGATGTACTATGCTATCTTAGTTCCCTTACCTAACCAGTATCTCCATTGTTATCATAGTATTTCTACTGTGTCATCAATTGTTGGAACCTCTCATAACTTCATCAAAACAAACTTCTTGATCCATAAAGTATCCTCTATTTTTCCTAAAACAACAAAGTACTTGACTTCTATTGTAGAATTAAATAACTTAATCTTTCTCATAACTTTTCCATCTTACAGTTCATGTTTTAAGGTCATACACACACTTGTATTGTGATCATTAAATTTATTTGCCAATTTGGAAGCTTTCATTAGTGTAACCCTTTACATCCAACTCTTCCTTATTACCATAACTAAATAACTAATCCTTTTTAGTTCTTCTCAAGTACTTACAGATGTTACTATATGGAATTCTAGTGACCTTCAATAGGATCTGATATATATCCTCTCATCATGTCCCATGCATACAAGAGAACAATATGGGTACATAATATTGCATACATTATACATCCCAATTGCGAATGCATGTGACATCTTACTCATGTTTTCCCATTCTTCACAAGAACTGGGACTATGGGCTCTTGAGAGGCTAATCCCACAAAACATGGATATATTTTCTCTCATTGAGTCCCTGCATGATGAATCCCTTCAACATATTACCAATGTGGCTTCTCTTCCTTAGGTCTAGAACCTTTCCAGAACTATCTCTTTAGGTTTCAACTCCTATCACTTAGGATGCTTTGCCTAAACTCTTCATAGATATGGTACTTTCCTTACCAGGTTTTAAAATTTGTAGTATAAGGATGTTATTCCCCATCATTATGTGGAATATAAATATGCTCCCACTAAATTCTTGTAATTACATATTTCATCTTCATTTTTAATAAAGTCAAACTCTTTGACTGTCTTGTCAAATAATAGATTCCAACTATGAGATGCATGGTTCAATCCAAAAATTGACCTTTATAGCTTAAAGAATTTATTTGCATTAGTGGACTTATAAAACCTTCAGGTTGTCTAAAGTACACATCCTCATAATATTAATGTTAAAGAATGTGGTTGTAACATCCATTTTGCCAAATCTTATTAAGCCGCATTGGCAAGCATGATCTTGATGGAATAAACCATGGAAACTGGTGAAGAAATTTCATCACATTTATAACTTTGAACTTATCCGAAACCTTTTGCAACCAATCCACCCTTATAGTTTTGCACATTACCATCCATGTTAGTCCTCTTCCAGAAAACCCAATGGCACATTGTGGGTTTTCATCCCTTTAGGTAGATCAAGCAAGGTCATACCTTTTTGGTGTACATGGAGTCCATATTTGATCACATGGCCTCAAGCCATTTCTCAAATTTGGTGCCTCAATAGCTTCTAGATAGGTTGTTTGGCTTATCATCTTATGAACAACTCACAACCTTTATGAGTTATAAGATATCATAATCTTTCAAGGTCAAGGTGTGTTCCACCAAAACTGTGAGGTTTTGTGTTACATAAGGAAATGAGATTTCACAACAATTTGTAGTTCTCATTGTTCCTAGTGAACCTCCTTAGATTCAATGTTTCTTGGTTGTCTCAAAATTTTTGAGTTCCACTAGTCTCCTATTCATTCCATTGCAATCAATTACTCTTGGGGAACTCAGTCATAGTGGCAACAAACACTTTTTTCGCCGGATTGGAATATTAAAGTAGTATTTAACAAAACAAAATTTGTATGATTTTTGGACAAAGACTTTTAAGAAACTATTTTCTTACACAATATTTTAATCCTAATTTTTATAAAAGACATATTGAGACACCTCCCATTACATATATCATATGGTCTCTTTTGAACTTTTATATACGGTGCATTGTTTTAGTGTAAATCATGTGCCAAAGAGGAAATTGAAAAATCTTATAGTTTTATTAATGATCGTACCATTATTAATATGGTGTGATAACTTCTTTCTTATACATTTTTATGTTTCAAAAGGAGTTCATCATGATACATTAGCACAATCTCTCCAGAAAGTCCTCAAACTCTTATTCTAAAATATACCAACATCGATCATATCGAAGTGTATTAGTACTTTTACTAGTTGTGTACTTCATTCATGATCTCCTTGAACACTTAGAGATTAGAATTGTATTTCATTAAGTAAAATCTACCATATCTAATAAAATTCATAATAAACACGATGAGGCTCTAGTAACTACCTCTAGAAATTATTGTAAAAAGATCGAGATACATCAGTTTGTATGAGCCCTAATAGAATTTTCACCCTCCCACTACATATAATGGAAGGTGATTTTGTCATATTACCCAATAAATAAGACTTGTATGTCTATGGTGGTTCAAAAGAATCTAGACAACCATCATTATGGATTCTAGAAATGCATATCTCATTTATGTGCTCTACATGACCGTTCTATAGGCATTCATCGTTTGATTTATCAAGTTCTCATCATATTTGTCTTCAAAACTATCAAGTATACTCAAGACATAGGAAATTTCCATACAAGATTTTATCTTTTAAAATGAAACATCAAATTATTCTTAATACTCTTGTCCATACAAGACACATGATGTTTTTCTCAATGTCAAATACATAATTCCAATTCACTAAACATGCCAATTAGGCTAAATTATAGGTTTTAACTGTAGTGGCAGCAACACTTGCTCTGTACAATTCTATCTTACTTCTTCTTAGGTCCTTAAGTGTATATCTCTATCTCTTTCTTCTTCTTGAGTTCCACTATATAAAGAGTGTGGTTCCTGATTTTCAGTGCATAAGACTTTGGTGTCTAACTAGCTTTAGAACTCTTCTCCTCTTTGCCTTTTCCCTTAGACTTCCTTTTTCTTATCATCATCACAGATTTGGGTTTGTCCTTCTTTATATGCACTTCAGATGTCCTCAACATGCCAAGCATTTCTTTCGATGGGTTGTCTAAATCATTCATGTTGTAGTTCATAAACAAAATGGATGTAATACTCTAGCAGTGACTACAAAAACACATATGTGCCAACTCTTGACCAAAGGGAAATCCCACTCTAGCAAGGTTCTCCACATACATAATCAACTTTAGAACATGAGGACATACTAGATCTCCTACAGCCATATTGCATTTGAACAACACCTTCAAGACATCATATCTCTCTCGTCTTGCATGATCTTATTACATGTTCTTAATATGTGTTCCCATATCAATAATAACCATGTTCTCATGTTGTTCTTGAAACTCATAGTTCATCCATCACATCATCAGACACTTCACATCCAAATCATCTTAACAGTGATTCTTGTAGGCATTTGTGTCAGCCTTAGTGCGGTCAGAACGGGTTCATCTGGCTCTGGTGTCTTCGGAATATAGAGCTTGCACTCTTAAGCGAGAACAATTCTCAAAGTCTTTGACCAATCATGGAAGGTGTTCCCGTTTAGCTTGTCCTTCTTAAGGACATATCACAAAGAAAATGTGTTTGTGTTTTCCATTATATTCTACAAAATAAATTTGCAATTTTGTCAAAACAATTTTGATTTTATTTGATAATATTGATTACATTGATTAGTCCTTTAAGTAATTATCACTCCCACTATTTTGTTGAAATTGATAGCCATCACATATCAATTTGTAATATTGCAGTGAACAACCTTCTAGTGAGCCAAAATGCAAAAATAATAACGCAATACCCAACCAACATTTGCACTCATAACCAATTATTAAGGTAGGCAACATTTTACAATTGCATCTCATGCAATTCTTGGATACATGGTATGAACAACTCCTTTACATAGTCTATTTGTATGCTTCTAGGCACTCAATCCTATTTAGGTCACCTTTTTTAGCCCAACCTAAAAGGCAACAAGATATAATATGCACCCTTCTAGTGCAGACTCACATATCTACCATTTGACATTTACAAGATGGATGACCCACCATGCTAAGGCATTCCACGCTTAGTCGATCAAGCTTATTATGTCTCTTTCTCATGGAAAGCATCTTAGACTTAATATTTACTTAGGGATTTTATATAAATACATTTAGATATCCAATCACAACATACTAATAGTATGTATCCTATACCTGCAATCATAAATATACGAGCGATGGTTATAGTCTTACTATTGTAATTCCCTGGAGGCACAAGGAATTACTACCACCTAAGGTCCACATCATATTTAGCAACCTATTGTTGATGAAGATCTATGTTGGGACCAATCTGGTTCGATCAATATAACTCTTGAATCAATCGGTTGGCATCTTTGTTAGTCAGTTGTCATATGATCTCTAGTCCAAGCGACGTCTGGACTCTCCAGACGATCGATTGGGCCACCAGCCAATCAGTCAACTCATCCTATCATCTCACCTCCTTGGTCCTCTAGTAAATTGGGTTGTCTTCTGAGATAGTCGGTCCATATGGAGAAAAGCACCATCTTTTCCATAATAGAAAAGAAAATATCCATATCCTATTTAACATATTACATTGTAATTGGAAAAGATAGAATTTCATATTTTTTTGAAACCTTCAAACCTTGAATTGGTCGGTTAACCAATGAACCGGTCGTTTAAGACATGTGACGATCAATTCAACACTCGAATTAATCGTTTCACTATATTTCCTATTCACAATTGTATTGGCATTTAATATTCAATTAATGAACAATATGACGTCAACATCAATCCTTCATCCAATCATATATATCATTGAACATGGTTGTTCAGAAGTTGAACAAGTTGCTTCATACCTTGAATCGGTCGTTTCACTAAGTGAACTGGAAGGTTCATGCTCCAAATTAACCAAAGTTCACCCAATGTAGTTTAATTTGACCTGACACTTGAAACAATTAGTTTAACACTTGAACCAGTCAGTTCATAGTCCAATCAGTCACTTTCAACTATTGTTGTTTAAATTGAATACATCAACACTTTAGTAGTCAAGTTAAACATCATTCATGAATATACTCCTATTCCATATGCATCCTATGCATGTGATGCTATAGGTTCCAAATTATGTTGGCAGTGAATGTGCCTAACTTATTTATGACATCACAAGTAATGTGAAGTATCTAGCAATACATCATTGCTATGCAAGTAATTGGAAAGTTGGAGAACAACTCCAACCTACAATTTGTAATCATTGTTAATGTGATCTTATAGTTCCTTTGTTGCTGATATCCAGATTGACTCTAGGTATGGAATCGTCATCCTCTTCAGAGTTCAATCCATGTTCCTTGAACTAAAGAACACTGTATGAGATGCATGTGAGCTCACAATCATATATTTATTCCTATGAGTATGGTCATATGTTTCTCAGTCTCTCTTATCAAGTAGCCGAGATATCTATCTCCTATAGGAGGGACAAATCTCATCTACATCACTTGATCTCAATACCCATGTGTCACAATGCACCTAAGCATCATCATCTACATCACTTGCACTCAATACCCATGTGTCACAATGCACCTAAGCATAATCTTTATGGCAACCCTTAGTCAAGGTTATGTTGGATGATATCAAAATACATTGAATGATATTTGATGAGTGTAATGACTCCAGATATATGAACCACAATAACCACTATCACTATGAGAGATGGTTCTGACTACCATTCCATGGTCTCCATGTATCACTCTCAAGGTGGGTCTGTCTGGTATAGTGTTATCTCATAGTACCTATGTGTTTATTTGGTATCACATATCATGACTGATGGGATTCTACCATAACCAACACACACTCAAGACTTATGTATTATTGTTGTCTATTTTTCATCCAAAATAATATCTGACTAGGGACATAACAAGAATGTGTGTACTCTTATGACAAATATGATATCCTAGTTCAAGTCCCCAACTTGAAGACATATGTCATAATTCCTTAGACACACTTCAAGTACTTTGTGCAAATTTCAATAAGGATGATGTTTTGGAAGAAACCTTCAACAACCAAGATATACAGTTTGGCCTCCATGTTTTATTTGCATGTGAATCAATGTTCTCCTCACATGTAGGGCATGCTTTGGATCCTTTTATGTTGTATCCAAACTAATTCCCATATGGTGGAAAGTCATTACTAGTGCAAAACAACATAGCATGAAAATGAAATGTCTCTCTACACAAAGCATGATAAGTCATCACACTTTCTCCCTAAAGTTTCTTTAAGCTATCAATCAGAGGTTCAAGATAAACATCTATATCATTGAAGCTTGTTTAGGGCCCAATATCAACAATGACATCATGAGGTACTTATTTTTCATACACAACTAGGGTGGGAAATTGTGAATAACAATCATCTGCTCAATGTGTCGTATGGATTCATCGCATCTAAACAAAGCATAATTCATAGAATCCTGACTTCTTCATCAAATTTAGTATATAATAAATCAAACTTTTCCATTAAGGGGAACCAAACACAATTCGTAGGATCCAATCATTATTTTTCTTTTCCTCTGGATGCCACATGAAATTCTTCGCATCCGTGGTATTGGAAAATAAGCATTAAAATTGTGGTGTTATAGATAGATACCATATCACCTTCGTAGGAGAGGCAATTTTGGACTTTCTCAAAGACGTCATTTTGTACCTTGACACCCCACATTTTGGACAATATTTCAAATCAATGTATTTATTTTGAAATAACACACAATCATTCAGGCATACATGTATCATCTTATCCTTCATTCCCATTGGGAAAACATTTTTTTAATTTGGATGTTGAGATTGAAAGATCGTTTCCTTTAGGAAGAACTTCTTTCAACAAAGACAACTATTCTGTGAAGTTTTTGTCTCTCCATCTATTTCAGAGTATACAGTCACCACACAACACTCAACTTCATAAACTTAGGTACAACCTAAGTATAATAATCTCTCAGCACACATACAATGTTTCTAATAAGGAAGGTGAATCAGTGTGCTCTACCCCACAACTATCTTGACTTGCATCAACCATGTCTATCAGAATCATGTCATGTACATCTACACACCGTCAGAAAAAATATTCTTCTACACAAGCATTGATATTGACGTCTACTGATTCACAGTAGGAATCTATCCATTTCAATACCTTTCTGTATAGCCCTGTAAAGTTTCATTGCACATGACATGACTTTTGATTTATCAACAATTTTGACTTTCAAGTTGTCACAAAAATTCCTATAGGGACAATAGAACCTATCTCAAAGTCATGTCCTATGTTCCTCCACAAATCTTAAAAACTAATTAGGTCCATTAATAAACTCTAGGGTGCAACTAGTTGGAATGGACATCCATGATCTATCCATTCTATGATCATAAAGAAAATAAGTATTGAATTAGGTGTGTTATGTAGGGTTTGGGGATAATATTGTGTCATTTCAGGTCAAAGATAATGGTTTAAGATTAGGGTTAATTAGAGTTTACATATTAGGATTTAGGGTTGATGGTTTAAAATTTTGGGTTTAGGGTCCACTAATGAATGTCTGTACCACCTATGCCATTCTTGGACACCTAATCTCACTAGTAAGAGTATAGTGTGTATTCAGTTTTCAAAAAAAAATTGTAGCATTTCCCTATAGTTCTCCAAGCACGTCATCGTAGATGGACAAATATCCACCTACATATGTACTTAAAGAATAGAGAGGAAAGTACTGACAAAACATCTTAAAACCAAATACTAATGAGTAAATCTTAGATGGGTTTCTAGGCCAACACCATGAATTAGAAATTATAATTTATATATTGGGGTCACTCTTTTTTTCCACACATATATTGGTCATTTATAAAAATTCACATGCCAAAAAAATAAACAAATAATTATACATGCATTCAAAAATTTATGTAATTTACATACCAAATATGCATAATGTTATCAAATATACATGCATAATGTTACCAAATATGCATAATGTGTGTTGATCATGGGATATGATGGTGTATGATGATATGAACATAATATGACCAAAAAATAGATAATTAATGTAAGGATGAGAAAAGATGATATTATATTATAATAATTTAACCTAGTATTTCCATAATGAATAAAAAATTAAC
Source organism: Alisma plantago-aquatica (assembly GCA_963693085.1). Taxonomy (NCBI): domain Eukaryota; kingdom Viridiplantae; phylum Streptophyta; class Magnoliopsida; order Alismatales; family Alismataceae; genus Alisma; species Alisma plantago-aquatica. Next base: position 1,200,696,105 of record OY856410.1, read on the forward strand.
ATAGTTATGTCATAATCAGAAGTAGGCATCACATTGTCCACAAAGACCTAGGTTCCCCTACGATTTTCAAAATGACCTAAATCAAACCTATTTTTACCTGAATGTGTTCTAGTTATACCTAGAATATACCTAGGTATACTAAAATCAAACCTAATTTTACAAGTTCTGACCTACTTTTGGAAAATTATAGCTAATGAGAGCACTAATGGCCATTTCTATTTGGATGAGTTATTAAAATGATAGACAACATTTGGACATTTCATAAATAAATATAATCAACTCATTTTCCTAAGAAAATTCCATCTGACCATGTATTCTTCAAACAATTATAGCTAATATTTTAAAAAAGAAACACCTCAATAGTAGTAGTAGAGGGAGGAAGCAAACTCAAGCAAGAAACAACCATGACATGGGTGACGATGGATCAAGTTGCACAACCACAACATTGGTGGTAGTGGCTCAAACAGTAGTAGCAACAACGGTGAGGACGGTGGTGGCTCAAGCACTACAACAGACTGAATCTCGAGGTCCTTTCTGCAATTTACCCACTTTTGAGATTTTATTCTCTTTCTAGTCATTTTGGACTTTTTTTCATAAATTTCCCATCCTTTTGAGCCTTCTTTGGCCTCAATGTTGAATTTGAGCCTTACTTGAGGTTGTAATTCATAATTACCCACATTCTTGTCAAAGAAGGGGCTTTTGCACAAATAACCCACCTCATGTGATAATTGAGGACTAATTATGCAATATGGCCATTAGTGATAGATAATTAGTGGATAATGATGATTTGGAGCTATTATATCTTTTTGAATAAGATATGAGCAATAAGGTGTGTTTGAATTAAATTATGAGAATAATTAACCTTTATCTTTGTCTCTCCTCAAATATGATATTAATGCATGCAAAGATGGTATTATGATAATATATGACCCCTAATATTGATATGTCACGAAATTCACTCACATATGTCATTAAGAGACTCTCTATAAAATAATCATTCATTTTATACATTAAAATATGCATTAATAGTCAATATAGAAATTAAGGGCCAAAACTTTTGATTTATGATAAACTAATGGTATAGCATAGTTATAGACGTTGTAATTAACCTATGGTAAAAATTTGAGGTAATTTGGACTTAGTTTGACCCTTCAAATGGATTTTACAAGTTTTAATATAGTGTAATTATAGGATATCAATCGACATGTATTTATTCCATTTATTTCATGTGTCACACACCTGGCCCCCTTTGGATCTCGATCCAATGGCTTGGGTGTCATCTTCAACCTCCAACTCGTAGACCAAGATGACACCTAGGTTCTTCCATCTTGTTCTCCCTCTCATCTCCACCATTTTGCGAAAATACTTCTCCGTTGGCTTCGTCTCCTCGAGCCGCACATTTTGGGCCTTCACTCGATGCGTCCCACGCACTGTGTCTGAAACGCCTAATGGTGTCGGCCGTGCCTTCTCCTCCCCCACCGCATTTTGGTGCTTCACTCTTCCTCATCTATTTATAGAACTCCCCACACCTTCACCGACCCATTGCGAACTTTTTCATCAAACCAATTTGGCCCGAAGCTTCCTCTATCAACCCCTCCACCTTCATCTCGCTCCTTGCTTTGCGGTGGTCCTCCCTAGACATCAGCGGTTCTGGCAATTCAATTAAGGGGTTGATTTCGTTCAGTTTTGTGGAAACTCCCAATTGGGCACTAAGCTTCCTCACGCGACCATGGCGTCTGGGAGCGGAAGAAGATGACGACTCAGATTTTTACAGTTTTGCCCCCGCTCACCCCTTTCTTCTTATTTAACTGCCATGGGCGTTGCTATCTTTTTGCCATTTCTTCTGTTTTTTCACAATCGAGAATATTTGATTTTCTAATGTCCCTTGTGCCCTCGATATGTTAATTGATTTCATTTTAAACGCATGGGCAATTTGGTCATTTCACCTATTATTTACATTGACTTACATTTTCATTTAAATGACTGTCACACTATGGTTTTTGTACATTCTAATTAGCCGATTTTACTTAATTCATAGTAAATCGATCCATGGTCAGAAAAATGCAAATAAATAGTCGTTGGAAAGGATTTTTCAAGGACAATCTGATTTTGTGGTTTTTGAGTCCTAATTCTATTTTCTTTTTCGAAGTTTGCATTGAATTCAATTTTGAGTATTTTAAATGTTCTAAAATTAATAATTAATCCATTTTAACTCCAAATTGAGAAATAAGATATGTTTTCTTAATCAGTGAAACCTAAGTGAGTGTGGAATATGCGAGGTGCATCAAGGCCTAGGAAGTAGAGGATGCTTAGGAACATAATAATGTAGACACAGGCTTCGTTTGTGGTCTTCCTGGAGATCAGAATTAGATGAGAGACTGAGAACAGAATTCAGGGGATATTCCCCATAGGTTGGGGGTGTGCGTCCAACATGGAATAGATAGAAGGTGGTCGTATAGCGATCAAGTGGAATTCATAGGTGTGGGATGCCCGAGTTATTTTTCTATGGATCAGATGATGATGTGGGAAATCTTGAGCCATGCGAATTTGAGAGAGTTGCCTCAGATTTTTCTTGGTGACTAAAACCACATCAGACAAGCACATGAGAAGAAAGGTGGCATGCCTGTGCTGGATTCCTTCATGGCTATATTCAATGATGCTCTGGATAGGGCCAACCTGATGGAGTTACGCATGTACGAGGGTCTGGTTACCTGGCAAAACAAGAGGGCTATTATGAGGAGGATAGCTAGCCAGCTTGATCAGGCAGTTGTGAATGAAGCCTAGTTAGATATCTCCCCCTACGCTACTATTATTTTTGGGGGTCATCCCAACAGCGACCACGCGTGGATGGTTGTCAGGTTAACATAGGAGAACATCAAAAGGAAACCATTCAGATTCCTTGTAGGGTGTTTGGAATGCCCCAGCTACTTGGAGGTGATAAAAAATGCTTGGGACAATAGAGTGGAGGGTAACCCTCTGTCCAGGATTGTGGAGAAGTGCAAAATCACCAAGGAAGCATGGAAATCTTGGTCCCATGCCCTCTCTGACCTCACCACCTTAGTGAAAGAGGCCATGCAGGTCTACGGAAGGGCTGCGGAAGCTGCTAGATTCTAGCCTCTTGATTAGCAGATCATCGAGGAGGAGCAAAGAGCCGAAAACAGACTGACACATTTGGAGAAGGCTGAGGAGATGGGATACTGGAAGAGGAGTAGAATTAATTTGATCAAAAATGGTGACAGGAACACCAGAACGTACCATGATGCGGTTAAAAGAAATAGAATGAAAGATGCTATCCATTCCCTTCTAAAGGCAGATGGGAGGGTTATGAATGATCTACAGGTAGTGGGGCCAGAAGCTATTGAGTTCTTCTCTAATTTGTACAACAACAGCAACATTGAGCAGTTGCACAACGAAAGCTTGTTAGGTAGGAGAATCATTGAAGACATGAGTAGGGTGCTATGTGGGATGGTGAGTGATGCTGAAATCAAAGCGATGTTATTCTAGATCGTGGCTATGAAGGCACCTAGCACTAATGGTTTTAATGCTAAATATTTTCAATACAACTGGGATCTGGTTAAGGAAGATTTGTGAAGAGCAGTGAGATGGTTTCTAGTTGGGGGAAAGATGGTGAGGAAATTTAACAACGTTTTCCTAAACTTGATTCCTAAGAAGGGTGTTGTGGTGACCATGAACAATGTTAGACCCATTGCGTGCTGCATTGTGGTCTACAAAATCATTTCTAAACTGCTAGCGAATAGACTCAAGAAGGTACTGTCAGACATTATCTCACCCTCCCAAATAACGTTCATTACAGGGAGAGGTATTAATGATAACACCCTACTCGCTTCAGAGTTCCTGATCGACTCTGGGGTGAAGAACAATAGCAAGAAGGCGTGCCTAAAGGTGGATCTCAAAAAGGCTTATGATAATGTCAAGCGGAGCGCTCTCTGGAGGATTATGGAAGAGATGGGCTTTTCTCACAAGTGGATCTCGATAATGAAGGAGTGTGTGACTACCTCCTCATTTTCTGTCCTGGTCAATGGTGTTCCTTATGGTCTTTTCCATGCCAAGAATGGTCTAAGACAAGGGGACCCCTTGTCTCCCTTATTATTCAACATTGTTATGGAATCCCTTACCAATATGATGGACAAAGAAGTTCTTGAGAAGAGGATAAGTACCTTCAAACAAGGGGGTGTCAATGTCATGCCACACCTGATCTTTGCAGATGTCGTGTTGTTCTTTCTTGCAAGTAATGTCAAGACCATGAAGAATTGTAGGAGGATGATGACAAGATTTGGTAAACTCACTGGGCTCTTCCTGAGTGTGATCAAATCAAGGGTGTATCTCTCCAGATCCTATGATTCTAGAAGAGGTAGGCTCAAACAAGCGGTGGGTGTTGAGGAGGGGAGCTTCCCTATCTGCTACCTGGGCATTCCAATCTATGGTGGCAAAGCTAAGGGGGAAGACTTTAGTTCCAGTGTTGATAACATGAGGGAGAAAGTTGCTAAGTGGGCTGGTCTAAATATGTCTATGGTGGGCAGATTGGTGTTGGCTAGAACTGTGCTTATCGCCATCGTCAAGTTTTGGTGTATGTAAGCGGATATCCCAGCGTTCATCCTTGACAAATTCCAGAGCATTATTGTTGCGTTCGTCTGGGAAGGCAGGTTCCACGCGGTGGCATGGAGCACAGTGGCTAAATGCTATGGGGAAGGGGGGTTAAATATCCAGGACTTGGGGGACTTGGCTGCTGCTGCCACAGCCAAGCAGATTGATACCTTTTTGAGGAGGACAAAGTCTTGCTGGGCTTCGTGGATGAGGAGGCGCTATAAGCATATTTTGGTGGAGGACAACAGTAATAACCAGTGTAAGATAGGGAAGACTATGTGTAAAATATGGGCAGATGTTGCTGGGGACTATCATATAGTCAACGACGCCTGGGTGTTGGTCAAGCAAGCTATCCCTCCCTAGAGAGTCATTCGCTACCACACGCCCCAAGTACCATGGTTTCATCTCTTGTGGAATGGATCTCACATCCCAAAATGGATTTGTTGTAGTTATATATGCATACTGCAGAAGCTTCCCACAAGGGACCGACTGAATATATGGGGGCTCAACAGTAACCTACCTTGTCTGCTATGTAGGAGGGAGGAAGAGACATACAACCACCTATATTTTGGCTTTAACTATACCAAGTATATGTGGTGTATGTTATGCCTAAAAATGGGTTGGGGGGATCCCTCCCTTAGATATGTTCGAGGGGGTCTTTTGGATGATGGAAAGAATGAAGATACAAAAGGATTTGATCATATTGGCGGGAGTGGTTGTGTCTAGCCTGTGTTACCATATCTGGAGAGAGAGAAATGGGAGACTCCATGGAAAAGGGGACATGAACGTTATGGAACTTTTTGATGTTTTTGATAATAGCTTGAAATGGGTGGTCAAATCCAAACCCGCGATTACCCATGATGTTCAAGGCCTTATTCTTAGGAAGTGGGATTTTGTAGCCTAGCCCCTATGTATAGTATACGAGGCCATACCCTCTATACTTTTTGATGTTTAGTAATATTTTACCTGCTCCAAAAAAAAACCTAAGTGAGCTTTTGGTCCTAGTTTTGAGTCCAAAATCAGTGGTTTGCAAACAAGGTCTAAAATGGGTATTTCCTTTATACTTTATGCTTAATAAATACTAATTCATGTGAAATATTTGTAATTAGGGAAAATGATCTTGGATACAATCTAATCAGTAATAATGATGGATGTGAATCTTCATATAAGGTACGTGAAGTCTATTTAGGAATGATTGATGATTGTGTATGTGAAATTAACCTATACTTCAGTTGGGCTTTTACCCAAACCCTAATTTCCTAATGAGGCAATTGCTATCCTTGGAATATCTCTATTTCCTTTATTTGGATCTTTATTTGTTTGAATATTCTACTACCTATGATGGCTCATTTACTTGAAATACTTGAATCTTTCTATTGGCAATGTTGGCTCTTTTATGCTTACTTCATGTGTTTTATTCTCCATTTGTATGATGCAATGTATTCATATTTTCACTACTGCCAAGTGAATTATTTAGCATGATGTATTTTTGACCAAATGAAAATGTAGCGTACATGAGTACAAACCACCCATAGTGGGCATGAGCCCAGGGGAATGTGATTTTCTCCCCATTTTACATATTTTTGAGGGATGTGAATTTCCCCTTGCATTATTGAGGTTTGGGATGTGAATTTCCCCTCTCCTCTTGGTACAGGTCCGATAGGTGCCTCACCCTACATTGGTATGATTTTGAGTCATAATAGTATTCATGCTATTTTGATTATTATGGATTGATTTACTATGGTAGATTTCCATTTCTCATTTATTTTACTTGCCTCATACTCTTGGAAAATCTTAGTGTAGTGAATCATTTTATTATGCAATGTTGTGCCTTATTATTTGTCCTTTTTCCTTTTGATTAACATGTAATTTTACCTCTCTCTTGTTGGGTGATCCCAACCACCCAGGTATAGGATCAGAGTGCACATTGGAAGCCTGGTGAACCAGCCTAAGGCTAAGAAACATGAAGTTCAACCTTCTAGCTTGGACTTAGCTATAGCTGCCTATATGTTAAGTTGTTTTTGTTTCAAGACAAGTTCATTAGGTTTTAGTCTTCCTCTACCTAGATTATGTTGTTTGTATAAAGTTGTACACCCCAATTGGGGAAATTTGTATTGTACTCTTTATACATTTTGAATATGGTCAAAGTTTAAAATTCCACTACCACACAATTGGTGTTTTTATTTACCATGATCTATTTAGTAATGATTAGCTCTTTACAACATGGTATCAGAGCATCAAGGTTGTCAGAGTCTTGACTAATTCACTTTGTCTCCTAGTTAGAAACCCTTACCTTATATAGTTTCCCTTTAGTAAGCGTTTCACCTTAGATTTGACCTATATTGAGAAGTTGATTTAGGATCATAATAATTTCATTTTAGAAATATAATTTGATCAACTTTTTGGTGATTAGTCTATTAGGTTGCTAGTAGGGCATAAGTTTAAAGCAAATGTGTCTAGAAAGGGTCAGGGTCAGGGGGCTGGCAATATTTTCCTCCGCACCACTAGCTTGGCTTACGAGGACTCCCAGATCCATATGACATCGGGCTGGCCTGAGCTGATACTGACTGTCCCAAAATAGCATACCTTTAGACAAATTATCTTATTGTTGAGTAACCTTTTGAACCTAGTATATGATGTTTTGGTAATCATGTAGAATCACCTTATCTTCGCATAAGTTCCTTGAAGGAGCCTTGGATTTCCAAGTTGGGAGTATCCTACCCTATGATTAGGCTTTGAGGTTGATAATGGTGTTTAGTAGGACAACTAAGTGTTGGATCTCATACATAGATTTAGCTCAACCCTTTTCAATAGTGGCTTTAGTAGTAGTGCTTTTATACCTTGATGGATTTTGGAGTTCTAATTTTGAGGATGAAATCCTCTTTAAGGGGATGGAGACCTACAATACATTTGAAATCTAGCTACTCTGAAATTTGGAAACCCTAACTCCATAGACTTGGGATTAGCGAGCTTATATATGTTTAGTGTTGAGCAAACAAATTATAATATATAATCCATTTTGTTTGTTTTATACAAATGAATATATAATAAGACATCTAAGTGTATAGTTCATATGCTTGAACCTTAACATACTCTTAAAACACATAATAGTGAGTTACTCATCACTAATTGTGAATACACTTAATGTTGACCATGTCACCCTAATAGTATGGTTAGTAAGATTTTGCAACTAGTGCTTGCTAAGGATGCATAACATGTAATGGTCTTGTTGACCCAAATCCTAATGTGTAATCATCTAGCCCTTACTATATGCACATCTATATATATCCTTAATGCCTTCATGATACATTAGTGACATTAGGTTTCATCATCATATTATATCCCTTGATACATATACATGGATGATAATCACCTTGTCATGATCAAGTTATTGATATATGTAAGGCATATCACCTTATCATGATTTAGTATATGAATCAAATCATTTATATTAAATGTGTTCTGTCTTATTCACTAAAACACATATAATGACTGAATTATGATAGTGAGTAATTGGATTCACATGAGTATGTATACATGCCTAATGTGATGTTAAATGCATCATTTATAATATGAAGTGTCATAGGAGAAAATGGTTAATAATTTCATTAACATGAGTATGAAAGATAATGTGACAACATGTGATATAGTGATAAATAATTTGTGTGACCTTATTTAGAATTATTACAGGCTTAATAACTTGTTGCATAATATTATCCTTTTCTTACATAATAATATGTGATAATTCCATATGTTGGTAATATAATGATAATGGAGAATGAATTCATGTTATTTAGGTATGTGTCCTAATACATTAATAATGTTGGGATTACTTAGTAAACCCTAGTTGTGCTTAAAACCCTTAATGAGATAAATAAGGGTAATACATTTGTGCATAACGTGGAGATAAAAACCTTTTTAAAACAATGTGGAATAATATGGCACATGTAATGGAATAATAAATATGATGCTTTTTCATGATGGAGATTATGCTTATAAGCCAAACATGTTAAATATATTAGGTTTGACAAAAGGTAATGGAAACCTTAATGAGACTTAGCTTATGTATAAAGCTTGTGAAGTATCATAGATCTGATTTGAAGTAACACCTAGTTACCTAATGTTGGGATGTTACAAACTCACCCTCTCTCTTCCCTCTTGTTGTGATTTCGGGGACGAAATGCTCTTGAAGGGGTGGAGTGCTATAACAGACTGAATCTCGGGGTCCTTTATGCAATTTACCCACTTTTGAGTTTTTATTTTCTTTCTAGTCCTTTTGGACCTTTTTCATAAATTTCCCATCCTTTTGAGCCTTCTTTGGCCTCAATGTTGAATTTGAGCCTTACTTGAGGTTGTAATACATAATTACCCACATTCTTACCAAATAAGGGGCTTTTGCACAAATAACCTCCTAATGTCATAATTGAGGACTAATTATGCGATATGGCCATTAATGATAGATAATTAGTGGATAATGATGATTTGGAGCTATGATATCTTTTTTAATAAGATATGAGCAATAAGGTGTATTTGAATTAAGTTATGAGAATAATTAACCTTTTTCTTTCTGTCTCCTCAAATATGATATTAATGCATGAAAAGATGGTATTATGATAATATATGACTCCTAATATTGATATGTCTCGAATTTCACTCACTTATGTCATTAAGAGACTCTCTATATAATAATCATTCATTTTATACATTAAAATATGCATTAATAGTAAATATAGTAATTAAAGGCCAAAACTTGTGATTTATGAGAAACTAATGGCATAATGTCATTCTAGATGTTGTAATTACCCTATGGTTAAAATTTGAGGTCAGTTGGACTTAGTTTGACCCTTCAAATGGATTTTACAAGTTTTAATATAGTATAACTATTGGATATCAATTGACTTGTATTTATTCAATTTATTTCATGTGTCACACACCCGACCCCCATTAGATCTCGGTCCAACAGCTCGGGTGTCATCTTCAACCTCCTACCCGCCAACCAAGATGACGCCTAGGCTCCTCCACCTCGTTCTCCCTCTCCTCTCCACCATTTTGCGAAATTACTTCTCTGTTGGCTTCGTCTCCTCGAGCTGCACATTTTGAGCCTTCACTTGATGCCTCCTGCGTACTGTGGTCGAAATGCCTAATGGCATTAGATGTTCCTTCTCCTCCCCCACCACGTTTTGGCGCTTCACTCTTCCTTGTCTATTTATAGAACTCCCTATAGCTTCGCCGGCTCATTGTGAACTTTTCATCAAACCAATTTGGCCCGAAGCTTCCTCGATCATCCCTGCATCCTTCACATCCCTCCTTGCTTTGTGGCGGTCCTCCTTAGACCTTGGCGGTTCGGGCAACTCAATTAAGAGGTTGAGTAAGTTTAGTTTCTCACTCTCTTCATTTCGAGCCCCTAATATCTTGATTTTGTTTAGTTTTGCAGAAATGCCCAATCAGACACGAAGCTTCCTCATGCAGCCATGGCGCCTGGGAGAGGAAGAAGATGACCACTCAGCTTTTTACAGTTTTGCCCCCGCTCACCCCTTTCTTCTCGCTTGACTACCATGGGTGTTGTTATTTTTTGCCATTTCTTTTGTTTTTCACAGCCGAGAATATTTGATTTTCTAATGTCCCTTGTGCCTCCGATATGTTAATTGATTTCATTTTTAACACATGGGAAATTTGGTCATTTCACCTATTATTTACATCGATTTACATTTTCATTTAAATGACTGCCACACTATGGTTTTCTTACATTCTGATTGGCCGATTTTACTTAATTCATAGTGAATCGATCCATGGTCAAAAAAATGCAAATAAATAATTAATTCATTTTAACTCCAAATTGAGAAATAAGATATGTTTTCATAATAAATGAAACCTAAGTGAGCTTTTGGTCCTAGTTTTGAGTACAAAATCAGTTGTTTGCAAACAAGGTCTAAAATGGGTATTTCCTTTGTACTTTATGCTTCATAAATACTAATTCATGTGAAATATTTGTAATTTGGGAAAATGATCTTGGATACAATCTAATCAGTAATAATGTTGGATGTGAATCTTCATATAAGGTATGTGAAGTCTATTTATGAATGAATGATGATTGGGTATGTGCAATTAACCTATCCTTTAGTTTGGATTTTACCCAAACCCTAATTTCCCAATGAGGCAATTGCTAGCCTTAGAATCTCGCTATTTCCTTTATTTGGCGCTTTATTTATTTGAATATTCTACTGCCAATGATGGCTCATTTACTTGAAATACTTGAATCTTTCTATTACCAATGTTGGCTCTTTTATGTGGTTTACTTCATGGGTTTTATTCCCCATCTTCTATGATGCAATGTATTTATATTTTCACTACTTCCAAGTGAATTATTTAGCATGATGTATTTTTGGCCAAATGACAATGTAGTGTACATGAGTACAAACCACCGACAATGGGCATCATCCCAGGGGAATGTGATTTTCTCCCCATTTTACATATTTTTGAGGGATGTGAATTTCCCCTCACATTATTGGGGTTTGGGATGTGAATTTCCCCTCTCCTCTTGGTGCATGTCTGGTAGGTGCCTCACCCTGCATTGGTTAGATTTTGAGTCATAATATTATTCATGCTATGTTGATTATTGTGGATTGATTTACTATGGAAGATTTCCATTTCTCATTTATTTTACTTGTCTCATACTCTTGGAAACTCTTAGTGTGGTGAATCATTTTATTATATAATGTTGTGCCTTATTATTTGTCCTTTTTCCTTTTGATTAACACATACTTTTATCTATCTCTTACTGGGTGATCCCAACCACACATGTATTGGATAAGAGTGCACATTGGAAGCTTGGCGAACCAGACTAAGGCTAAGAAATATGGAGTTCAACCTTCTATCTTGGACTTAGCTATAGTTGCCTATATGTTAAGTTTTTTTTGTTTGGAGACAAGTTGATTTGGTTTTAGTCTTCCTCTACCTAGATCCTATTGTTTGTATAAAGTTGTACACCCCTATTAGGGAAATTTGTATTGTATCTTTATACATTTTGAATATGGTCAAAGTTTAAAATTCCGCTGCTACAGAAATTGGTGTTTTTGTTTACCGTGATCTATTTAGTAAAGATTATCTCTTTACAAGCACCAAAAACAATGATGGCGGCTCAAACATTAGCCATAATGGCACTCGCAACAACAAACGTGGAGTAAGAAGAGCAACAAAAGATGGAAAAGTGGGTGGTGGAGGAAGAAGGTTTACGATAGATGGAGAAGGGGGCAACACTGGAAGCTAGTGGCGATGATGGAAGCAATTGAGGTGGAACCAACAACCAGAGGTGACAATGGTCAAAATGGAGGCAATCTTCAGAGCTTAGCTAGGTATCACGATGAAATAGAGATGTTGGAAAGAAAAGTTTTGAGGGACTATTTTTAAGAATCTATTCGTCGGTTGTTGGTAAAATCGACGACTAAATATCTTACACTTTAGTTTCCTTAGATAATCGATGACACAACTAGCACTATGTCATTTATTAGCATAGAGATACCAGTGATTGAGTCCCTTATCCAAATACTGTGATATCAACCTCTGAAAGACCTTATACATTAGTTGAAATTGCAAAATCGATGTCATTGCTAGAACTATGTCATAAGTTGGTAGAAAGAAACCGACGACAAATTCCATTGAAAATATGTCAACCTCAATAATAATTTAGACATTGGTTTAGGTTAACCAATTGAGGATGTAGAGCAATTTGAGGAGGAAGTATATTTTCATGAGAATGTGGTGTGGATACCTATGTCGTTGGTTTCTTACCTAATAACTCACACTACATTTAAATTATTTTCTGTGATGGAAAATATGTACAATATCAGTTTCATAATAGCTAAACCGAAAACAATGGTATTTTTAGGTTTTTTTTTCACATGAAGGGTTATGTATGCTATGTTACAAAAACTGATGCTAACCTGAAATTCTTTTGAAGCCAATTTGTTTCCCTGAAAATTAAAGTTCACAAGTTATCTAGGACATCGGTTCTTGAAGCAGTAGCTGGCATTATAGAAATGATGGTACAAATGTTTTTTTCTCAATCGGCAAGACAATAGCACTAGTGATGCTTGTGCTCTACAACCAACACTGTAGGACTTAGGGTGTTAGTTTTCCTTTTAAACCAAAGTTTAGAAAAGTGACATTAGAGGTCAAAAATATACTTGTACTGATCAATACAACTTTAAACACAGATACCTCCATCATCCTCGATTAGTTTTGGGTACACACAACTGTAACGAGTCTTCCCTCACTGGCCTAGATCCCCACACCCTACAAGTTTTCTCTGGATTTCCTTGTTATGTCTAATTCACTCTTTAAATTCATGATTAAATCATAACATCAACATCTCTTAGTTTAACTTTGTAAAAAGTTCATTTCATAGATCATTTGTAATATGTACCACAAACTGAACTGTTGAGCATCACCACATCTCATACTCTGAAAACACTAGTATGAAAATATCTGATTCATTAAATTCCATATCCTTAGCTTTTCATTAGCCTCATTCACATATCACATGACTAGCATAAGGATCTAATGCATCATAAACTTTCAATAAACAAAGATGTCTTTCAAGAGTTCACGTATCACCAAACATATATATGAAACCCTGGAATAAACTAAACTATGGTTTTCACACTATTAATTAAAATATCTAACATCAAGAATAACCTTGAATAAACAAATTTACAAAAATAAAAGAATCACATCAGTAGAATTTCATGATGTCTATTCACAATCTTCCAACTTTCCATCATCTAGGATTACACCCTTTTTACTAAGATATCAAGAAAACACTGATAACAATAAATAAAATCAAAGATGGTATATGACATATTTGTACTACACATTTAAATAAAATAATCATTATAAACAAGGATATTCAAATAGGCAAAGTTCTTTATTCAATTATTCTACAATTTTTTTCCTAAATGAAAACCCTAGATTTTAGTATATTACTATAACTTCTGTAATAACATTAGTAATTTTAAATTAGATGATCTAAATGCATTACTAATATGATTTTATGACATGAAATTCATTACAACAGGAAAAAAATACATTTCTAGATCATCTTTCATAAGCTTGAACTAAAAGCAAATTAGGGTTTGTAGTCTCATACAAAGGAATTGAATATTATTGTAGTTTTAATCTAATTTCTTTCATTCTACTATTTTAAGGTAGTAAACTCTCACCTAAGGTATGAAAACACCATAACATCGTAGCTTCACATCTAAAATTCTTGAATTCATATCAAAACCCTAGTGAATAATTGATTTCTTCTTCCATTCAACTCGGAAAGCCTAGTCATGGAGAATTATGGAGAACGAGTGAGAAAAGGGAGAGATCTAATATCATTTCAATCAAGTTAGAGGAGGGGAGGAATCTTGAAATGTGAGAGAAGAATCACCAAGAACAACTACATAGAGATGACAAACTTACTTGATTTCATCAACTCTAGGAAGAGAAAACCCTAGATCACCATCTTTTTCCACTTTCTTGATACAAACCTTAGTGGTCCATCTCTCACTAGGATTTCATTTCTATGGAATCAATCAAGAAATATGACAAATAGTAGAGTTTAAGGTTACTCATATAGAGCCATAAAGCTGTGTGGGTCAATTATCAGTTTGTTGTGCATCTTTTCAATGAGAAGAAAGATTTGTTAGCTAGAGACAACAAACATGATCAAGAGTCCTGTCATAAGAAACACCGAGAAATAATGAATTGGAAAATTATGCCACATTTTTTAAATTAAGAAGAAATGTTGGTTTTTTTACAAATTGACCCTACTTACACTTTTTATTCCAACAGAAATTTTTTTCATTAGAATGTTATTGTAAATCATTTACATAATAGTCAAACCTCATTTATGTAACATCCCTGGTCTGGGTTATGCTTTAACCCTAGATGTTTTGTTTAATAAAGATAATTATATGCTTGCTCTTATCTTTTGAAAAGTAATTAAGGCTCAAGAGGAACTTATGTTTCAATTTTAGTCCTTTTAGAATAATGTTGAAACAATGTTTTGCCTATTTTGGACTAAAGTGAAAATTACCCAAGTTGGGGGGTTAACTTGCAAATGTTACATGATAAAATGTTCCTCAAGTTTTGAAGCATCATAAGAATGAAAATGATGTAGAGGTATTGCTTCCACAAGCCTGAGTATCAAGAAAGAACTTGTTGAGCAATGTTGTGCATTAAAACCTTGTTTTGGTGTAATGTGCAATTTACCTAAAACCTAGGGTTCAATATGCAAAATACCACTTCTAGAGAGTCCCTCATGTTTCTTGGCATCGTCTAGAAAAAAGAAAATGAGAGGGGCGTCTCATTTGAATCACTTTGGAGGAGAGAGAATCTTGATATTAAAATAATCAAGATTTAAGCATAATTGAAACCCTTATTCAATTTAATGCAAAAATAAACATAATAATTGAATTTCCCTTCAACCAAAAATGGGATGGTTGAATTTGCATAAGTGTGGACGACATTGTTCCTAGCAATGGACATGAAATATCTAAAGTGAGTGGAGAGTCCACTCACATTAGTAAAAGAACAAGTAATATCCACTAATTTTGGATATTATTACTATAATGATTAAGGTGCTTAATTTGCTTTCTTTTAATTCATGGATAATGAAGAGGAAATACAAGGTGGGGGATATGTCTTTGTATGCAAGGGATGGAGGGGAGTATGTGGCACCAATTTAGGGAATCTAAAGATTATTATATCACTTTCTCTCTCATTGAAATTCCCTTAATAACATCTCATTTCCAACACAAATGAAAGGCTTTTTCGACCCTTCTCTCTTTCATTGCTTTGGTTGAACACAAAGGAGCTTAGGAGCAACAGGAGGACGTGCCCCATCCTGTAGGTAAGCTCCATAGTCATATTCAACCTTGATTTCTTGGTAAAAATCAAAATTCAATGCTTAATTTCTTCTTTTCTTCATTCAATCTTCAACCTTAGCCATTCATTTCACTCAAAGACTTGAGAACGAGTCTTCGGAGGTTGAGAAAGATTCATTCACCATTGAAGGAATGAAGCTTGAAGATTGGTTTCAACTTTTAAGGTGGTTTATATAACTTGAAACCTTGAATGTTATTATTGATTTCATTTCTTCATCATATGTTGATTCTTTCTTCATTCTCAAAATTCCATTTGACTAGTTGTTGAAATTGTTGGATCCTAGATGGGTTATTAGATGCTCTAGAGGGGGGGTGAATAGAGCTGAAAGAACTTAAACAAAACTCATTAAACCTTCAAAATATATGACAAGATATGGTTGCTAAATAGGTAATTTGAGTGCAACTAAATCATGCATAGCAAGGATAAGAGAGATTGAACATGCACCAATTAGACAAGCTATTTAGAGTGGTTCCACACTTCAAACTACAAGTGTGTCAGTCCACTTGCCTAGAGAGGTCAACCTCTAGGACTTCAAACAATTGCACTCTTATATTCACTTATAAGACTTACAATACAAGACCAACAAAGGACTTACCTAACCAATACAAAAGAGTCTTCAACCTTACCAAGGACTTACCCACTTTGTAAGAGTCTTCAGCCTTCTCCAAGGACTTACCCACTCTTGCACAAGTCTTCGGCCTTGTAGGAATTACCCACTCTTCTT
This sequence comes from Alisma plantago-aquatica, assembly GCA_963693085.1. NCBI lineage: Eukaryota > Viridiplantae > Streptophyta > Magnoliopsida > Alismatales > Alismataceae > Alisma > Alisma plantago-aquatica. Next base: position 1,200,712,366 of record OY856410.1, read on the forward strand.
GGATCTTCCGCCTTTGACTTCACCTTCACTCGGAGAAGCTTTCCACCAAGGTCTTACCCACTTGAGCATGAGTCTTTTGCCTTCTCCAAGGGCTTACCCACTCTAGCTCCAAGTTTTCGGCCTTGATCTTCACCAAGGGACTCCTTCCCTTGTTCTTCTTCACCTCTCTTGGACAAGAGAGAGAACCTTCATCTTCAAGATAGGAAATGAGAGATGGGGAGGTGGTGGAAGTGAGAGCCTCACAAGATATACAAATAAAACTAGCTCTCTTACAAATATCCTACTAACTCTAATGGATGTAGCAAGTAATTAAGCTTAGAGAGAGAGAGGAGGCTATAGGAAGCACTCAACTATTGAATAGGGACCTCACAAAGAGTTTGCAATGAATGCTCAACCTTGGAATGAAGCCCAAGGGGTCCTATTTGTAGCTGGGGATGCCTCTTAACCTTTGGGAACACTTAAGAATGAAAACTAGCCATTTTGTGGCTTGCAACAGAACTATTTTCACTTGTTGCAACTCCACAACGGCTAGAAACACTTTTCTGTACTTTTCTGTACAGTGCATTCGATCGAGTTTTAATGGGGGTAACTCGACCGATCAAGTAGTAGGCAAACCGATGTTCAAGGGATCGATCGAGTTTGTCCTGAGGAAATTTGACCGACCACTTCAACAGGAAATAGCCCACTACCCAATCGGTCGAGTTCTGTGAGAGAAAAACTCAACCGATGCAATCTTAAGAAAATCGATCAAGGTTTGATCGGTCGAGTTTCAGGGTGTGAAACTGGACCGACCAAGTGCCTGTAATTTATTTTTGAAGTTGCATTAAAAGTGCTCTAATAATCGATCTAAGTGCTTCTGGTATTTTTCTAAGCTTAATTACAAGTCATACAATCATTACAAGTGATTTACAACATGATTCTAATGGATATACATCATATTACAAAAACGTGCACTTGTATGACTTTGACTTGTCTTTTCTCCAATTTGATATGTGCAAGTTAGGGCAATTGGAGTGTGTCTATACCTAATCTGAAATTACTAAAATAGAATCATTAGACACCAATAAGTGGAATGGTTAGTCATCATCAAAACATGGGTTTAGTCAATTTAGACGTGAGTCAACATTGACCTAATTGACCTTGAGTCAACATTTGGTATCAGAGCTCAAGCACACTCAAGCTCAAGCGACTCCTCCTACTCAAGCTCAAGTGAAGATTCATGTGAAGGATCAAGCTCAAGCTCTAGTGATGAAGGAGAATGTCATTTTGCTCTTGTAGCATCAACAAGTGAAGACTCAAATGAGGTAAATCTAGACTCTTTGGATAAAGAATCCTTGATTGATCTCATTCATGATATTTGTGTATCTCTTAAGTCTTCTAAAAAGAAAAAGAAAAAGCTTGCTAAAATTGTTGATAATTTGTATGTAGAACTAAATAATCTTGAACATGCAAATTCTTGCTTGCTTAATGATAAAAATGATTATCTTAGCCAAGTAGACTCTCTTAAACTTGAAAATGCTAGTTTACTTGATAAGATTAAATTTCTAGAAGCTCAACCTCTTATGCCTTGTTCTAATGAAGAGCATACTTTAATTATTGATTCTCTCATGCATGATATTGATGTTCTTAAATCTGAAAACAAGAACAAAGATTTTGTTTTGCATGAATTAGAAATAGAAAATGCCTCCTTGCTTGCTAAAATCAATGGGCATGTATCTTGTTCTAGTTCTAGAGAGAATGATGTTGCTGCTCTTCATATTGATAGAGATTCTTATTTAACTAAAACTATTTGCTTAGAAAATGATCTTCTACATGCTAGAGATAACATTAATCAATTGTCTTCTACTATTGCTTCTATTAAGCATGATAATGATAGTTTAAGATCTTCTTTGCAAAGATTCTTAGTTGGTAAAAAGAATCTTAATCAAATCCTAGACCATACTACTAAACAAATTGGTAGACATGGTTTAGGATATGATATTAGTCAAGGGAACAACAAAGATAAAGGACCTCCAATATTCCATGAAGAATCCTCTAGTTCCAAGACTATGGGCACATGCAATTATTGCAATGATTTTGGTCATTATTCTACTTGTTGTCCTTTTAGGAAAGCACCAAAGAGAAATAGGATTTGGGTTGCTAAGCTAACTCCTCCAGACCCAAAAACATGATTGGGGACCATTTCATCTTTCTTCTTGTAGGTACTTGCAAATGGATTGACTTGAACTATTGAATTGCAAATTGACTTCTCAATCCACATGAAAGAAGAAAGGTGAGATGTGTAAAGGGTGACAACAATTGGAAAAGGAATGGTAGGCACAAAGGTAAGGTTTTATTGCTTATAACCAATCCTAACTTGTTTTTGTCAAATTAGTGTGCACTATACATATGGTTTTTGAGTTAAAAGTGGCATTTTGTGATTCTCTTCACACTCTTGCTCAAAAACTATTTCTAATGCTTCTATAGTGCATTACTAACTTGCTTAGACATGTTTGGATATGGTTTGTATTTTTAGCATGCCTTTAAATATGCTTTTATAAAATAGGTTTGCTTGTTGACAACTGCTCTGTCGGTCGAGTTTGCCCTATTGAAACTCGACCGATTGGCACCAAGAGTGTTGCCAACAGCTGTCATCCGTCGAGTTGTCAATGCTCAGAACTCGACCGATAACACTGTGCACAGAATACACAGTTGGCTTATTGGATGATAATTTCTCTCTAAACTAGATTTTCTCAACCAATAGCCTTATTAATTGGCACTCTTTTGGTACCTTTATATATGCATATTTCCATGTTCTAAATTGCCTATCTTGCATACAACTCTATCTCTCAAATTGCTCTAAATTGGTATATCTATATCTTGCAATTACTTGCTTTGAGTTGTTTTGCAGGTTTTGATGATGATCTTTTTGGATCTTTTGATTGTGTCTAAAATCGCTTCCATTGTACTCTAACTTGTTACATCTATATAGGTGTATATCTTGTTTTGATACAACCTTGAGGTTCATAGGGGTAATCATCTTATGGTAAGAATGCATATCTAGTGAGTTATATCCTCTCATGCTTCTAAATTTGCATATCTCTTTGTTTGGATATATCTCTACATCTACTCATAGCTTGCTCTTTGACTTGTGTATCTTTTGGTATCTCTTGCTATGATCTAGATCCTACTAGTAGTCCTAAACTTGTGATATCATCTACTAGTAGTTCATATACATGTAGTTCTAACCCTGTTTATAATTGGAATATTTGATCATCTATATGTTATGCTTGTATCTTATCTCATACATGCTCTAGATTTTTCCTTGAATTGTGTATCTACTATCTTGAGTTTCTTGCATAACATTGTGATGCAGGGCACATAGAGATACATTATATGTAGAAATTAGAGTATTTTTGGATTTTATGCAGATTTTGCTCCAGTTTTAGTTTTTGGTGCAAGACTAGTGTTTTTTATGCAGAAATGACCTTCTGAGCAAGACTCATGCTTTGCGATGAGCTCTGATGGTTTTTGGTCAAATTCCATCATCTTGAGGGTCAAAATTGTGTTTTATTATTTTTCTACAGCACTTTATCTTGCATTTGTGGGTTGTTCAAGTATATGCTTTTCTTTCTATGCTTGGACAAGACCCTATCTATGCTCTTCTACTCTCCTTATATATATTTGTGTTATCTCCTTTCTCTTTAACCATTGATTTTTCTTATTTCTTCATAACCCCTTTTTGAAATGACAAAGGGGGAGAAAGGTATGTCTTCTTTTAAAAGAGGAAGAAGGCATGTCTTACATGAAGAGGAGAAGCATGTTCATGAAAAGGGAGAAGGTAAAGGGGAGAAGACATATATGTGTAGAACATATATGAGTAGAAGACATAGTATTCTATAAATGTTATGAAAGCTAACCATGCAGGAGAAATATCATCAATTGAGGGGGAGTATGAAAACTCCACACGCATCAATTGAGGGGGAGCATATGAACTCCATTCTATTGAAACCCCTAGGTTTCTCCAAAGGTATGAATTTACTTAAATGCTTTCAATACATTTATGGAATGGTTTGTCATCTTCAAAAAGGGGGAGAATGTTGACTCAAGGTCAATTAGGTCAATATTGACTCATGTCTAAATTGACTAAACCCGTGTTTTGATGATGACTAACCATTCCACATATTGGTGGCTAATGCTTCTACTTGAGTAATTTCAGATTAGGTATAGACACACTCCAATTTCCCTAACTTGTGCATATCAAATTGGAGAAAAGACAAGTCAAAGTCATACAAGTGCACATTTTTGTAATATGATGTATATCCATTAGAATCATGTTGTAAATCACTTGTAATGATTGTATGAATTGTAATTAAGCTTAGAAAAATACCAAGAGCACTTAGATCGATTATTAGAGCACTTTTAATGCAACTTCAAAAATCAATTACAGGCACTTGGTCGGTCCAGTTTCACACCCTGAAACTCGACCGAACAAACCTTGATCGGTTTTTTGAAGATTGCATCGGTCGAGTTTTGCTCTCACAGAACTCGACCGATTGGGTAGTGGGCTATTTCCTGTTGAAGTGGTCGGTCGAGTTTCCTCAGGACAAACTCGACCGATCCCTTGAACATCGGTTTGCCTGCAACTTGATCGGTCGAGTTACACCCATTAAAACTCGACCGAATGCACTATACGGAAAAGTGCAGAAAAGTGTTTCTAGCCGTTGTGGAGTTGCAACAAGTGAAAATAGATCCATTGCAAGCCACAAATGGCTAGTTTTCATTCTTAAGTGTCCCAAAGGTTAAGAGGCATCCCCAGCTAGAAATAGGACCCCTTTAGCTTCATTCCAAGGTTGAGCATTCATTGCAAACTCTTTGTGAGGTCCCTATTCAATAGTTGAGTGCTTCCTACAACCTCCTCTCTCTCTCTAAGCTTAATCACTTGCTACATCCATTAGAGTGAGTAGGAGATTTGTAAGAGAGATAGTTTTATTTGTATATCTTTTGAGGCTCTCACTTCCACCACCTCCCCATCTCTCATTTCCTATCTTGAAGATGAAGGTTCTCTCTCTTATCCAAGAGAGGTGAAGAAGAACAAGGGAAGGAGTCCCTTGGTGAAGATCAAGGCCGAAGACTTGGAGCTAGAGTGGGTAAGCCCTTGGAGAAGGCAAAAGACTCAAGCTCAAGTGGGTAAAACCTTGGTGGAAAGCTTCTCCGAGTGAAGGTGGAGTCAAAGGCGGAAGATCCAAGAAGAGTGGGTAATTCCTACAAGGTTGAAGACTTGTGCAAGAGTGGGTAAGTCGTTGGAGAAGGCCGAAGACTCTTTCAAAGTGGGTAAGTCCTTGTTAAGGTTGAAGACTCTTTTGTATTGGATAGGTAAGTCCTTTGTTGGTCTTGTATTGTAAGTCTTATAAGTGAATATAAGAGTGCAATTGTTTGAAGTCCTAGAGGTTGACCTCTCTAGGCAAGTGGACTGACACACTTCTAGTTTGAAGTGTGGAACCACTCTAAATAGCTTGTCTAATTGGTGCATGTTCAATCTCTCTTATCCTTACTATGCATGATTTAGTTGCACTCAAATTACCTATTTAGAAACCATATCTTGTCATATATTTTGAAGGTTTAATGAGTTTTGTTTAAGTGCTTTCATCTCTATTCACCCCCTCTAGAGCATCTAATCACCCATCTAGGATCCAACAGAAATTACCACAATAATCACAACAAATTTCAGAGGTCAGGAGCTTGAAGATGATGATGTCATCTTAAGAACACACCTCAAAAAGTACATGAGCAAACTGTTTCAACATTGGAACCAATCGGTTTCAAGATCGATTGAAACCAAACGGTCTCAAGACCATTTGGGAGTAAGCGGTCTCATGACCGTTTGAGATCAAACAGTCTCAAACCGTGTGGAGGATCAATGATGATGTGGATGGATGATGATCCAATTATACCAATTGATTTGATTTTAAGGGTTCCATGTATGGATGATCCACTAATTTCAAACCCTAATCAGTTGAATTGATTGAAACCCTAATTGATGAAATTGATTTTGGGGATTGGATGACCCAAATGGTCTCAAGACCATTTGGAGGTCAAGGGTTGTGATGAATGGTTGGAAATACAAGGGCTACAAGTTGAATTACTTTCAAAGGTTCAGATGATGGATGGTTCCATGATTGAAATCCCTAAATTGATTTGATGATGGAAACCCTAATTGGTCCAATCGGTTTTGAGGTGGTTTGGACCAAACGGTCTCAAGACCATTAGAGTCCAAACAGTCTTGAAACCGTATGGAATCAAATGGTCTCAAGACTGTTTGAGATCAAACGGTCTCAAGACCGTTTGAGATCAAACAGTCTCAAGACCGTTTGAGATCAAACGGTCTCAAGACCGTTTGAGATCAAACGGTCTCAAGACCGTTTGAGATCAAACAGTCTTAAACTGTTTGGAGATCCATTCAGTTTCAAGGATGAATTGTTCAATCGGTTTCAAGGTGGTTCTATTCAAATGGTTTCAAGGTACAAATGCTCCAATGGTTTCATGGGTTGAAGGTACCAAATGGTTTCAAACCGTTTAAGACCAAACAGTCTTAGACCTAGAATGCCCAAACAGTTTCAAAACCGTTTGGAGGTCAAAAAGGGGCAAAACTATTTAGAGGTTCAAGGTACCCCAAAACCGTTTGGAGACTCAAGGTTATAAAAGATCAATTGATTCCATGTTTGATAATGATGATTATCAAAGATAAGTACAATGGCTGAAACCCTAAGGTACTTAGATGATTAGTACATCTAAAGTGGTTAACCTTTGATGCTTATGGAAGCAATATCTTCATACACTATGCTAACCCCTCAATCAAGTTAACCTAATCTAATTATGTTCGGTGTAATCAACATCCTAGAGAAGATAAGAGAGAGGAATTCATGCATGAGTGATAATCATGTAGTGGTGGAGCCTCAACACTTCCAACATGAATAGAATATATATATTTAGGGTATGATCCTTGATAAAGAGATCATGAAACCCTAATCGAAAAGGTTGATGAGCCCTAACCCTAATTTAGGGCAATGTTAAGTGAAACCCTAATCTAGGGTAATAGTGTAACCCTAATCTGGGGTGATGATATAAGAAAACCCTAATTCAGGGTATTTTAATAACAAACCCTATTTTAAAAGGATGTTATATGAAACACCTAAAGTAGTAGATAATGGACAACCTTATATCAACAATGACACAACCTAAGATGAGTCCATATCAATTGATGATGATTGGACAATTCAAATGTATAAATTATGACTAATACATTACATGATAAATATAGGATTAGTGCATAAAGTGTAAGGATGGAAAATACCCTAATACAATATAAGTTGATGAACTTAAGCAAGTTATAAGTGACAAGAGAAGTGATACATTCAAGATATGATAGGTATCATATTCAACACTTCAAGGTTGATATACCTTTATACACTTCAAAATCAATATATTTGGATGAGCAACACTTGAAGTGTGTTATGTTAATTGTTACATTAAGATATAATGAGTTTAATGCACTTTGATAAGTGAAGGCTAACATACTTGAGAAAGGATTAAGCTAAGATAATAAAGTATGATGTAATCATACTCTTGTATGGATGAGAAAGAAACTCATACCTTGTGTTGATAATCATTTAGTGGTAAATAATGAGAATAAATAAGTATGATTGAATACTTATGATAACAATGTATGCTCCTAGATGTGTGAAGCACTGAATTGGAGTCTGGATCAATAATTTGAATGTGTGAAACCCTAATGTAGTAACGTGATGAGAAACTCTAATTCAGAGTGATGTTATGTAATGTTATATGAAACCCGGATATGAAACCCTAACCCTGATATAGGGTGAAGGAATGTGAAACCCTAATTTTGGGTAATAGTGCAGGAAGCCCTAATCTTGGGCAATATTATGATAAACAATAACCCTAATTTTGGGTAATGGGATGAGTAACCCTAATTGACATGAAATGGGAAATCCTAGCCCTAATGAGAGAATAGTGGTGTTACTCTTGTATTACATGGTGTTGATATGTAATTGAAATGATTGTTAACAGGTGTACTAATCATGCAGGTATGATAAGATGATGTGCATAGCCAGGTATGAGCTATGATATATTATTTGTTAACAATTCTTTTTTTAATGGCCTTTGTGAGCCATTATATTAATTATTGCCTAGTGAGAGGTGACAAGATGTTTAATGGGCTTTGTGAGTTCTGTGAGATGTTATGTTGTAAGGATCATGTATACTTTGGTCATATGACCTGAAGGTATTAGTTACCTAATAAGTGGTAACAAGTGTTCTATGATGAACGGAAGGTTTGAATACCCATATTCCTAAATCATGATGATGAGTTTGTGAATGGATGAGAATGCTACTGATGAGATAAGGGATTGAGATCCCAATGCTTCATAAAGTTTTGAAGAGTACTTGATGAAAGTATTATACATTCTTTGTAGCATTTGTTATGATAATTCATGTTTGATAACTTGACTGATGCTAAAAGAATATAGTAATGTACTTAATTAATCAAGTGATATCATATAATGTAGTTTCCCTGACCATAGATCCATCAACGTCAGAATTTGTTGAATGGTGAAACGGGTTGCTCCGCGGCATAACCCGGATAGCATACTTTAGAGTATGTGGGGATAATGGGTGAACATATCCTTACGCCCCATAGGAATGGCTTCGGGCCATGTCATATGCATGGGATTGGTTATAGACCATACCCCAATAAGAGTATGGCTATGGGCCATGACTCCACAATATAATACCTGGCATTGGCTACAGGCTATATCCTGAAGAGAGTATATGCTACGAGCTATAACTCTATAGCGAAGATGCCAATATACCTGGGCAAGCTATTTGCAGTTTGACACATGATGTCTCTGCCATATAATCTCATACTGACTGAGAAGGTTGAGGTCTTAGATTCTGGATCTTCCATTGACTTTGTGTGGTACCGATGCTTAACGTAGTCGTGGTCGGTCGGAGTATGAGTGGTATACCTTATCTCCTCAGGGCTTAAGTATGATTGTAAAATGTAATCAACCGTGTAGTGTATTTGCTTAAGGTTGAAATATGAGAATTCATTGGTTGATGTTACCCTGCTTAGCATATCCTAGAAGGATAAATGTTATACATGTGCTTTAATTCCTTATTGAATAAATGATATGTTGTTTTATCAAGTTATAACTGAAATGCTTTGAATAAGAATATTGTTCTAATCTGTGTAGACATTGATAAAAAAAAAAGAATATTGTTCTAATCTGTGTAGACATTGATCTATCTGATGTTGAATATATATATCCTCTGCTCAATTTTATTCTATTATATTGTAATAATAATGTTTTTGGCGGAGAGTTATATCTCTCGCTGGGGCAATTTACAATTGTCTCACCCCCGTGGGATCCAACATTTTTAGGTGAACGCGGACAAGGAAGTAGAAACCATAAAGTAAGGGAAGGACAACAACAACAAGAACAATAGTAATATCTCAGGTGGAGATATTGTCTGTCGTGTTAAGAAGTTTAGAGTCATATGTGTTGTCTCTGTACTCTCAGGTCCTCGGAGTTAGTAGTTAGTACTTTTAATGAATCGATCTAAGATTTTGGCTTGATGCCTCGAGGTTCTTATGCTGCCTAGTTTTTAACATGGCAGTTGATGTTTGTAATCTTCGAGAAGGGATGATACATGACATGTACTTCTTTACCAGAATGTAAATAAAATGCATTGGTTCTTGATAAAATAGTTTTCCTGTGTTTGAATCTCTTTGTAAATGGTTTTAATTTTTAGTGATTTTCATTAATACACTGTTAATAACCGCTTCCGCTTAGTGAATATCGATTTGTATGCCACAATTTACAAATTATAAAAAAGTAGCATGTTGTTTGTTATTGAATTCTAGAGCTCTATTTGAAATATCTGATTATTTTGAGCTACCAATAAATAACTACAAAATAACAGTTCACTTCTATACTATAGTCTGCAGAATAGTCTGTTGAAGAATAGAATGACTTAGACACACCCAAAATGGTCATGTGAGGTACCAAAATCATTCCTCCTAGCATAGATGTGTAGGGAAATAAGGTATATAGCATGAAGAAAAATTTAAAATTTTATCTACCATATTCCTCATAATTAGTAGATCCCACCAATAACTATATTGTACGAAGGATCATTCGAGGATATACCTGGTCCTAGAGAAAGTCCAGCAACATCTCCTTATCATCGTTGATGTGCAACTGTCTTGGACGATGTCTTTACAACTCCTTGTTGCACTAGGACTCGTCTGATTGATGCACTCTCTGATCTACACTTCAGGCAGTAGGATTGCTTCAACTCCTCCTTGTAGCACCAGAGACTGTAGCAATGAATGTCATCTTCTTCAGCAACTCCTCTTGTCACAAACTACTAGTTGACGTTGTCCTGCAAGTGGCAAACAACGACTTCCCACCTCTATCGTAGTCCACATGGACCGCTTAGAACTCTTGTCATCCTAATAGACCAGACAAGAAGGAGTTATCCCTCCTATCGATGTACTAGTCACTGACTTGCTCTCCCACAACGTTAAATCTCAGTTGTTCTCTCCCATGGCTATCCCTCCCTAGTCAGGTAGGACTTACCTGGGATCTTGTGGTTACTACAACCAGAGATGACAACAGTTGTCAGAGGATCTAATTCTTAGTTGTCTGTGTTATATTCTGGGAAGCCCTCAGTACCCCTCTACTTATAGTAGAGGCCAGGGTTAAGGTTCCCAATTGCTATCCGATGTGGGATTAAGGTGTAGGAGTTGAAAGGACTGGAAGAACTCAAATTTTTGCAACAATTCTGGAAATTGCACAACCTACAAAACCTAAAATGAACATTTGGAAAGTGATATAGTAGTCTTGCACTATGAGATGGCTATTTTGTAGTTTCCAATTGTAAATGAATTTAGCAAATCCATTCCCATCAATTTAACCATTGATTTCCTTGTGCAACAAGTATTGCTCAAGAGAAACGAATAGGTAAACATATAGAACCTTCCTCGACAAAACTAAACCATCTCACCCATGCAAGACGACCATCTCGGTTCACCCAAATGGTCTTTTGGTGATCCACGTCGAGCCTGTTTGGTCAGGCTGGTTCATTCTATTACCAATTTCAACTCACAAATAGGTCTAAAGACCCCCGTCTCAACACTTGAGATGGGAATTTGGCAATTCTGTCCGCCTATTTGTTGCCTAAATCAAATGCTTAAACACTTTAGCACTTAATTCAACTATCACTTGAGATTTGAACTCATCTTCTAGGTCAAGACATATGTGTGTGACCCTATTGGTCCCATATTATGTTGGCAGTGAGTGTCCATAACAACTTATGACATCACAAGCAAAGAGTGATACCTAGTCACACATCATTTCTACCCAAGTAAATGGAAAAGTTGGGGAACAACTTCAACCTACAATCTATGCATGATGTTGTAGTTTTTGTATAGTTCCTTTTTCATTAATGTCCAGAATAAACTAGAGGCATGGAGAAGTCACCCTCATTATTATTCAATCTTATTTCTTGAACCAAGAGTAGACTATCTGAGATATATGTAATCTCAATATCACATATTGACTCACATGCACATGGCCAAGCTTTTCTTAGTCTCGCTTATCAAGAGGCTAGCACATCACACTCCAGTAGGAGGAACAAATCCCATGTCTATCACTCACAATCAATCCTCATGTCTCAAAGCCACCCAATCATCACCGTTATTACAACCCATGTTTCAGGACTACATTTGATGATGTTAAAGTGTACCCAATGACATGTGTTGAGTGTAGTGATTTTAGGTCTAAGAATCACAACCACCACCATCACCGTGATAGCTAACTATGACTTCCATGATGATGGCTTCCATGTGTCAGTATAACGGTGGGTCTGTCTGATACACTATTCTCTAACATGAATCTATGTACTTGGTTTGATATCACCATATCATCAATAATGAGATTTAGTAATCAACCAACTCACTCTGATCTTATGTGCCATTCATGTCTATCAACCTTCCACAATGACAACCGGTCAGGGACATAATGAGAAAATGTATATGTACTCTTAACATTCGTATGATCTCATCCACAAGGTCAGTAACTTAATTACATACGTCATTGAGTAATATAATTCTATAGACATTTATAATGTTACATCATTATCTCATAACTGAATTAAACAAAATAAACTAGAAGCTTTCCTTTTATTAATAATCAAATCATTTTTACATGATATGCCATTACAATCATCACATGATTGGCTCTATGGGCATACAAAAGCAACAAACTTCCACTTTCACTTAGATCCAATCTCCCACGAATCTTATTCTGAGTGATCTAACATGACCATCATGCTTCTGCTGTGAAAGTGCCTTTGTTAAGGGATCAAAAACATTGCTCTCAGTTAGAACTTTGCAAATCTTAACATCTCCTTGTTGTACGATATCTTGTATGGGATGATACAACCTTTGTATATGCTTTGAGTGCTGATGCATCTGAGTTCCTTAGCTTGTAAAATAGCTCCATTGTTGTCACAATGTAGCTCAATTTCCTCGCAGATGCTAGGAACTTCCTGAAGTTTTGTGATGAACTTATTGATCCATACAACCTCCTCTAATGAACTTGATGCAGCAATATACATGACCTCTATTATTGAATCGGCAACTACCACTTTCTTGGAAAACCTCCATCTTACAACTTTGTTTTTTAGGCAAAATGTGAATCCTAATTGCGATTTGTAATCATCTTGATCAGTCTGGAAGCTTGCATCGATGTAACTTTTTACCACCAACTCTTCCTCTCCGCTATAGACCAAGAACTGATCCTTAGTCCTTCTCAAGTACTTGAGGATGTTCTTTGTGGCTATCCAGTGAGCATCACCTGGATCTGACTGATATCTGCTCGTCATGCTCAAGGAATACGAGACGTCTGGACGGGTGCAAAACATTACATACATGATTGATCCAATTGCTGAGGTGTATGGAATCTGACTCATGCGCTCCCTTTATTCATAGGAACTAGGACATATATCTCTAGAGACGGGGACAACATGGCATGCAGTAAGGTTTCCTCTCTTTGAGTTCTCCATATTGAACCCCTTTAGCACTTTGTCAATGTATATTCTCTGACTTAGTCTGAGAGTCTCATGGATCTATCTCTATACATCTTTATCCCCAAGATGTAGGATGCTTCTCCCAAGTCATTCATAGAGAATGTATTTCCAAGCCAAGTCTATACCTTTTGTAAAGTAGGGATGTCATTCCTCATCAATAGAATGTCATCTACATAAAATATGGGGAATGTAACTATGCTCCCACTGACCTTCTTGTACACACAAGCTTCATCATCATTTTGAATAGAGCCAAACACTTTGACTATATCATAAAAATGAAGATTCCAGCTCCGAGATGCTTGCTTCAATCCATAGATTGACCTTTGTAGCTTACAGACTCTATTTGCAAATTTTGGATCTATAAACCCTCAAGTTGTGTCATATACACATCCTCAGTAAGGTTCTAGTTAAGGAATGCAGTTTTAACATCCATTTGACAAATCTCATAGTCATGATAAGCTGCAATAGCAAGCATGATACTGATGGATTTAACCATGGCCACTGGTGAAAAGGTTACGTCATAGTAAATACCTTGAACATGTCTGATACCCTTTACAACCAATTTGTCCTTATAGGTTTGAAATTTTCCATCTATGTCGGTCTTCTTCTTGAAGACCCACTTGCACGCTATGGGTTTTACCCCTTCAGGTGGATCCAGCAAAGTCCATACTTTGTTGGCATACATGGATTCCATCTCAGATCTCATGGCCTCAAGCCATTTCTCAGACTCTAGTCCCTCTATAGCATCTTTATAGGTAATTGGCTCATAATCTATGACCAATTCACTCCCTTCCTGAGTTACAAGATATCTAAATCATTCATGTTCAAGGTGTGTCATAATAGATCTACGAGGTCCCTATGTTACTTGAGGAATTTGAGATTCCAAAACACCTTGTGAATCTTTTGGTTCCTCTTGTACATCTAATGGTTCAATGTTTTCTTGTTGGTCTTAAACCTCTTCGAGTTATACTTTCCTCCCAATTTTCATTTGGAAATAAATTCTCTCTAGGAATACAACCTCTATGGCAACAAAAAATTTGTTGTCATATTGCGAATAAAAGTAATATCCTTTGGTCTCCTTAGGATATCCAACAAAATACCATTTATCAGATCTTGGGCCTGGCATTTCAAGAAACATTTTCTTGACATAAGCTTCACAACCCCAAATCTTCATAAAAAAACCATTGGGATGCTTCCCATACCTTATCACATATGGTGTCTTTTGAACCGACTTAGATGGTACTCAGTTTATTGTAAACGTGGCAGTTTGTAGAGCATTCCCCCATAAGGTAATCAAAAGCTCATATAGACTCCTCATTGATCACACCATATCTAGTAATGTGCAATTTCTTCTTTCTAACACACCATTATGTTGATGTGTTCTAGGTGGAGTCCACTGGGATACAATCCCATGGGCTCTAAGAAGGTCCTCAGACTCTAGGTTCAAGTATTCTCCCCCTCGATTAGAATGAAGTACCTTAATACTTGCAAGTTGGTTCTGTACTTCATTCATAAACTCCTTGAACTTTTCAAGAGTTTCCAACTTATGCTCTTCATCAAGTAAACATAAAAATACCTACTGAAGTCATCAATGAAGGTAATGAAGTAATGCTACCTACCTCTAGTGGTTGTTCTAAAAGGTCTACAAACATCCATATGTATGAGTCCTAATAGATCACTAGCCCTCTCATTGTTACCAGTGAATGGGGACTTAGCCATCTTACCTAACAAACAAGATTCACATGTCTCGAATGATTCAAAATCAAAAGAGTCCAGATAACCATCTTTATGGAGTCTAGATATGCGGTTCTCATTCATGTCCCCTAGACGAAAATGACAAAGGTAAGTTTTGTTTGAGTCATTGAGTTTTTTCCTTTTGGTATTCATGTTATATACACATATCCCTAGATATATTAAGTATAGACCATAAGGCATATGGGCACGGCCATAAAATATCCCATCTTTACTAATAAAACATCTTCCATTCTTTATAAGAAATTGGAATCCTTTCTTGTCCAAACAAGATACAAATATGATGTTCCTATTAATGGCAGGTACGTAATAGGAGTTCTCTAACTCTATTACAAGCCAACTTGGTAGAGTTAATTCATAAGTTCCAACTGTGCTGGCTGTAACTCTTGCGCCATTAGCAACACACAGTTCAACCTCACCGTTCTATAAAGGACTACTTCTTTTTAGATCCTTCACACTTGAACAAATGTCTGATCCGCATCCAATATCAAGTACCCATGATGAAGAAGTAGTGAAGTGATATCCATAATGTATACCCTATAAGTAGAGATCCCTATCCCTTGCTTCATCTTCCTAGGTACCCTTGTCCTTCTCCTTACTTTGAGTGCAGAAGATTTGGACTTTAGCTTAGCCACAAAACACTTTTTGGGTTTGCCTTTGTCCTTGGACTCAACTCCATAGATAACAACCATGGAGTTGTCCATCTTCATCTGTTCGTCGACATTTATCAAGATGTCAAGCAACTCTGACAACGGTCCAACCATGTTGCATAAGTGATAACACTCAATGAACTAACTATATGATTTAGACAATGATTGCAAAATCATATTTGCGTCCAACGCTTGACCCAAAGGAAATCCCAGTTTCTCAAGATGATCCATATTCCTAATCATATTAAGTAGAGGGGGCTCTACTAGATCTCCCTCTGTTAGTTTGCACTCAGAAAGCACCTTAGAGACATTATACTTTCATTCTTATCATGTTGTTTATGCAACTCATAGTTCATACGGCCCAAGATAAGGTTCTTGATTCACATCATCATTGGCATGCTTCAAATAAGCATCCATGTCTGTCTTAGAAAAATTTGGAGTGGATACTGGATCTAGTATTTCAGGATCATGCAGAACACTTCTCAAGATCATGAACTAGTTATGAATTTAAATCTCATTTAAGTTGTCCAAACGTGATGATTTGTTTGCCATTTGTTTCTAAAAGAGATAAAATTTGCATTTGTCAACTTGACTTTTGATTTGATTTGATTTGAATATTTTGATTATATAATTAGGTCTTCAATTATTATCGCTCCACTATTTTATTCAAATTGATATCCCTCAATATCAATTTGGAATATTGCATCGTGCAATATTTTAGTGGACCAAGAACCAAAACAATTCAGTCAATACCCAGCCAACGCTTGGGCTCATGACTAATTGTTAAGGTAGGCAACAATTTCTAATTGCATCATACGAAACTCTTGGATAGATGATATATGCAACTCTTTGCCATAAACATCTTCATGCTTCTAGGCTTAGACTCTCTAAGAATCACCAGTTAAGCCTGACCCAATACCCAACACAATAATAATGCACCCCGCTTGGCGGGCCCACATTACTACCATCACACTTCCACGAGATAAATGGAATACCACCCTAGGGTGCCCACGCTTGGTCGATAAAACTTTTCATGTGTGCTACTAATGGAAAGAATATTAGACTTAATATTTAATTTGAGAGAGTTTGTATTTATAAGTATATACATATAATTTATCCAATCACCACATATATAGTATGTATCATATACATGCTATATCTCACAATGAAAACATACAATATACAAAAGAGATGGTTATGTCCAGTCCTAATGTAATCCCTTGGAGCCATAAGGAATTATGGTCCTCTAGGTCTACATCACATGCAGACACCTGTTATTGATGAAGATTTTTGCTTGCCAATTTGGGTTGACCGAGTCAACCATTGAACCGATTGGCTTGCCTCTTGGCTGGTTGTTAAGTCATCTCACTGATCATCTGGTCCTTCTATCCACCATCGTTTGGCTCCTCCAACTAATCAATTGGGCCCACCAGGAAATCTGTCTAGCTTTTCTGCCATGTCCTCCAAGGTCCTTCATTTGGTTGACTCATCTTTGGGACACCGTCATCTTTTCATAATAGGGAAGTAAACTATCCTACTTTTACATGATCATAGGGAACCCTTGAGTTACATTTGAGGAGGTCAAAGGTAGAAACAAATTTAACTTTACATTGGGAAGATGAGATAGAGGCTCAGTACACAGACTGAGATAAACAGATAAACCAACCACATACAACCATGCACAAATAGGGTTTTTTGTCCATAACCATTCTACACATCCACCATTAAAGCTACTTTTAGGGCGACACGTGTTAATTTCTTATATATATCATGTATATATTAGTTTGGGATTATTGTGGTGTTTGGATTTGAAAAGATATTATTTGCATCATATGCAATAATAGAATGACAAAACCAAAATTCGATCATATACATTATCATGTACTATAGTAAATTGATGTTGGCTTTGATACAATTGTAGGGAAATATGATACAGATAAGGTAGATGAATTCAAAATTTTATCTACCATATTCCCCATATTAGTAGATTGTGTCAATAACTATAATGTTGGAAGGATGGTTTTGAGGATATACGTGGTCATGGATCATGTCCAACGACATCTCCTATTTGTCGTTGATGTGCAATTGTCTTGGATGGTGTCTGTGCAGCTCCTTATTACACTGGGACTTGTATGACTGTTGTGCCCTTTGATATGCACTTTAGGTAGTAGGACTTCTGCAACTCCTCTTGGTCGCACCAAAGACTATAAAAATGAACGTCGTCTTCTTTAGCAGCTCCTCTTTTCATGGACTCCTGGTTGACATTGTCCTCCAAGCTGCAGACAACAACTTCCCACCTCTATGGTAGTCAACATAGACTGCTTAGAACTCCTATCCTCCTACTAGACAACACAGTAAGGAGTTGTCCCACAAGTTGGTATACTAGTCACTGACTTACTCTTCCACAATGACAACTCTCTATTATTCTGTCATGTGGCTATCCTTCCCTAGTCAGGTAGGACTTGCCTGGGCTCTCATCGTTACCACAACTAGAGAGGACAACATTTATCAGAGGAACTGATTCTTAGTTGTCTGTGTTATATTCTGGGAAGCCCAAGCACCCCTCTTTTTATAGTAGAGGCCAGGGTCAAGCTTCCCAATTGCTATCTGATGCGAGATTAAGGTGCAGGAGTGGAAAGGACCAGAAGAACTCAAATTTTCACAACAATTTTGGAAATTACACAACCTGTAATAGCCAAAACAGCCATTTAGCATGCGAGACAGTTGTCTCTCACTGTGAGACGACTGTTACGCTATTTTCAGTGGTGCACGGATTTGGAAAATAAATTCCCATCTATGATATATATTGATTTCCTTGTGCAACAAGTATTGCTCAAGAGAAATGAATAGGGAAACATCTAGAACCTTCCCGACCAAACTAAACCATCTCTCCCATGTAATATGACCATCTTGGTTCACCCAAACGGTTAGCTAGTGATCTGAGTCGAGCTTGTTTGGTCGGGTCAGTTCATTCTATTGCCAATTTCAACTCACAACTAGGCATGACACGCAGACCCCCGTCTCAACACTTGAGATGGGCGTTTGGCAGTGATGTCAGCATGTTTGTTGCTAGAATCAAATGCCTAAAAACTTTAGCTCTTAATTCAACTGTCATTCAAGATCTGAACTCCTCTTCTAGGTCAAGACCTATGTGTGTGACCCTATAGGTCCCATATTACGTTGGCAGTGAATGTCCATAACAATTTATGCCATCACAAGCAAAGAGTGGTGCCTAGATGCACATCATTTCTACCCAAGTAAATGGAAAAGTTGGGGAACAACTTCAACCTAAAATATGTGTATGGTGTTGTAGTGTTTGTATAGTTCCATGTATCTAATTCTCCAAGGGATGATATCAGGTTTCACCAGTGTTCAATCCCCTGCAATGTCCACCCACCTTCTGTACATCTCCCGCCAGGCTTTGGACTCATTCTTGGTCCTATTTTCCACCAACACCTAGCCGTAGTGCCTTTTCATCCAAGACGCCCAACCTGTTTCAGTTCTTCTCAAGAAAACATCAATCCTCTTCATAGTTTCTACAGCAGCCACATCACCAGTATCATGAATGTTTAGGCTCCCTTCTTCAAGCTGTTTAGCCACCGTGCCCCATGCCACTTCATGGAACTTACCTCCCCAAACAAATGCCGCAATGATGCTCCAGAATTTGTCGAGGACGAACCCTGGGATCTTCGCTTGCATACACCAAAATATGACCATGGTAGTCAAAATAGACTTAGCCAGAACCAATCTGCCCGCCATGGAAATATTCAGGTCTGCCCACTTAGCCACTTTCTTCCTTAGGCTATCCATGCAGGTGTTGAAGTCCGACCCTTTCGACTTTCCCCCACAGATTGGAATGCCCAGATACCAAGTAGGGAAGACCCCTACCTCAATGCCCACATCTTCTCTGAGCCTCCCTCTCCTAGAGTGATAAGATCTAGACAGGAAGACCCTAGATTTGATGACACTCAAGAACGGCCCCGTGAATTTGCCAAATCTATTCATCATACTTCTATAGTTTTTCAGAGTCTTGACATTTCCTACAAGGAAGAACAGGATGTCATCTACAAAAATTAGGTGTGGCATGACTTTGACGCCACATTGCTTGAAGGTATTGATTCTCTTCTCAAGCACCTCTTTATCTATCATGTGGGTGAGGGATTCCATAACAATGGTAAAGAGAAGGGGTGACAAGGGCTCACCGTGTCTAAGGCCATTCTAAGCATGGAAAAGGCCGAAAGGGACACCATTCACCAGAACAGAGAAGGAGGTGGTGGTGAAACACTCCTTCATTATTGCAATCCACCTGTGAGAGAACCCCATCCTTGCCATAATCTTCCAAAGGGCTTCCCACTTGATGTTATCATATGCCTTCTTGAGATCCACCTTCAGGTATGCCTTCTTACTACTATTTTTCACCCCAAAGTCGAGCAAGAACTCAGAAGCAAGTAAGGTGTTGTCATTGATGCCTCTACCAGAAATGAACACTGCTTGAGAAGACGATATAATAGACGAATGTATCTTTCTGAGCTTGTTGGCCAAGAGCTTGGTGATGATTTTGTAGACTACAGAACAACATGCTATATGTCTCACATCGTTCATGGACTCCACCACCCCTTTCTTTGGAACAAGCACCAGAAAAGTGTGGTTAATTTTCCTCAGCATTTTTCCTCCCACCAGAAACCATCTCACAGCTCTACAGATGTCCTCTTTAACTAGGTCCCAATTGGATTGAAAAAATTTGGCGTTGAACCCGTCAGGACCCAGCGCCTTCATGGCCCCAATCGAGAATAGGGCATATTTAATTTCACCCTCACTCGCCG
Source organism: Alisma plantago-aquatica (assembly GCA_963693085.1). Lineage (NCBI taxonomy): Eukaryota > Viridiplantae > Streptophyta > Magnoliopsida > Alismatales > Alismataceae > Alisma > Alisma plantago-aquatica. The sequence continues at coordinate 1,200,732,746 of OY856410.1, forward strand.
GCCCACAAGGCATGTCATTCATCTCATGTGTGACTCTCCTACCCGACAGGCTCTCGTTGTGTGTAAGATCATTGTTGGTGTTGTTGTATAACCAGGTGAAGAACTCCACCACTTCTACACCAATATCAAGAGGGTCGTTTGCCACACTACCATCTGCCTTCAGGAGAGAGTGGATAGCATCCTTCATTCTGTTCCTTGACTGTTGCATGGTAAGTTCTGGTGTTTCTATCACCATCCTTGATCCAATTGGTTATGCTCCTCTGCCAATAACCCAGTTCTTCATCCTTCTCCAACTGCGTCAACCTATTCACAGATACTGTCTCCCTCTTGATGATCTGAGGAACCAGCGGATGGTGTCTTGCAGCTTCAGCAGCCCTGGCATGCTACCTTCTCGCCTCCTTCACAAGGGTAGAGATATTGGAGAGGCCCAAGGACCAATTCTTAAGTGCTTCTTTCATGATTCTACACTTCTCTGCCACCTTGAACAATGGGTTGCCCTCTACGCTGTTGTTCTAGGCCCTCTTGATCACCTCCATGCAACTGGTCCACTCTGGCCAGCGTCCAAGGAATCTAAAAGGTTTCTTCTTGATACTCTCATGTGTCATTCTGACCACCAACCACACATGATCGTTGTTGGGATGTCCCCCTAGTTTAACATTGGCGTAGGGGAAAACATCAAGCCAGACTTCATTCACGACCGCCCGGTCTAGATGACAGGATATCCTCCTCAACACAACCCCCTTGTTATGCCAGGTGACCAAGCCTCCATTCATATTTAACTCCAGCAGATTAGCTCTATCCAACGCATCATTGAATCTTGCTAAGCATGAGTCGGGCACGGGGAGACCCCCTTTCTTTTCATGAGAAAGTCGAATGTGGTTGTAATCCCCTAAGAAAATCTGGGGTAACTCTCTTTGATTAGCATGGCTCAGTACCTCCCAAAGCCTTCTTCTGCAGACCTAATAATTGTGACTGTATACAGACGACACCACTATATGTTGACCTCCATGATTAATGTAGTTGATGGACATCATCTGATCCATAGCAAAGATCGTTTGGATGTCCCAAACCTGTGGGTTCCGGCCAACCACAATACGCGCCACTTCAATCTGCTCTAGGTTAGAATCGCATCCCCAGCCAGTAGGGAACATACCCTAAACTATGTCCTCACACACCCTTCTTATTCACGTCTCTAGGCAGACTACAAGAGAAGCTTGCAACTACATTATTATGCTCCTAAGGGTCCTTTGCTTCCCAGGCCTAGAAGCTCCTCGCAGGTTCCATGCGAGGATGCACATCAGGAGCCTTGCCTTTTGCCCCCCTTCCAGGGGAGCCTCCTCCTCTTCTAGTCCTCCTGGGTGAGTACTATGGTCTTCTCCCTATGTTGTCTAAGGCCAGCTTGGTCTCCCCTTCCAACCCTTACAACATAGCAAAGGCATTGTTATTCTCCGCCATAGTCCTCTTGTCCCCTGTGCCTTGTCTTGTGTTCATGTCCTCCATAGGTGTGATGTGTGGAGTGACCTGTGTGCATGCCTCCTTGTTCCTTCTCTCGTCCGTTTAACTAAGCATCTTGTGCCCAGGAATATCCACAACACCTGTAGCACCCGCATCACCCGAAGACTCTTCCCCAATTGCCACCACAACGCTTGAAGGCGCGTTGGCCCCTGGGGTGGGGATGTTGGTGCCAACCTGTATTGCCGAGTCGCTAGCAGCCCACCTCGTAGACTTGTTCCTCTTCTTCTGAGCACCCCTGCTCTGGTTTCTACCCCTAAAGATGGGTAGGTACGCCTATGTCCTCCATTCCCCCTTGCACTACCCCACAGTGTGGCCAAAGACCCTGCAAGTGTCACACCACTCCGGAAGAGTGTCATAGACCACCTTGATTTCTAAGGCCTTGCCATGCAGCATCGTGATCATCACCAAAGGAGGAGGCTTCCTATCAGCACTGATGTCCACGCAGATGTGGGCTTCTCCAGCATACTTGCCTTTGTTCAAAAAGTCAATCACATTTGGCTCCCTGATTCCACAGGCGATGATTGAGATCGCCCTTCTAGTCCAATGCTTTCCCACCTCCGGCAACGTGACCCAGACCGGCATTGAAGTCAGGGAGGCACGCCTGATATCGGCTTCGGGAGACCATCTTCTCGTCAAGATCAGCTTGTTGCCAAAGAACCATGGGCCATGATCGAGCATCACCTCCATGACCGCTGCCGACGCGAACCTGGCAAGCTGGATCCCACCCACCAGTGGTGACAGTTGCATCTCACCCTTAGGATGCCAAGCTCACAACATCCACCCGTAAAGCTGGTCCAACCTGTCATCTCTGCCCATCACCTGGATGATGATCGAGAATTTTTGGTGTTCATCCATCACCTGAACAACTGGTTCAGAGAACTCGATTCAAGGCCTCTCATCTCCCTCCATGTACTCCAGGACTAACTTGTCCTCCGGCAACAAAAGGGGCTTGAACCTTCCTTCAACCTCCAACGGTTTAGCAAGGATCTCAGTCCATGCCCTTCCCACTGCCATGTCCGCAGAAGGGTCGAGCCCCCTCGCCTTCACACCATAAACGGTGGAGGATAGGATGGCAGAGCCCGCCCAATCTAGAGCCTTGCTCTCCATCGCTACACCGCACGTGACGTAAGATTCATATTTTGCTGAGATAGAAACACTGACAAAAAAACCAATAGTAACAAAAAAAGGTTAAATTTTATTTCTTGAACCAAGAGCAGACTGTATGAGATGTATGTAAGCTCAATATCACATATTGACTCACATGCGCATGGCCATGCTTTTCTCAGTCTCACTTATCAAGAATCCTAGGACATCACACTCAAGTAGGAGGGACAAATCCCATGTCTTTCACTCACATTCAATCCCCCATGTGTCAAAGCCACCCAATGATCACCATTATAACAAACCATGTTTTAGGACTGCATTTGATGATGTCAAAGTGTACCCAACGACATGTGTTGAGTGTAGTGATTTCAGGTCTAAGAACCACAACCACCACCATCACTGTCAGAGTTAACTATGACTTCAATGATGATGTCTTCCATGTGTTCGTCTCACGGTGGGTTTGTTTGATACATTATTCTCTAACATGTATCTATGTTCTTGGTTTGATATCACCATATCATGACTAATCACATTTAATCATCAACCAACACACTCTAATCTTATGTGTCATTGTTGTCTATCAACCTTCCACAATGACAACTGATTAGGGTCGCAATGAGAATATGTATATGTACTCCTAACATTTCTATGATCTCATCTACAAGGTTAGTAACTTGATTACATACATCATTGAGTAATATAATTCTCTAGACATTTATGATGTCACATTAATATCTCATAATTGAATTAAACATAATAAATCAAAAGCTTGACTTTTATTAATAATCAAATCATTTTTACACGATATGCCATTACAATCATCACATGATTGGCTCTCTGGGCATACATAACCAATAGGATGTGTGACCTACCACGACTGTGGTGCTTTAGTTCCATAATATTTTAGTATAAAGACGACCATCCCTTCTATTTTTGCAAAATGGTCGTGTGGCCTAGAATGATCGTTCCACCAACAACCTTACACCACCGCGCTACCCATCACGACCGTGCTATTCAAGCACCCTACTCCCATTTTCAAGGTCCCTTTTGATCACCTTGCTCGTTCCTCCCAACAACGTGTGTGTTGGGAAAAAAACAAAATTTTCATCGAGTAGGGTTTATACTTATCAAGCCCTAATTATTCAAAATGAAGGCAAACTTAGAGTGTTCATTAGGTTTAACACCTCATAATTGAGTCACCGTCCTTGATCATGTTTAATAAATGATCAATATAATTAAGAATTGAATCATTTAATAACCCTTAGTTAATGAATTAAGAAGAAATGGGGTTATAATAATTCTTCCCCCCTAGTAGGTATCATCCTCGAAACCTAGATACACATGAAAAGTACATTCAAGATTTCTTTTAAACTTCTGATATCTTATATGTCACTACGTTCATGTATTTCATATTTGAATAATGTTTTCAACATTAAGTCCTTTTTCTCTTCTAATCACAACAAATTAAAATGAGACTTCTCAATGACGGAAAAAGATTTTTCTATGTTACAATCAATAATAGGAAAGAGAAAGAGAAACAACCATTTTTAATCATGTCACAATCTCTTGGCGTGTTGCCTTAGTACTTGCAATATGATCCAACTATCTCAATTTTTTTGGCTCAATACATCTTATTTTTAAGTATCACCTCTAAGTTACTAAAAAGAGTCCACCTTGTAAGTTCACTATTGTGCTACTCTTAATAGAAAAAAGTTGATAAGCTAAAAGACTAGATTCGACAACAATTGCTTACTACAGAGTTTGATTACCGGTATGAATGACTAAAGCCATAACATAATTTTCAATCAATATATTTTTGGCTAAATTGGACATTATTAAACCCTTTGTTTTGATGATGACAAACATTTCATTCTTGTGCATCTAACTTGTTATTTGTGTGTTTCAGGGATAAAAAAATAAGGAAGTGTATGGTTGAAGAGCAATACAAATTGGAAGATTAATATGCTTAAATTAATTTATTTGCATGATTGTACTCAATGTAAAAACTTGTACAAGTATATAATGTACAAGTACTTAGACATCATGTAAATCAAGCGTTAGATCTTCCCTATCCACTCACAACACTTAGAAAGATCCTCCCTTATGATAGAATCACAATTACACATTGATACACACACTTATTACATGGTTCAACACATTGAAACAAGGACTTTCTCGGTCGACGAATTCCTCGATCGAGACACTCTCGGTCGACAATATTCTCGACCGAGAATAGCCCTTCAAGCAAATTTTATAGATGTTAGACTGAGTTGAAAAGTGGTTGGTAGTTGGAAATGAATGTTGCAATACACTCACTCCAGACCTTCGCTCGGTCGAAGATATTCTCGACCAAGAGACTCTCGGTTGACAAACTTCTTGACTGAGAAAGGTTCTGGACTGCACTTTTCAGCATTAAACAACTAGCTGTTGCAATGTAATTAGTGGACACCTAATGGCTAGTTGAGCACTAAGAACATCCTAGAAAGTTTCTAGAACGTCCCTAATCCCCTGTAACCCATTCCTATAAATAGGAGAGGCCTAGGACACCTAAAGCATCACGTGTGCATACAATTGCACTTGAGATTCATTCTTAGTGAGCAACAAGTTGAGCTACACTTGCAATCTGTTCTAAATTAGTGTCCTATAGCTTAGTATCTCCTAGCCACCACACCACCACATTCAACCATAGTGGATAGGAGATCAATACGCTTGATATAGGATCAAATCATTGTACTCATTGGTAACATTGTTTCTTTCTTCTAATCTTGTTCTTTCTATTGTATTTTGTTCTCCTTGACTACTCCTAGGTTGGAGGTTGTTGAAAGGAGGTTTGTGGAGCTACTACAGGTGGTGAAGGCTGCTCCCGGTGACTTGGAGTTACTTTAGAAGGTTTCCTCAAGGTGAATCTACTTCAGGTGAAGGCTATTACAAGGGTGAGCTTGGAGTTAATTCAGAAGGCTGCTTCTAGGAGGATTGAGGCTACTTCAGGTGAAGGCTACTTCAAGGGTGTCGGAAAGAAATTGTATTTTATGTAACATCCTTGCGAGGTAATAAAATAAGTTGCTTTTAAAATCCCAGTTGGACAAAATCGGGTAGTGGACTGACTACCTTAGATTTCTAAGGTAGGAGCCACTCTACATCCTTGTGTCTTCCTTGTTTCCTCCTGCTTCTTGTTTAAGTGTTTAATTGTTTTAATTAACTTTAAAAACTCCAGTAAGCTCTATTCACCCCCCCTAGATATTTCAATTGGTATGAGAGGAGGTCTTCAAGGAGCTTTAATAGGTCTTGAAGAGATGGGGGATGGTATTTTCAGCAACCTCGACATGAGTCGGCCATCAACAAGTGATCAAGATTGTAGATGGTGCTTTGAATGCAAAGTAAAAGGCCACACGACATTCGATTGTTCAAAGAGGAAGAAAGTAGAAAAGTTCCACAAAGATAAAAGGGAATAATCAAGTGAGAATAAAGAAGAAAAGGTAAGTTGTTTCATTGCAACAATCGATGAAGATGAAAATGAGGTAAGCCTACTTGGATTATCTAAAGAAGAGTTAGTTTCTAGCATAGAAGAATTACATGATAAATATATTGACTTTAAAAAGAAACTTAAAAGGGTTACAAAAACTAATGAAGAATTATATGCTCAATTAAATGATCTTGCTTCTGAAAAGGAAAGTATGATTTCTGAAAATTCCAGCTTGAAATCATCTTTTAATGATTGTAATATGAAGTTGCTTACTCTAGAAACAACCTATAATTTTCTTTATCAAGAAAAGGTTGAACTACTTGCAAAATTTAATGGTCTTCAAACTCAACCTATCTTGTGTACTCATTTAGATTATGATGTCGTTGTTAAAGAAAGAGATAGATTGTTATCTAATATAGATCAAGCAAAGTTAGACATTAAAACGAGAATGGATGAAATTTCTAAGTTACAAAAAGATATTAGTAGCTCGAAAAATAAAGATATCCTTGAAAAAATTCTAAAAGATTCTTCTGGTAAAGTTGGAAGGAGAGGACTAGGTTATGTGCCCAAAAATAAATCCTATCAAAAACCTAGAGTGAGAACGACACAAGTCCCCAAGACTATAGTTATGTATGTGCCTAAAGACAATCTAGCTAAGAAGAGAAATGAAATTGATTCTATAAGTTGTCATTATTGTTTACGTCTTGGACATTATTCATTCTCTTGCCCATACAAGAAAAAGGATGTTGACCTAGTTTGGGTTCCTAAAACTTAGAGATTTGAATATGATTAGTTGATATATGACCTAAAACGATACTTTGATATTCAAAATGTCTTATCTCAACTAAATTGAGCTTTAATTTGCATATTTCTGTAAAATTGTATGGGAAGTAACCTATGTTTTACTTGAAAATAACTACTAAAAAATAAAATAGAAATAATCTTAGTCGACAAAAATTTTGACCGAGACACTCTTCGGTCGAGAAAATAGTTGACCAAAGAAGTTTCTGTCATTAACTTGTATTTTCTGGAGAAACAGTAACATTATTGACCGAGAAAGTTGTCGACCAAGACAATTTCAGTCGAGATAGTAGTCAATCGAGGAAAACTCTATCAGAATTGTTTTATTAGAATAAGATACATCAAATTACAATTAACTTAAGTGATTCAAATATGTAATAAACTTCATATATTACTTTGCTTTGAATATTTGAATGACTCTCATCAAAAGGAAGAATATATGAGCATCAAAACTTTATGATTTGCATGATTAAATTGTTCCAAACAAGCATATAAGAAGAAGAGATTGGCATAGGAGATTTTATTCAACATTAACATAACCAAAATTGAAAATAAAAGAAGTGATCATACAAGGAACATGGTTAAAATATATTCATCACCATTTTGTGAGAACATTAAAGGTATGAGCATTCTAAGAATTTATGACAAAATGTCTTCTAAAAATTCTTACCCACATGAATTAAGTTCTAAATGGCAAGTCATAAAGAGTTTTTATCTTAGATTATTCAACATTCATAAGATAAATATGAGAAAAATTAAGAATTAATAATGATCATACACCACAAGATCAAGTGGCCCATTGGATAACCTATGTAAATGCATACATTGGAAATCTACATGAATGCCTCTCGATAAGAAAAAGAGTTCGACCGAGGGGCGCCACAGTCAAAGTCATGGTAGGCCATAAATAAGCCTGACAAAATGCTTATTTGTGCAATCAAATCATGATTAGCATTCAACCTTAGTATGTTTTCCCATCATGTTATTGATTCATTGCTTTATTTTTTCAATTATACTTCAAAGCTAGTTGCAATCTTATTATCCTTTAAGTAATTTTGGTTATGAAAATAAGGATCTTGCAACATTCTTGGATAAAATGTTCTTAATTGAATTCTCTACACTAATTAGGGCTTAACATCCCTTGTATCTAGTTAGAGATGCATTCATGAGCTTAAAAATAATCTCATATCATTTCAGGGCTTAACATCCCTTGTAAATGGTTGATAATTATATTCATTGATCCTACTATGAGACTAAAGGAATCTCATATCATTTAAAGGCTTAACATCCTTTGTAAATGGTTGAGAAACTAATCAAATATATCTATGAGCCTAAAAGAGTCTCACATCATTTCAGGGCTTAACATCCCTTACAAATGATTGAGAAATAAATCATGTTTTGAATTATGGCTAAATTTGACATTCTTGTTATAGTATCCAATTAAGGGGGAGTATCACATTCAGGGGGAGCAAATTGATTATATGTATATCTTTTTGAAATGAAAAAGGGGGAGAAATAATATAAATCAAAATATATGAGTTTCAAAATCTCTTGGCTTCACATCAATTGTTGCTATATTCCTTAAAGGGTTGGATGCTATGTTCCAGACCTCTTTGGGAATAAATAGCACACACTCCATGCATAAACAAGAGAATGTCAACACAAGGTAAATTTCAGGTATGAAACTCATGGTATTTAAATTATCTTGATTTATGTTTTAGAAATGTTTGTCATCTTCAAAAAGGGGGAGATTGTTGGCTAAACTGGACATTGGTAAACCCTTTGTTTTGATGATGACAAACATTTCATTCTTGTGGATGTAACTTGTTATTTGAGTGTTTCAGGGATAAACAAATAAGGAAGTGGGTAGTTGAATAACAATACAAATTGGAAGATCAATATGCTTAAATTACTTTATTTTCATGATTGAACTCAATGTAAAAACTTGTGCAAGTTTATAATGTGTAAGTACTTAGCCATCATGTAAATCAAGCGTTAGATCTTCCCTATCCACTCACAACACTTAGAAAGATCCTCCCTCAAGATAGAATCACAATTACACATTGATACACACACGTAGTACATAGCTCAACACATTGAAACATGGACTTTTTTGGTCGACAAATTCCTCGACCGAGACACTATCGGTTGAAAATATTCTCGACCGAGAATAGCCTTTCTAGCAAATTCTATAGGCGTTAGACTGAGTTGAAAAGTGGTTGGTAGTTGGAAATGAACGTTGCAAGACACTCACTTTAGACCTTCCCTCGGTTGAAGATATTCTCGACCAAGAGACTCTTGGCCGACAAACTTCTCGGCCGAGAAAGGTTCTGGACTACAATTTTCAGTATTAAACAACTAGTCATTGCAATGTAATTAGTGGACACCTAACGGCTAGTTGAGCACTAAGAACATCCTAAAAAGTGTCAAGAATGTCCCTAAGCCCCTGTAACCCATTCCTATAAATAGGAGAGGCCTTTGGACACCCAAAGCATCACTTGTGCATACAATTACACTTTAGATTCATTCCTAGTGAGCAACAAGCTGAGCTACACTTGCAATCTGTTCTTCATTAGTGTTCTATATCTTAGTATCTCCTAGCCACCACACTACCACGTTCATCCACAGTGGATAGGAGATCAATACACTTGATATAGGATCAAAGCGTTGTACTCATTGGTAACATTGTTTCTTTCTTCCAATCTTGTTCTTTCTATTGTATTTTGTTCTCCTTGACTACTCCTAGGTTGGAGGCTATTGAAAGGAGGTTCATTGAGCTACTTCAGGTGGTGAAGGTTGCTCCTGGTGACTTGGAGTTACTTTAGAAGGTTGCCTCAAGGTGAAGCTACTTCAGGTGAAGGCTACTTCAAGGGTGAGCTTGGAGTTACTTCAGAAGGCTGCTTCTAAGAGGATTGAGGCTACATCAAGTGAAGGCTACTTGAAGGGTGTGGGAAAGGAATTGTATTTTATGTAACATACTTGTGAGGTATTAAAATAAGTTTCTTTCAAAATCCAGTTTGAAACAATCGGGTAGTGGACTGACTAGCTTAGATTTCTAAGGTAGGAACCACTCTACATCCTTGTGTCTTCCTTGTTTCCTCCTACTTGTTGTTCAAGTGTTTAATTGTTTTAGTTAAATTTAAAAACTCCAAAAATCTTTATTCACCCCCACCCTTTAGATCTTTCATATATTTCTTGCGCATGTACAAGTGAAATCATATGTAGAAAAAAATTGTCACCCCTTGATATGACTTCAACAAACTATACTTATTTGAAAACAAATTCACATTTTATTGAAGGCCATTTGTTTTCTCTTATTTCTTTCTTATTGATTACTACATGCCTCTTCTTACTTATCTTTCTCATTTTGATCATATAGATTAAAGTACTGTAATAATTAAAACATTCATGGTAAGAATATATTATTCATCATTCTTGTAATTAGTGCAAGAATTAATTTCAGATCACACTTTTCTCATGTTGCATTTCTCCTTTTATTCAAATTACACTTCTTACATTTCAAATATGTTTCTTATCCCCCATTCTTAGTCATTCCCCTATTGTTTATCTATTTTTCTCAATTTTAACCATTAAACCTATATTACTTAACTGCTAGTTGCTTTTCATATTACTGTTCTCATGATTTTATTTTTACATTTTTAGTACTCTAAGTCAAATTAATAGTGCATCCCTTGATTTACTGCAACCCTAGACATTCTAGGGTTTGATCTTTATTAGTAACATGTTCTTGTTGTGACATGATTTTACTTCTTTAATTCAAAATTCAAACATCACTAGAATTTTACTAAAGTCTTCCTAATATTTATTATTCAAATTTCTATTCTCTTACTAGGATTTTTAGGTAAGTAACTTTATTCATATTCCCCATTAGGTAATTTCATAATATGTCATCATTACATTCAATATGTATGTCTCTCATGGTGGTTTTATAACATATAATTCATTTCTTATCACTTCATTTACACGTTACTATCATTAAGGAAGATGCAAAAGAGAGCAAAAAAAGTTTTAAGATTAAGAATGCTTATCTTCAAGAATGCACTTAGCACATTTCTCATATCTAAGTTTAATCAGTCATCATCATGGAGACTAAATTATTTATCACTTTCTCACATCTTACAATATCTCTCTTTTATCATCTCTAATACTCCTTCATGTTTCAACCCCTTCTTTATTTTCCATCACCCTCTTATTCTATGATACTATTCCATCTATCATCTTTAACTTCTACTTATCTCTTCTGATCATGTTTCTCATTCATGTGTATGATTATGTATTTCATCCCACATATATTTCTCGTTATCCCTTTATTAATGTGAAGGTCAAATCCTAAATTAGTATTCTCCTTACTAATTTAATCTTAAGCTTAATACATTACATGTCCTTTGTTTCAAATCAAATGGCTATGTAGGGGTGATACACAGATTTTCTTTCAATCAAGCTTTTCTATTCTGAATATAACTAGTCAATACAATGTGCACATGCATGTGAGATATTATATTATTGTATTTATATTAGAATAAATATAAATATATTAAGTTATTACCAATTAAGGTTATAAGGTGTGAAAATTTTTGTTGCATTGCATGGCATAACTAACATGTAGTCCTTATAGTCATTTGCTAAAAAGCTAATCTACTTCATTTATTTTGAGCTTATTATATTCCTTCAATAACAAATGATATTTATACCACACTTCTGGAAATTTTGTAATTGGGTAGTTTTCATGTACGTAAAATAATCATTCGTTCTTTTTTATATATAGACACCATATAATAAACCAAACAAGTATTCATTTGTATCATAACCTGTCATGTTGTGATAAACAATTAGGTGGTCAAAAGACACCAATGGTCTTCTTAGGGAACCTAATTAGAGGAGGGGTTTACCACTCTGAAAGGTGTGCCTCATGAGGCTAAAAACGGGATGAATTCTCTGAAGGCAACTTACTTCTAACATGACATGACAAAATCACGATACTAGAACCCCCAAATAAAACATATGGTTAGAATCAACAATAGTCAATAGTGGCAAAACAAAAATTAATGTCTACTTGGAAAAAGTAACAATGAAGAATAGTAATATCATATATTCTTATACTAAAAGTAATTCACTATTAATTCAAAAATAGAAAATGTAAAAAGAGATATTTCTTAACTTAGTAAATCATAAATATGGGCATGTACAGACAAAATGATCATATACCAAACAATCCTTAGGATAGTACATTCTCATTACTATATAGTTTAGTTGTAAAATGTCGGTACATGCTATAGTTTTTTTTAATATTATTACTAAATCAACACTTCTCATTCATGCATAATCAAGAATATAAGAACAAAGACTAAAACTAAACATGGTATTATCAGTACCATTACATGTGGTCTTATCTTAAATTTTGATAAACAAAAGATCTATCAGCCTGTCATTGAGATGAGAGAGGCTTCTGAGGTGACTTTTAACCAATTCTTTAGAAACCTGACAGACTTCATAAGCTACTTGATTCATGTTTGAAATCATCTCAAGCATTTTGTATATCTCCAAATTCTTAGTTACCCAGCAAACCAGTGGCATGGATGTATCAATCATGCACATTATCATCTGGGTTATACCTAAAGTGAACCTTCTTTACTCGCACATATTTACTCAACCCCTTGCTCCTCTTGGCCTTCAGGTGGTATACCCTCAGCCTCTCCCTCCACCGCCTCTTCAGCTATGGATTCTTTGACAAGAAGCCTAATGCTTCATCTCCTCTCTTCTGAGGGAGATTTTTTATTTATTTTTGGTACATGCTATAGTTAAAAATTTATCATTTTGAACATTACAAATATACTAATCTTTAATATATAATGACCATGTAAATGGTTTGGTCATTGATTGATGACTGATGTTAAAAAGCTTTGCTGAAGATCATTGTGAAATTATAAGAGTTATAGTTTCTCCTACTTACTTGTCTCATGATTGCAAATACTTACTCAATTTTCAATTTCCATGTTAATTTGCATGGAAGGTCACAATCTTTCTAGTATATGGAAAATGATCATGTCAAATTTTCCTTCTTTCATGTCATAATTCATACTACATGACTAGATTTTTCACTTGAAAAAATGCACAATTGGCAGCTAGCGGTGTTGGAGAGTTGAACTACTTGGTGGTGACAATCAAAGAAACTAATGTTGCTGATGAGGCTCTTTCTACCTCTAATAGAAGTGAGGTGCTGGAGTTTCTAGAGGATTTGTAGCCATGACATAGGAAGATGATCTTTGACATAAAAAAGTTTGATAGTTTCAATGACATGAAAGGTTGGAGGAGCTTGTTATTGGAGCTAAAAGTCACCTCTAAAAAGATAGTGAAGTGTCAAGTTACATGAATATCTGACATAAATTTTAAAAAATATACATAAAGAAAGCATAGTTAGCAAAAAAATTGGTTACTAACTAATTAATTTGCTTCCAACTCAAATGATATTTTCTCCTATAGCATCATCATCTTCTCCATGAATGATGAAATTGAGATTCTCTTACAAAAGGGACAAGCTACACATGAAGGGAGGAGATTTGGCACCCATACTTGCTAGCTTTTCTGTAAAGAATCCATAAACAGAGAAAAAAGTGTGGATGCATATCCATAGGAAAGGAGATCCATGAGTCTAGAATATACTCCTTTTTGTACAGTAAAGATAATAGTACAAGAGTAGTTTCTTTGATGGTGAGTATATTATGCGTATTGAATGGATAATGTTGGCGTATAGTAAATAGAAAAGCTAAAAAAAATCACCATCCTTATATACCGCACTAGTATAGAAAACCACTCATCATTGCTTGGTGAAGTAGATCATGCACATTTGTTGGGGGCGGAGAGAACGAAAATCTTGAATTTAGTTTATCTAGATCAGGTGACGCAATTAGTGGGAGTCAGCTAACCAATTCATGAGAGTGCATATGCAATAATGGGAAACATGGTCAGGGAAAATTGGCAGAGAAAAACCCAATAAAAGAATAAAAATGCTGCAACAAATTGTGGGAGGAGAGAGGGTTAAGCAAGTTGTTGGAAATTCAAAATGATGCCATCTAATTTGTTAGAATATTTTATCAAATTTGAAAATATAAAATTTGTAATTAGACAAACACATTCACATATTAGTATAAATTTACCTTTGTATGACATGTTAGTTTATTTAGCTGCACATTTGTCTTCTTTTTAGAACTAGCTCCATTACACCACTAGGAACCTACTAAATGCATATGATGTAGACTGGGTAGTTACTCTATAGAGACTCTAAATCATAAGTTAGTAAGAATGAATGCATCAAACTTTATAATAGAAGTACACATTCCATACTCTCCATTATATCATGTCACCCTCCTTTCTTAATCAAACTCATTATTTCCATCACTTTAGTTTTGTTTCATCTGAGTTTCCTATCCTAGTCTTATAATTTACATGTTCATCTAGTTGTCTTCACTTTCATTCTTCTAAAGACTCTTCACATATATGTACTTATTGTATACTTAACTCTTTTCTCCTATTTTTCCTTTGTTTTCAAGTGCATAAATGCATTTTACTTGATTATATGTTCCACATTATAATGGATTCTTTCTGTATTGGCTTCCATGCATTTTCCTCTTATCTTTCCTTATATTTCGATATCTTGATGTATGTTCGTTTTCATTGCATTATAACTTTACCTCTTCATAGTTTAATTACTCTTATTACATTAATAAATAGGAGTCATTGGCCTAGTAAAGCAACTTTCCTATTGGAGCATGCTGCACCTACATTCCTGAAGCCAAGATCAACTATGTGATAAAAAATCCTATTTATGTCAAACATGTGGAAAGAATATCCACTTAAAAATATCATTTTTAGTCTACTTAATACAAATAATTAAAACAATAACTGAAAAAGCTTCATAGTGTACAACAATTTTAGAGAACCATACCTATTTTTAAAAACTAAATATCTCAATTCTAATATATAAGAGAATTTATATTGATCTCTAATCAAAACAACTATAAATAAAAGTTGTAACTCATTCTATCTTTATGATATTATTCTTTCATTATTTTTTGGTCTTCTAACTCAAGTATTTCTAGGGTTCTTTCTCTAGGCTATCCTCCCTCTACATACATGTCCATGACATCCAGATAAGAATAGATAGAGTAGCTTGATACTGGTCAACCTAAGTATTCAAATATTGTGATAGATTATCCAACTACTCAGACTTTTCAGATCTTTTAACACATCACCTCATAACCGTCACACTTATAACTCTGACTTTCTATCCTAATGGTTCCTAATGACTGAGACTGGGATCTTATACCAAGTTGTTATACCCACATCCCACAATAACCACTAATAATGAAATTAGGATATAAGTCGAGGATTAAACATAGTACAAAGAACACCCTTGTTTTTTGTATTTCAAAAATCTTTGTTTCACCACATTCAATCACGTAAAATAACCTTACAAGGAAAATATTTTTGGTTTTTGCATGGATGGAGTAGGCAGCAGAAAAAAAAATTTACATGACCATAAACCCATGACTAGCAAATCACATCAATATCTATGTAATGGGAAGGATAGTTTTGGCGAGATATACCTGGTCTTGAGGATTTCTCAACGATAATACCTCGCAGCTAGTGAGGTCTCCAACCACCTATCTTCGACGACGTCTGTGAAGCTCCTGATCTTCACCCAAACTGTGGTTGACTATCGTCGTCATGAGCGGCAAAAGTCTCCCGCCTCTATAGATAGTGCACACAGACTACCGGGAACTCTAGTCGTCCTGACAAATGAACTAGAAGGAGTCATCCCCTTCTGTCGACGTGCTAGTCACTAACACACTCTCCCACAACCAGAGAGGACAACAACTTTGCAGAGCAACTAATGTCCTCAGTTGTGACTATGGAGAAGCCCCCTGTACCCCTCTATTTATAGTAGAGGGCAGGTTCAGGGTTCCCAGTCTGTGCGGGAGTAGAAGGGTCTGGAATTTCTATGAACAATTTGCACTTCGGCAGGTGAACCTGTCGTTTCACAATTGAAACAGTCGTTTGTCAAGGTGAGTCAATTGGTTCACTAGTTAACTAGTTGGTTGGGAGTGTGAACCGGTCAGTTCACTTAGTGAACCATCATTTCACTTCCCAGACTTACCCACAATTGACTTTCCTTACTCGTTTCTAATTAACACAAATATTAATTCTTGTCCCAATCAAATTGAACAAGTGAAACAAAAAACCTTTTTCTCACGAATCGGGAAAATCCAACACTACTTGTTTGTATAAATGAACCTATCGGTTCACCAGAGTGAACCGGTCATCTCACAGACCACGAGCCGATCGGTTCACCCAGTGAACGGGTCAGTTAGTGGTCTAGGTTGTACTGAACACAGTCAATTCGATTGTCAATCAACCTGACACACTAATCAGTTGTTTCAACACTTGAACTTGATGATTCTGAGTTAAGTCTATTGATTGAATGTTTAATTTAGTACCTAAACACTTTGGTAATCAATCCAATCATCATTCATGGATAAACTCCTCTTCCAGGTTAATCCTTTGTGACTGACCCTATAGGTCCCATTTCACATTGGCAGTGAATGTCCATAATTAACTTATGACATCATAAGCAAAGAGTGGTGCCTAGTCACACATCAGTGCTACCCAAGTGAAAAGGAAAGTTGGAGAACAACTTTCAATCCTATAGTATGTGATTGTTGTTTCAATGAATGTATAATTCCTTTGTCTCTGATTTATTGAATGAACTCAAGGCATGGAGTTGTCATCCTTTCAACATTCATTCATGTTTCTTGAACTAGAGCAGACAATCTGAGATATGTGTGACATCAATATCATATATTGATTCACATGTGCATGTTTATGCCTTCCTTAGTCTCTCTTATCAAGTGGCATGGACATCATACTCCCTTAGAATGGACAAATCCCATATCTATCACTCACAGTCTATCTCATGCGTCAAAGCCACCCAATCATCACCGTTATAACAACCCATGTTTCAGGACTGTGTTTGATGATGTCAAAGTGTACCCAATCACATTCAATGAGTGAAGTGATTTTAGGTCTAAGAATCACAATCACCTCCATCATTATGAGAGATGACTCAAACTACCACGCCATGGTTCCATGTGTCACTCTCATGGTGGTTCTTTCCGATACACTGTTCTCCAACATGTATCTGTGTGCTTGGTTTTATAGCATATATCATGACTAATGAGACAATGTCATCAACCAACACACACTCTAGTATTGATGTGTCATTTTTGTCTATCAACCTTGTGCAATGACATTCGACTAGGGACATAACAATAATGTACATACTCTTAGCATCCATATGATCTCATTGTTCTGGTCCTCAACTAGAAGACATATGTCATTGAGTATTATCATTCTTTAGACATTCATTATGATCCATCATTTATCTCATAATCGATTGAGCTAGAATAGAGTGGAAGCTTGCCTTTGATATTTATCAAATCAATCATGACATATGCCAATCCAATCATCATATGATTGGCTCTCAGGGCATACATACCAAAAGACTCCCACTTGCACTTAGAGACAATCACCTTTGAATCATATTCTTAGTGATCTCTAAACATGTCCCACATATTTCTATTGCACTAGTGCTAATCCAGTGCGTTAAAAACACTTTTTTTTAGTCGGTATATTGCATGTTTCACATATCCTTGATGTACAACATTTCGTATGAGATGGAGTTTCTGTAATATGCAATCTGATATTCCTTGCCTAACAAGTAGCTCCATTGTTTGACTTAGTATTTCTACTTTGTCATCAATGGTTAGAATATCTATAAGTTCATCTATATGAACTTCTAGTTCCGTATAGTATCCTCTGTTGTTCATAACACAAGGATACTTGTCATCCCTTTTAGAATTGAATGGCTTTTAATTTTACTGGGGACATTTCCCTTTAACAACTCATATTCACGTTTATATTTTGTATTTTGCAATAAATATTTCTATCATTTCGGAAGCTTGTATCAGTGTATCTCATTTACACTCAACTCAACCTTTTATAACCATAGAACTAATCCTTTAATACTTTACAAGTACTTAAATAATTTCTTTATGGTATTCCAGAGACTCTCACTAGAAGTGGACAGACATCCACTCGTCATGTCCGTTACACAAAAGATAATTGGATGAGCATATCATATTGTCATGTCCAATACATACAAGATGATGAATGCATATATATTTTCTTGTCATGTCCAATACATACAAGACAATGGGATGATTACATACATGATAGATCCAATTGTGAATGCATAACACATCTATCTTTGTCTTCCTATTCTTCATTAGAATTTGGGACACCAGGCATCTGAGAGACTAACTCCATGTAATATGGACAAGTTATCTCCTACTGAATCTTTGCAAACTGAACCCTTCAGTATAGACTGCCAATGTATGCACTCTCTTTATTAGGTCAAGATACTTTTAAGAACTATCTCTATAGGATCTCTTTTCCTATCATATAGGACATTTCTCTTTATTCCCTTAAAGAAGGTATATCCACACCGGTTTCTATTTTAGAACATTTCATTCCTCATCATCATGTGGAACAAGAATACGCTCCCACTAAATCTTTGCAATCACAGATCCCTTCTTTATTTTGATATAACAAACAAACCTTTTGACTATCAAAGTAAAGACTCTAGTTCTGAGGTGCTTGTATTTTAATTAATCATATTGATTAATCTCTTGCAACTTATTGACTGCATTTGCATTAATGGAATTATAAAACCCTTTAGGTTGTGTCACGTACATAGCCTCATGTTATTCCTACTAGGAATGTGGTTTTAATTTACATATGACAAATCTCATAGTCTTCAAGTTCCAATACCAAGCATGATCCTTTGTGGCCTATAACCACTACAATTGGTTAAATAAAATCATCAGGTTCAACACCTTGAACTCACTTGAATTTATCTCAACCAATCAACTCTTCAAATGCCATCCATGTGAGTCTTAACTCTTAAGACCCAATTTCACTTATGGTTTTTATCCCTATAAGTGATACCATTACGATCATACCTTATTTAGTTCACATGGAAGTCATTTTGGATCTCATGGTTTCAAGCCGTAACTCAAAATTTGGTTCCTCAACATCATCTAGATAGATTATTGACTCATCATCATATGACCAATTCATCACCTTTCAGTTTATAGGATATCATTATCCATCAAGCTCAAGGTGTTTTCTACTAGATATATGAGGTGTATCTATTACATAAGGAATTGAGATTCCACAACACTTATGATTCTTAATCTCGTCTTGTACCTTTGTTTAGTGTAAATCATGTTCTTTAGAAGAATTCTAGAAGATTAGTTATTTGTTTGATGATCATGCTCTTACTATATAGAGAATGATTCCTTCCTTGATTTAGACATCATTATGCCTTAATCATGAGTTCTCTACGATACACTATCATAGTTACTCACAAGGTCCTCAAACATTTAGTTTAAGTATCTCGATCATTGATCATATCAAGAATTAATACTTTTTACCAAGTTTGTTCTTCATTTATGACACTCTTGAACATTTCAAGATATCCATAACTGAAGTATTAGCATATACTCCAATAGGTATTTATATACATCAATATGTATATACCTAATAGAATAGTCATTATCCCACTCACTACTACATTTTTGGCCAATAACGTCCCTGTCAAAATCGTCACTTTTACTAGAAAAACCGACCTAATAGGCTATTGCATCATTTCTTTTAAAAAAACTGAAGCTATAAGTCATTAGGAAAAAATCCAAGGTTCGTTTGAGGTACATGTTCGGTTTTACTAAAGCTAATCGACGCTACAAAAGACTCACGGAATCTAAATTTTTGCTCACCCATAAATATAGCATCAGTTTTATCAGAAAACTGACCCAACATGTTTCCTGTGAAATAAATTGGCTCCATTTTGCCTTCATGCCTCCATAACATGTCGAGTTATAGGGTCGGATTTTGCCAAATATCCGTCCTAGTAGTGTACAAAAAATTTTGGGCACGGATTACCTCTGTTGGTTCAGTTTTTTGCACACAACTGACCTAGTAAGTTCTGAGCTCTAGGATCAATTTTCTGCACATAACCGACCTAATAGATGCTGACCTCTAGGGTTAGTTTTTTAGGAATAACCGACCTTGCAAACAAAGAATTCAAGCACCGGTTTGACTCTTGGGTTGGTTTCCCCTACATAACCGACCGTATAGGTGACCTCACTGGTCAGTTTTTAGCAAATAACTGACCTAGTAGATGCTGACCTCTAGGGTCAATTTTATTGAATAACCGACCTTGCAAATAGAGAGTTTGGGCACCGGTTTGACCCTTGGGTTGGTTTCCCCTACATAACCGACCGTATAGGTCAGACAAGTTATACAACCCATTCCCTGAGCAGAGTCACCAGTACCAATCATGAGGTGAGCTCCCACTGCTGCTACCGAGCCCCCGCGTTGCTACTGCCTGAACCCCAACTACCGTTGTTGCACCAGAGTCCAAGGAGAAAAACTACCGGAGAGAAGAGTTGACGTCATGTCCGAGAGAAGAGTCACCATCGCGATGTGCCCCCGAAGAAGCTCGAACATCATCGTCTAAGGGTTGTCCTCGATTCTTGGCCTAGAAGGTAAGATTTTCTCTGTTACGTTTTTGCTAAAATTATCTCTGATGTGAGCGAGCGCTGCTACCGACCGAGCAGCTATATCTATCTAGGCATGTATGTGGCGGCGACGAGGAGGGTTGATGCAGAGGTGGTGTCCTTTACCGTGGTTGTTCTTGTGGCATGGGCAGCGGCAGTTGTGACGGGTGACTGGGTAGGCAGGGAGGGAGATGGGGTCGGAGATGGCCCGCCGAGGAGTCCTCTAGCCGGAGACTGCTAAGGAGGTCGGGACGTCAGGGTATCTGACTTCCTTGCACTGTTAATAGCCCCTTGTGGTGCTTAGAGACCAACGAAGGGTCGGTGACGTTGGTTCTGGGCACTGGTTTCCATGGAGGTGCCTTACTCCTTTCTACTCAATTTCATGTTTACACATGTTATACAACAAAACATAATATATATCCCGTATATATATATATAAGTAATTCGGATAAACCTAGACATGAAATCTTGAATACTCATATTCATGAAATGTGAGGTCTCTGGCTTCCTTGAGACTTCAAAACATCCTTACTATTTTATATATACATGTCTTCTATATTATTCTATTCATATGATTAGTGTTACTGAAGAACTATTAGGGTAATGTGAAATAAACATACACCAATATATATTTCAGTGCACTTGCACATTGTGAGTTGTTTTCTTCTATATCTCCAACTAGTTCTCACAAGCTCTGCTTTTGTGATAAGATTATTTCTCTATGCATGGCTACTCTTTGGCATGCCCTTCAGTTCATATTTGTTAAGAGCACCTAATAGATTCTTCAATTCAGTACATATAATGAATGTTTATCTATGGAATTACTCTTTGTTTGGCCATATTGTTCACGACAGTCATCCTTTTGCTCTCTGAAGCTCTAGCGCTCAGCGGTCATCCTTTTCCTCTTTTCAACCTCCACGCCTTCCACTGCCCATGGTCTTCTCTTATTTTCATCTTGCTGACTCAGGTCAGTTAGTGTTTTTCCATTTTATTTGACTAGTAACCCAACCAATTATAAAAATATATATTCTTTCATATCTACATTTTATTATCGGTCACATATGTAATCATTGTATACATTCTAGAAATACAAGAGTAGACATGTGTAGTCCTAGATTGACACTTTAGGGTTTATAGATGAGATCATTGATGCATGATGTTTAACTTAATATATAAATATGACATTAATACATTTATATATTAACTTAGAAACCCGTTCAAAATTTACTCATTAGGAGTAAATTTTGGATAGTCCCCGGTCGGGGACTGTTTTTGGATATTTAATCTCACTTAGGATGTAAGTGTATTTGTATGTTTAGTTTTAAAGAAAATTTTAGTAGTATTTCCTCATTTTTTCTCTGGGTACATATGTGGATGGTTATTTACCATTAACATCGATGTACTTGGAGAACTTAGGGGAAATGCTGCTAAATTTTTTTCGAAAACTAAACATACATTATACAGTTACTAGTGAGATTTAATATTCAAAAATGGGATATGTGATACACTTTAGTATAAAAGTAATTAACTTCCTATCAATAAAAACTTACAACTTATAGTATCAATATTAAATGCTCAGATTTATAAATAATTTAATGTGATCTAGAAAATGGATCGAAGTTGGATGTCTATCAAGGACCGTTGCAGTCCAGAGTTTGCCAAAGGTCTTGATGAATTTATCATATTTGCTGAGGAACATAGGAAACTACCTACAAATAGGTTCTATTGTCCATGTAGAAATTGTGGTATCAATTTGAAATTTGATATTGTTGAGGAAATTAAGAATCATGTCATATGCAATGGGATCATACTAGGTTATAATGAATGGTATTGGCATGGAGAGAAATTTAATTATGGATCAGAAAATGTCGATACTAATAGTTGTGGCATAGAAGATATAGATAATGATGATAATGTCAATGATGAACTGATTCAGGATGATATGGTTGATGAGATGCTACGTAGGTGTCGAGACAATGTCATTGATCCACCTTCTTTATTTACAAACATTGTCCATGATGCTGAAAGACTGTTATATAAGGGTTTTACTAAGTTCACTAGGTTGAGTGTTGTGATGTTATTATATACTCTTAAAGCTCAAAATCGATGGATCTATAAGATTTTCACTTCACTGTTATCTTTGTTAAAGGAAATTCTTCCTAAAGGCAACAATCTTCCAATTTCAACATATCAAGCAAAGAAAATAATGTGCCCAATCGGAATGGAGGCTAAGAAGATTCACGCATGTCCAAATGATTGTGTGTTATTTTCTTCCAAAGTGTTCTTTAAAATATACATTTTATTATCATTAAAGCATGTAATCTTTTAAATATACATCATATTACCACTTGTGCTATTATTATCACTTATATTTTTATTTTATCACGTATACTTGCAGGTTGTTCTAAAATGGAAAGTGAAGATGAACATTCTGAGCATGAGCACCATGAGGATGGTATTGGTGATGCTTCTGGTAGTGGGGATGCTAAGAAATGTAGAGGTCTCTCACTAATGCGTAGGTTGCAGGAGCTCAGAGCCAAAGGGGATAAATTTCCAATACAGTTTGATGTCATTGGGGCACCTATTAGGGAACATGCTAGTGCTTTCAAGCATTACGTAGGGGCAACCGCACACAGTAAGGTGTCAATAGATATAGAAAATTGGAATGATGTTGATATTTCCTTAAAAGTCCTTCTATGGAAAGAGATATCTGTGAGTTGAAGAGATATTGTTTTACTAAATTTTGTTTTTTTATTCTAATTTAGTTTGCTTTGAAAGACATATCCTTGTTGAAATAATATTATTGCTTTTGTATGTATAGGGTGTTTTTCATCTAATATGTTTTTATAGATCTTGATGTGTGAAAAAGATTTGTTGCATCAAGGCAATCAGATGAGTTTTAGGTAATAAAGATTGTGATGTATTGTATGAATCTTTTTATACAATTAATATATATATATATATATATATATATATGTTTGATCTAAATTACAATACCTCATTTGAAATGATCAGGCTATTCACGAGGCCCAAAAGGAAAGGCGGGCCAAAAATGTGCATGACCATCGCTTGGGGCCCGGTGGTTATGCCTTCTGTCGCCAACTACAAGAGAAGTAACTCTCTTTTGGAGAAGAGTCTAGTACAACTCAAGTTGAGCCTCCACCCCGACACTTGTTGTGGATTGATGCTAGAAAAAATCGAGCAGGTGAAATTCCCAACCCTGCAACTAAGGAGGTGGCACAAAAGATGGTAAGTAAAGAGTAACTCCCACAAACTTTTATTTGTTTATATCTAATTGATTGTGATTTAATATTTTTATTAACTATGAATAGATTGATCTCCATGATCAAAGAAAGGAATAAAAGTTCATCCCCACTGGCCACATGGATGAACTAACAGTTGCTCTTGGTATGAAGGAGCATCCTGGCCGTGTTAGGGAATTAGGAGCTGGCGTAGGATTCATGTCTTATTTTGGCCCTTCACTAAAATCTAAAAGAGATCGTGCAGGAGGTCTTACACAAGAGGAAGTTGAAGCATTAGTGGCATAGAAAGTAAAAGAAATAATGACTTCATTTTAGACTAGTCAACCTTCTCAACCTGTTCAAATTGTTTGTCTCTCAGATGATGAGGTACAAGCTCATGCTCTAGTTGTAGAAGGTCATGGGAGCACCTTCAATGAACCACCACAATGATCTAGAGTAAGTTTGTTTTACATGTTGTGTTATGAGTATGATATATATATAGTTGTAGTAGTTATCTAGTTTCAGTTCTAGGTTGGTATGAACTTATATTATTTCAATTCTGGGTTGTTATGAACTGCAAATTTGTAGTTGAGGTTCTAGAATATAATATTGTGGCAGTGGGTAAGGTATATGACCTCGGTGGTACATTGCATTGCCAACCAATTACTGATGACATTTGTCATGTGTCATCCATCTTGTGTATGATGAAATGAGGGACAAACCACTGCCCATATGTAATCCTAAATTTAGTATAGTTGAAGAAGCAAAGGGTGCTACGTTGGGGTGGCCTAGACACTTGGCTCTCAATGACAAGGTATACCTGAATTCTATCATGTTTTTCCTATTTGACTACATATATATACTTGTGTGAGATAAGTATGTAATTTAATTAACATGTTTGTAAACCAAAAAGTCAGAATCCTAATAATTGTCCTCCTATGCCCAAGCCATCTTTCATTCTAGAATCCACATTCGATGAGTTGGGATGTAAATGTAAATGTTTGTGTCGATACTTAGCCAACCAAAGATCAGGATCACATATGTTGGTCAATTTAAAAGAAGATGCAATTGGGAGGGACTTTGAGAATTATATTTTTCTTGAATATATTATAGAATTGTTCCGGTATGATTGGCTAAATACTTCGATATTAGAAGTATGGATAAGGTAAGGATCTATCAATATAGAAATTTCAAATACACATTTTTAACTGATTTCTATATATGAAATGATGACAAATGTTTTACAGCCACTTATATACTGAGGCCATAAACTTTGAAATAAAGAATGTTGGATTTTTAGTTCCTTCAGTCACTAGTCAAGTGGAAACACATATTGAGGATGTAAATGACTACTTCTCTACTGCATTCAAATATTTTGCTAGTGTGGGAAAGGAAATTATTCTAATTCCATTTAATGTCCAGTAAGTTTTATTATTCAATAAATTTTAATAATGACTAAATTTCTATATTTTAATGTTTGTTTTATTCTTACTGAGATCGAAACATTGGGAATTAGTGGTGTTCGCCCCAAAATTGATGACTCTTTATTAACTTGACCCAATGGGAAAAACAACAAGCGGCCATAAACTGAAATTGCACTACTACAGAAATGGCTTATAACGTCACATTTACAGGTATCTGTTGCATACAAGAAACTGACGACTAAATCCTACAGCGTCGGTTGAATACACAAACCAACATCTATAAATGAAAAGTGGCTAGACACAGGTATCACTTTTTATTTAGCGTTGGTTCCTCAATAAGAAACTGACGCCTAAAATTGACCGCCAAATCCAAATTTTCCAGTGAAAAAAATCACCTCCAAAATTTAACATATGACGTCGGTTGTTAACAAATCAACTAAAGACTAAAGGTTTTTTGCAAGACAAAAAGTGGGCCAATTTTTATCGTCGGTGTTCTTGCAATAACCAATGTCGATGTGTTTTCACGCGATGTCCCCGCAAAAATTTTCACCCCCCTTTGGTGTCGGTTTTCTATGACAACCAACGACTATGGTCATAATTCGAGAACATTTTTTTTGTCGGCATATGTAGATAGACGTCGGTTTTTCTAGTTGAAACCGACGACTATTATTGGACATAGGTGTCGGTTTGTTTGTGGTGACCGATGCCTATTGTTATAAGTGGCGGTTGTTTTTAATAACTGATGCCTATTGTTAACTTAATAGCACCCACGCAAAGTTGACTCTTCCCCTTTCTCTCTGTTTCATTGCCCTCTGCTTAGGTCTGGCGATTTGCGTGATTCCTGCCGCCGCTCGCCGTCGATGCTATTGTGCTCACCGCCGCCGTTGTTGTGCTCTTCGCTTCCTTCTCCTGCTCGCCTGCTCACCACCACGCGTCGTCCCTTCTCCGTTGCTGCTCGCCGCCGCCTACCGTCGGATTGCTTCCTGCTGTTGTTGCTGCTCGCCACCACCTACCGCCCCTACTGCTCGCAGCGGCCTACTGCTCAGAACCTGAGCTCGCCGCCACCAGACATGTATTCTCCACCAACTGATCTCGTCGCCGCCGTCAACTTCCAACCCCCTTTGTTTCCGCTCTGTCTCCACCTGGAATGGCTATGCCATGTGGGTTAATGCAAACCCTAACAATAGCCAAATGTGATTGTTGTATATGAACCAGATGATTACTATTACAAAAAAAAATAGTAGTTCAAATCCTGATAAGAGAAAAATGAGGGATTTCACAATTAAGTTCACAATTACATAGATGCATAGTGTGTTAGTATTTGATACCAACTATCATAGAAGTGTTATTACATCATTCCAATCCCATTGCTTGGGTAGACAATGATAAAGTAATTTAGTGTGACTTCCCCTAAATAGCTCGAAGTTCACAAAGTTCACACACAACATATG
Organism: Alisma plantago-aquatica; assembly: GCA_963693085.1. Lineage (NCBI taxonomy): Eukaryota > Viridiplantae > Streptophyta > Magnoliopsida > Alismatales > Alismataceae > Alisma > Alisma plantago-aquatica. The sequence continues at coordinate 1,200,759,443 of OY856410.1, forward strand.
TAATAATTAAATATAGAGAAGAAGAAAGAAAGACATATTAGATTTCATATAGAGAATCCACATTATCATTCCCAAATATTAGTTTATCCTCATGGACTTTATATTCAGTGATTCTTGTACAACAACCAAACATTATAATCATTAAGTAGGAAGTAGTAAAAGGCAATGTAGAACCTTAGTCACTAGATGAATAATGGCCATAAATGTGTAATGAAAGATGCATGAAAAAAATGTTTGCATGAAAAAAATGTTTGGTTGTAAAATAATGAGTTGATATTTTGTTTATCTTGCAATATATATTATTACTAAGCAATTATTTCATTATGCAGTCCATTTTTTATGACTTGTGTTTCAATTGATCTCATCTTGATTTTTCCCTATTATGGGGCATGTCAACATTATTCAAGATTGATGAGTGCTTTAAACCTAGGCATGTCAACATTCTAGGGTCATATGGGGCATGTAAACATTTTCTTCTATTTAGGATCAACAAAATATTATGCAAGTCATGAATGAGAACCAACAAACTATTCATAAGATTCATTGAGTCATCTTCAAGTGTTTATCTATTTGAAGACTCACTAATACACCAATTTGGTTTTAGTGAAAGGGAAATACTAATGCACTCATGTGACATGCTTGGAATGTAAATGATGAACTTTACCCTAGATTCCTAATCATGCTTCTAAAGACATCAATAATCACCCTAACTTGAAGAACTAGGATATGAATGATGAAACTAGGATTGTAGGTATAAGAACGACAACACATGTATTTGTTGGCCTAGAAACCCGCCCAAGATTTACTCATTGGGAGTAAATCTTGGATAGTCCCCGGTTTGGGACTGTTATTGAACACCTAATCTCACTTAGGATGTAAGTGTATAATGTGTATTGGGTTTTCAAGAAAATTTTGGCAACATTTCCCTGTTTGTTCTCTAAGTACATATGTACTTGGAGAACAATGGGGAAATGCTGCCGAAATTTTCTTGAAAACCCAATACACATTATACACTTACATCCTAAGTGAGATTAGGTGTTCAAGAATGGGATATGTGGTACCCATTTATTATATATAAGACCTTAAACCCTAAAGTTTTAACCATAAACCCTAATCTTTTACCCCTAAACACAAATCTTGTTCTAATATATACTTGTTTTCTCTTTGATCATAGAATGGATAGATCATGGATGTCCATTCCAATTCGCTGCACCCTAGAGTTTATTTCTAGTCTTGATCAATTTATTAGATTTGCCGAGGAACATAGGAAACAACCTAGAGATAGGTTCTACTATCCATGTAGGCATTGCGGTAACAACTTGAAAGTCAGCACTGGTGACGAAATCAAAAGTCATGTCATGTGCAACGGGATTGTACAAGTCTATACAGAATGGCACTGGCATGGAGATATTTCAAACCTAAAATTAGTGGATGTCAATAGCAGTGCTAGTGTGGAAGAAGAAATTGCCTCTGATGACCTAGATGTGAATGAACCAGTTCCAGTAGACATCGTTGATGCGATGCTGGATAGTTGTGGGGTAGAGCACACCGATCCACCTCCCATGTTTAGAAACATTGTGCATGATGCTGAGATACCGTTATACATAGGTTGTAAGTTTATGAAGCTTAGCTCTGTGTTGAGATTGTATAAGCTGAAAGCTAACAATAGATGGAACGACAAAAGCTTCACATCATTGTTGTCTTTGTTGAAAGAAATTCTTACTGAAGGAAACAAGCTGCCAATCTCAACATACCGGTTAAAGAAATTGTTGTGCCCAATGGGAATGGAGGCCAAGAAGATACATGCATGCCCAAATGATTGTGTATTATTTCAAAAGGACAATCTGGATTTGAAAGATTGTCCCAAATGTGGTGTGTCAAGGTATAAATTGACGACTTCGAGGGAGTCCAAAACTGGTTGTCTTGCCAAGGTGATGTGGTATCTACCTATAATACCATAGTTTCAATGCTTGTTTGCCAATCTGATAGATGCAAAGAATTTGAGGTGGCATGCAAATGTTAATAAAAATAATGATGGGATCCTACGACATGCATCTGATTCCCCACATTGGAAGAAGATTGACTTATTGTACCCTGAATTTGGTGAAGAAGTCAGGAATCTAAGACTTGGGCTTTGTACAGATGGGATGAATCCGTCCGGGACATTGAGCAGCCAACATAGCACTTGGCCAGTTATGATTGTTATATACAATCTTCCTCCCTGGCTGTGTATGAAAAATAAGTATGTTATGCTGTCGTTGTTGATATTGGGCCCTAAAAAACCTAGAAATGATATCGATGTTTATCTTGAACCTCTGATTGATGACTTGAAGAAACTCTGGGGTGAAGGTGTGATGACCTATGATGCTTCACGAAGAAAGACATTTCGTTTGCATGCTATGTTGTTTTGCACTGTGAATGACTTTCTAGCATATGGGAATTCGTCTGGATATAGTTTCAAAGGATCTAAAGCGTGTCCTATATGTGAAGAGAACACTGATTCAATATGACTAAAACATGGCGGCAAGACTGGATATCTTGGTCATTGAAGGTTTCTTCCAAAATTCCATCTGTATCGTAGGTTGCACAAAGTATTCAATGGACGGAATGAGGAACGGAGTGCACCTAAAACTATATCAGGGGATGATGTTTATGAAAGAGTAAAAGACTTTTCCAATGAATTTGGTAAGAGATCACAATGTGCGATGGCCACACGGAGTGACAAAACGTTATTCAAGAAGAAGTCAATATTTTGGGATCTTCCTTGTTGGAGTTCTTTGACAGTCAGGCAATTTATTGATGTCATGCACGTTGACAAAAATGTTTGTGATAGCATCATTGGTACTCTGTTGAATATACTAGGCAAGACTAAATATGGGATAAAATCTAGAATGGACCTACGTGAAATGGGAATAAGGACAGAATTAACAGAAGTAGTTAGTAGCGATCAGAGCACATACTTACCTCCCGCTTGTTACACGTTGTCGAGAAAGGAGAAGAAAGATTTTTGTGAATGCTTGGTAAATGTTAAGGTGCCACAGAGTTACTCATACAACATCTGTACTTAGACACCAAAGACTGGGAGGACTTTGTTACCCAAAGAAAAACAGATGAATTCAAGGTATTAAGTGCCACTCCCAATTTAATTAATATATGTTCTTATGTATTCACCTATTCAAGATTAACCTTTAGTGTTACTAACCAAATCAATGTGCTTACTAACATGGATATCAGGGATGCTCAAAGAGAAAGGCGTGCACTGAATGTGCATGACCACACAATGGGTCCAAGAGGCTATGTAGGCATTCGCCAAAGACTACAGCCTGAGTCTACTGCTCAGTCTGATGCTACTCTGGAGTCCTCTTCTATTGGTCCCGCACCTATGCCTTGCCATGCTATGTGGATAGCTGGGAGGAAAAATAAGAAGGGAGATATAACAAATCCCGCAACTGCTGAGGAGGCTGCAAAAATGGTAAAATTCAACTCCTAGAGCAATCGATCGAGATTGATTATTGTTATGTTTACTTACAAATTTCTGTTTATGGAAATTAGCGGGAGTTGCACGAGTAGAGGAAGGAAGGCAAGTTCATCCCTAAGGGCATAAGGGATGAATTGGCATTTGCTCGGGGTAACCCAGAGCATCCTGGATGTGTTAGGGGTGCAGGCGCTGGTGTGGGCATCAAAGTGTTCTTTGGGCCATCACAGTGCAAACCAGTCCCAAAAGTGGGACTTTCACAAGCTGAGGTAACTTATTCTTTTTTTAGAATGTTATTGCGAAAGAGAATTCAATAATCAGAAGCTGGCGTTTCTGTTATCCATGTATAGGTAGATCATTTAATTGATAGGAGAGTCGAGGAAGCACTTGATAGGAGAGTCGAGGATGCACTTGATAGGAGAGTCGAGGAATCACTTGATAAGAGAGTCAATGAAGCAATTAGCAAGTGGTAGGCATCTAAGAATGCCACTCCGATAGTACATGTGCTGGGCCGCTCTTCTCCTACTGTAGAGGTTGTGAGTAATCCTATAAACCCACCACCTAGCACGTCCGTTGTAAGTATTTTTATGGCATATATAGTAGCTAGTCTTTTCAAGATGATATGTTTATGTATATATGTATATAACATTCTTTATGTAAATTTGTAGGGGTTGAAGCCATGTCATCTAAAAAGTCAAGAATATATCATTGTAGATGGACATGCTCACCCAGACTTTTAGGGGAGATGTTTCATGGGACTCCAGTACCAGCTGGTGCGGTTCGTGTGAGCCCGATACATATACTCCCTGATTGGTGGGATCTTCCACTGCCATATGCCCACCCAGATTGTGAAATGCTTGGTGAGGCAGAAGACGGAGTGATAATGTGGCCCAAAGAGAATGTCTTCTATACTAATATTGTATGGTAAATTTACATTATGTTAATTTTTTAGTGTATATATGAGTCAATTGATCTGAAATTATATATATAGGTCAAAAGGAAGACACCCGCTACATCTCAGCCTCCACCTCCTTCTCCTAAAGTACCAAGTTGGCTTCCAAGGGACCTACAAGCCTCGTTAGGTCCTAATTGTAGGGGTATGGCAATATGGATAGACGAACATGATTCAAATTGCCCTATAAATGTTACTATTCTGGAGGATGGTGTAGGTAAATCATACGATAACAATATATTTATACAAGTTTTTCATATGTATTAATGCATATGTAATACAAGTTTTGCATACGCATTAATGCATACGTATTAATGCATGTCAATCATACGATAACAAGCTATTGATAGAAGATATTTTAGAGTTGTTTTGTTATGACTAGATGAACACATCTATGATAGAGTTGTGGATATGATGAGATCTTATTTATAAATCCATATACCTTGTTTTATATACGGTGATCTGGTTTCTTATATATTAATGCATACGTAATACATGTTTTGCAGCCACTTATACACGATATGTACATATTTTGCATTTTCCCATGTGGGATTTTTGGTTCCATCTTTAATTAGTCTTGTAGATACAAACCCTTCTTCAATTACTTCATACTGTTGTGATGCTTTTAAATATTTTGGTAAAAATAAGAAGACGGTGATAATAGCTCCATTCAATGTCGAGTAAGTTTACTTTGCTTGTAATTTGGACTTAAGAAAATTACATTTTTATTGTGGATTTTGAGGTATTAATTTTTAACTTTCTTACCTGTAGTGGTAGACATTGGGAGTTACTAGTTATCATCTCCAAGACATTCACTATCTATTATCTAGACCCTGTGGGGAAGGAATTGAATACATTATATGGACACACAATGAAAAGGTCATTATTCCCGTGAGAAATATTTCATATTTTTATATCCGTTAACATCTGTTATTACATTACTATTTAATTATGCAATTTAATGTATTACATTAACATGGACGGCCTTAGAAAAGTTCAAAAAAGTTGGAGGAAAGGTCCCCAGGAAAAAGAATCAGGCACTAATTTGGGAGAATGTGAAAGTAATTTTCCGACTCCAATATATATTATTTATGTGAATTGTGCTTATTTGTATTTTTGAATATTTTTTATGTTTCAATTTATAGTGTGCTACACAAGACAAAGGTTGAGCATGTTCCTACTATGTGATGTGATTTATGGACCTAATCATTAAATATGCCATAATGGAAATCGATACTATACATCAGGTATTATATATAGTCTCATTAGATAATATGAAATATATCAATCTTATTATATATTATTAATTATATATATACGTCATTCTCTTTGCAGGTGTTTAAAACTGACTTCAGCATAGGTGGAAAGTTATTAGATGTACATACTCCCTATACGAGGGAGGAATTAGATATTGTAAGAGAAGAATGGGCAAAAGCCCTACAAGTAGTGGGAATTTTCAAATATAATTGGATATCTGATGACAATGATGACAATGATGAATAAAGAATGATATTTCTAAACTTTTTCTCATAATTATTTTTGTGTGAATGTGAATGAATTTTTATGAATTGTCATGTGTGAATGTGAATGACTTTTTCTGATCAATACATGAATGTTTCTACATGTGTTTGAATGTGAAAAGAGATGAAATGAATAGAACTGAATGTGAATGTAAATGACTTTGCAGGTTTCTACATGTATCTGATCAATACATGTGTCTAAATGTGAATGACTATGCAGGTTTGTGGCCTGTTGTTGGCTGATATCAATAGATGTTGTAAACCTACAGTTTAGAACTGAACTGCAGGTTCTACATCCTGCTGACTAGCCATATAGTAGGCCTACAAACTGATAAGAAAAAAAAATAATAACATATGCGTCGGTTATTTGTATAAAACCAACAATAAAGACATACATCGTCGGTTGTTAGCCAAAAACTGACATCTTTTCCCTTTCTAGCATTGGTTATCTGTAGGAATCGATGCCTATTGTGTCCAGGTACCACGGCCATGTTGGGAAGCACGACCGTGCTGGTAGGGATATGGCATCAGTTATTAGCATAAAACTGATGTTTTTATTCCGTTTACGACGTCAGTTATTAGCAAAAACCCGACACTTATAGTTCCCTTGCTGGCACGTTTTTGGTGGCGGGAAGGGTTACGGCGTCGGCTTTTATTTATTAACCGACATCTTTAACCATAATATAGTGTCAGTTTTCTTTAATAACTGACGCCTATAGTTCCCTTGCTGACACGTTTTCGGTGGCGGGAAGGGTTATGGCGTCAGTTAGAAACCGACGCTGAAGATGTCGACTTTTAGCGGCGCCCACTTGGGTTTCACTTGGAAACTAATGCTAAAGGGTCTAAATAACTGACGCCAAAGGCCTTTTTTATAGTAGTGTTGCCAACTATAGAGTAAGCATAAATTTAGTCTCTACCACATCAATTGTTATGCTTCAACATTATATCTCTATTTAGAATTTCTACTTTGCCAACTATCTTAATCATATAATAGATAGGGGTATAAAGGCTTTTTGTGAAGGTGGAGGAAGAATACCCATAAAATTAAAGACATTGAGTTTGAATAATGTCAAGGTAGCTACTTTGATGACTTAGTCTTATGTAAAACTCTTTAGTAATGTATTAATGTCAACTCTTATAGTCTAATTTCAACTCTATTTATAGTAGTTTACTAACATTACATATAATTCCTTATTTGTAGTGTCCTATAAAAAATATGACTGGGCTTGTAGCTACTATGTTCTGAAATATATGCAAACTATTGTCAAAGGAGAAGTACATGACATTCAGACTATAGATAAGGTAATAAAGAATAACATCATAAATTTCCAAGTGAGTTGTAGTCATTTTATAAAATATTAGCATGTGCATTTCTGTTGCAGATCTTTACAACTCATCTTGACACACCTAAGGATTTAAATGAATTTCAAGAAGAGTGGTGAGAAGCTTTTCTAAATTAAGTCACTATGGCATTGGACTGAATATTAGCTTCATTTATGTAGTGTGAAACTTTTACTTTCAAATTTATTTTTTTGTCTGACATGAATTTTAATATCATCTCGGACTTGGTTAATGCAAATCTATCATTTTGTGAATGTTATGATGTTCTATGGGTATGAATATGTCACAACTAAATATTTTGAATTGTTTTGTTATGAATGTGTGTGGTTTGAAAAATTGATATCAATTCAAATAGGATTGAACATAAAATCTAGCAAGTGACTTTAGAATGAATTTTAGGCTTGAATCTTTTCATTTACAAGTCTTCTTTCTATTGCATGTTTTGATCTTTGTAAATTAGAATTATGTTCTTTAGGTTCTTTGTTCTACAGATTTCTAATCTGTATATCTTTCTATAAAAACAATTGTACACTATAGGGTCAGTTTTTTAGAATAACCAACCTTATAGACCTATAGGGTCGGTTTTTTTGGTATAACCGAACTCATAGACCTCAAGGTCAGTTTCCAGGGTTAGTTGCATCTATTGGGTTGGTTTTTTCTAGTACAAATGACCTTATTGACCACAAGGGTCATTTTTTTAGTGTAACTGACCTTACAAACCTCAGGGTCAGTTGCAAGGGTCAGCTACTTCTATTGGGTCGGTTTATCTAGTACAACTGACTTTATGGACCTCTAGGGTCAATGTTTTTAGTATAACTGACCTTGCAGACCTCATGGTCTATTGCAAGGGTCAGTTACATCGATTGGGTCAGTTATTCTATTATAATCGACCTTATAGACCTCTAGGGTTGGTTTTTTATGTATAACTGACCTTACAGACCTCAGGACCAGTTGTAATGGTCAGTTACCACTATTGGGTCAGTTTTTCTAGTACAACCAACCTTATCGACCTCTAGGGTCATTTTTTAAGTATAATTGACCTTACAAACCTCAGGGCCAGTTGGTCAGTTACATCTATTGGGTCAGTTTTTCTAATACAACTGACCTTATAGAACTCTAGGGTCAGTTTCTTTTAGTATAACTGATCTTACAGACCTCCGGGTCTGTTCAAGGGTTAGTTTTTTTGCATATTCGAGATGATCAATTTTGTTTTAGGGTCTGTTTTATTTGATACAAGTGATGCAACAATGCAACCATTGCCTCAGGTTTCTGTTTGTGCCAACTCGACGCTGCTATCTAAGATTGGTTTTTTTTGGTTAAAAAACCCGACCTTGTAGGTCTATTTCTATTGCGACAACCACTTAAGCATCAGTTAGAAAGAGATGCAATAGACTAAAAGAAACAACCCTGTAGACCATTATTTTACAAGTGACTACATCTAGTGAATATTGACTTGTCATCATGCCCAATAAACAAGACATTCATATCTCTTAATGGTTCATTAACAAAGAGAGTCTAGTTTATCCATCAACATGGAACCTAGAGGTGAATTTCTCATTCATTTGTTTAGATGATAATGCCAATTTATTGTTTGAGTCATCAATAACTTTTTAGTATCATTTATTTTATCTCATGCATACCAAGTACCACAAGACAAATAAGGCATTTCCATAAAAGATCATATCTTTGAAATTGAAGCATGAACTTTATTGATAGACATCCTTGTCATTAGAAGATGTAGAAATAAAATGTTTCTATTTGGCAAAATGAAATAGCATTTCATAACTCTATTACATGCCCTTTGGGATGAAATAAACTAAAAGGTACTACTAACTATGGCAATAACACTTGGTCCAATGTTGATGAGTGTTCCCTCTTGGTCCTTTCATAAAGTCACTTCTTTTCAGATCCTGCACATCATATATGTAAGATCTATATCCTGGTATAATATACCTAAGATAAAGAAGCATATAAATTTTATTTCAAAATACCTGAGGTGGAGACTTCCATCCCCTCCTTCTTCTTCTTTAGTTCATCTATGTAGAGAGGGCAATTTCTCTGCCAATGTCCTGGCTCATGAAAATGGTGACATTTCCCTCCCTTGTTCATCCCTCCCTTGGCTTTGAGAGTTGAAGATGACTTTGGACTACTAGCTAGCATCAGAAACTTGCCCTTGCCCTTGCCCTTGCCCTTAGACTTTCCCTTCTTTCTACTGATCATCATCACATATTTGGGTTTGTCTTTCTTCATTTGTGCCTCGATTGTCCTCAATATGCCCAACAACTCTGTCAGTGGCTTGTCAAAGTTGTTCATATTGTAGTTCATCACAAACTGATTGTAGGATTCTGGCAATGATTGAAGTATCACATTAGTATCCAACTCTTGGATCAGAGGGAATCCCAATCGCGTTAGGTTCTCCACATACCCAATCATCTTGAGTGTGTGAGGGCCTACTGGATCTCCTTCTATCATGATGCACTTGAACAATGCCTTGGAGACATCATATCTCTCTTGTCGTGCTTGGTCTTGATACATGTTCTTGAGATGTGGAACCATCTCAATGAAGTCCATGTTCTCATGTTGTCTCTGCAACTTATAGTTCATTGAGCACAACATCAAGCACTTCACATCAATGGCATCCTCAATATGCTTCCTGTAAGCATCCTTTTCAGCCTTTGGTGTGGTGGGAGCAGGTTCTTCTGGCCCAGGAATATCTAGGACATAGAGCTTTCACTCTTGAGTGAGAACAATTCTCATCATCCTAAACTAGTTGTGGAAGTTGTTCCCATTTAGCTTGTCCTTCTGGTCGCAACGAAAAGTGATTGTTGTTGGTACCCATTTATTATACAAAAAGAAAATATGCAATTTTAGTTCAAAACTCTTTTGACTTGATTTGATTTGCAGTTGACAATATTAATTAGGTTTTTAATTAATTATCACTCCCACAATTTTGATCAAATTTATAGTCGTCAGTATCAATTTGGAAGATTGCAGCGTATAACCTTCTAGTGAGCAAGATCTTGATTTTCTATAAGTCATGGACCAGCAAGGGTTGTCACCCACAAGTAGATTCTTTCCGGTAGGCAACCTTTGCCAATTACATCAAATGCACCTCTTGATAGATGTCATGCGCAACTCCTTGCCATGTTCATCTTTATGTCTCCAGGTGCTTGATCCGATCAAGGTCACCTTGTTAAGTCTGACCCAAATGCCAACACAATGAATATGCACCCTGCTAGGGTAGACCCACATATTCACCAACACACTTCCACGAGATAGACGGTGCACCACGCTAGGTCATGCCCACACTTAGTTAATCAAGCTTTTCATGTGTGCTGCTTTTGGAAAGAATCTTAAACTTAATATTTTGTTGAGGGGTTTTAATATGCTTATATATGCATATAAGTATCAAATCACCACATATATAGTACGTATCATATACATGATATATCCCACAAACAAAAACATGCAATAACGATAAAGCAATGATTATGGTCATCCTATTGTAGTTCCTTGGAGACACAAGGAACTATGGTCATCTAAGGTCTACATCAGATGCAACACGTTGTTGATGAAGATCTATGCATAGGCCGTTCCAGGTTGATCAACTCATCCTATCACTGATTGGCTCGCCTCCTGGCCGGTCAATTGGTTGTCACCAATTGATCGTCTGGCTCCTCCAGACGGCTGGTTCATCGGGTCATCGGGATCCTCATCTAGCCACCAACTATTCCTCATTTAGTCATCTCAGTCCATCAAGCAGTTATCTTCAGTCTTCATCATAACAAGAAATAAAAGTAATCCTATTTTACATAATATTTGAAAAACCTCAAGTTACATTCGAGGGGAGAAAAGGTAGAAGAGAATCTTGAGTTATCTCAAGTTACATTCAGAATAGAAGAAGAGGGCTCGGTGCGCAGACTGAGATGCAAACAACCATAACCAACCCCACACATGTACATTGGGTTTTTAGGCCATAACCATGTTGCACATCCACCATCAAAACTATTTTAGGGTGACGCGTATCAATTGCATATATACCATATCATATTTGTATATATTAGTTTGGGACCATGTGGTATTAATCAGATATTCACATTAGTCATTCGCATCGTATGCAGTAAATAAAAGACGGTAAAACCAATATCTGATCATATCAATTATCCCAAAACATAGAGTATTGACGTGGCTCTTATACCACTATTGGTTTTTGCATGGTCATAGTAGGAAACGGAAACAAAAATTTACATGACCATAAACCCATAACCAGCAGATCGTATCAATATCTATGTAATGGGAAGGATGGTTTTAGCGAGATACACATGGTCCTGAGGCTTACTCAATGGCAGTACCTCACAGCTAGTGCGGTCTTCAACCACCTATCTTCGACGATGTCTATGCAACTCCTGGTCTTGACCCAGACTACAGTTGACTATCATCCTCCTGAGCGGCAGAAGTCACCTGCCTCTATAGATAGTCAACACGGACTACTGGAAACTCCATTCATCCTGAAGAATGAACTAGAAGGAGTCGTACCCTTCTGTCAACGTACTAGTCAATGACACACTCTCCCACAACCAGTTGCTTTTCTGTAGTTGTCTTTCCCTCAGTGTTCCTCCCTCGATGGGTAGAACTTGCCTAGGCTCTCTCAGTTACCACAACCATAGAGAACAACAACTTTGCATAGGAACTAATGTTCTTAGTTGTGTCTATGGAGAAGCCCCTTGTACCCTCTATTTATTGTAAAGGGTAGGGTCAAGGTTCCCAGACTGTTTGGGAGTAGAAGGGTCCGGAATTTCCATGAAAAAAATACACTTCGGCAGGTGAACTGGTCGTTTCACAATTAAAATGGTCATTTGGCAAGGTGAACCAATCAGTTCACTAGTGAACCGGTCAGTTTGGAGTGTGAACCGGTCGATTCACTTAGTGAACTGGTCATTTCACTTCCCAGAATTGCCCACAATTGACTTTCCTTATCCATATAAAATTAACACAAATATTAATTCTTGTCCCAATCAAATTGAACAAGTGAAATGAAAAACCTTTTTCTCACAAATTGGGAAAATCCAACACTACTCATTTGGACAATTGAACCGATCAGTTCACCAGAGTGAATTGGTCATCTCACTAACTGTGAGTTGATCGGTTCACCCAGTAAATAGGTTGGTTGGTGGTCCAGGTTTTGTAAAACACAGTCAATCCAGTTCTCAATCAATCTGACACTCTAATCAGTTGGTTCAACACTTGAAATGGATGATTCTAAGTCAAGTTTATTGATTGACTGTTTGATTGAGTACCTAAACACTTTAGTAATGAATCAAAACATCATTCATGGATAAAATCATCATCAAGGTTAATCCTTTGTGTGTGACCCTGTAGGTCCCATTTCACGTTGGCAGTGAATGTCCATATTTAATTTATGACATCACAAGAAAAGAGTGGTTCCTAGTCGCACATCAGTGCTACCTAAGTGAAAAGGAAAGTTGGAGAACAACTTCCAATCCTACAGTCTGTGATTGGTGTTTTAGGGAATGTATAATTCCTTTGTCTCTGATATCCTGAATGAACTCAAGGCTTGGAGTTGTCATCCTGTCAACATTCATTCATGTTTCTTGAACTAGAGCAGACTGTCTGAGATATGTGTGACATCAATATCATATATTGATTCACATGTGCATGTACATGCCTTTCTCAATCTCACTTATCAAGTGGCCTGGACATCATTTTCCCTTAGGAGGGACAAATCCCATATCTATCACTCACAGTCTATCTCATGCGTAAAATCCACCCAATCATCACCGTTATAACAACCCATGTTTTAGGACTACGTTTGATGATGTCTAAGTGTACCCAATCACATTTGACAAGTGTAGTGATTTCAGGTCTAAGAATCACAATCACCACCATAACTATGAGTTATGACAGTGACTACCATGTCATGGTTCCATGTGTCACTCTCATGGTGGGTCTGCTCGATACACTATTCTCCAACATGTATCTGTGTGCTTGGTTTGATATCATATATCATGACTAATGAGACACTATCATCATCCAACACACACTCTAGTCTTGATGTATCATTGTTGTCTATCAACCTTCCATAATGACATCCAACTAATGACATAACAAGAATGTACATACTCTTAGCATCCATATGATCTTATTTTTCGGGTCCTCAACCTGAAGACATATGTCATTGAGTATTTTCATTCTTTAGACATTCATTCTACTCCATCATTTATCTCATAATTGATTGAGCTAGAATAAATTGGAAGCTTTCGTTTGATATTTATCAAATCAATCATGACGTATGACAATCCAGTCATCATATGATTGGCTCTCAGGGCATACATACCTATAGACTCCCACTTGCACTTAGAGCTAATCATCTTTGAATCATATTCTTAGTGATCTGTAAACATGTCCCACATTTTTCTATTGCACTAGTGCTAATCCAGTGAGTTAGTAACACTTCGCTTTAGTTGGTATATTGCATGTTTCACATCTCCTTGATGTACAACATTTCTTATGAGATGGAGTTGTCGTAATATGCTATCTGATATTCCTTGCCTAACACTTAGATCCATTGTTTGACTTAGTATTTCTACTTTGTCATCAATGGTTGGAATATCTATAAGTTTATCTGTATGAACTTCAAGATCCATATAGTATCCTCTGTTGTTCATAACACAAGAATACTCAACATTCCCTTTTAGAATTAAATTTCTTTCAATTTTACTCAGAACATTTCCCTTTAACAACTCATATTCACTTTTATATTTTGTATTTTGCGATCATTTTCTATCATTTTGGAAGCTTGTATCTGTGTAAGTCATTTACACTCAACTTTACCTTTTATAACCATATAACTAATCCTTTAATACCCACAAGTACTTAAATAAGTTATTTAAGGTATTCCAGTGACTCTCACTAGAAGTAGATAGACATCCACTCGTCATGTCCATTACATACGAGATAACTAGATGAGCATATCATATTGTCATGTCCAATACATACAAGATGATGAATGCATATATATTTTGTAGTCATGTCCAATCAATACAAGACAATGGGATGATTACATACATGATAGAACCAATTGTGAATGCACAAGTCATCTTTCTTTGTGTTCCTATTCTTCATAAGAATTTGGGACACCAGGCATCTGAGAGACTAACTCCATGTAATATGGACAAGTTTTCTCCCACTGAATCTTTGCATTACTGAACCCTTCAGTATATACTACCAATGTATGCTTTCTCTTTATCAGGTCAAGATACTTTCGATAACTATCTCTATAGGTCTCCATTCCTATCACATACGACATTTCTACTTATTCCCTTAAAGAAGGTATTTCCAAACCAATTTCTATTTTAGAACATTTCATTCCTCATCATCATGTGGAACAAGAATACACTCCCACTAAATCTTTGTAATCACAGATCCCTTCTTTATTTCGATATAACAGTCAAACCTTTTGACTATCAAAGTAAAGACTCTAATTCTGAGGTGCTTGTATTTAATCAATCATATTGATTAATCTCTTGCAACTTATAGACTGCATATGTATTAATGGATTTATAAAACCCTTTAGGTTGTGTCACATACACAACCTCATGTTATTCCTACTAGGAATGTGGTTTTAATATCCATATGCCAAATCTCATAGTCTTCAAGTTCCAATAGAAGTGTGATCCTTTATGTCCTATAGACACTGCAATTGGTTAAATAAAATCATCAGGTTCAACACCTTGAACTCACTTGAATTTATCTCAACTAATTAGCTCTTTGAATGTCATCCATGTCAGTCTTAACTCTTAAGACCTAAATGCACTTATGGGTTTTATCCTTATAAGTGCTACCATTAAGGTCATACCTTATTTGGTTGACATGGAAGTCATTTTGGATCTCATGACTTCAAGCCATAACTCAAAATATGGTTCCTCAACATCATCTAAATAGATTATTGACTCATCATCATATGACCAATTCATCACCTTTAAGTTTTTAGCATATCATTATCCATTAAGATCAAGGTGTTTTCTACTAGATATATGAGGTGTATCTGTTACATAAGGATTTGGGACTCCACAACAATTGTCATTCTTAATCTCCTTTTGTACCTTTATTTAGTGTAAATCATCTTCTTTAAAAGAATTCTAGAAGATTAGTTATTTGTTTGATGATCATTCTCTTACTATTTAGAGCATGATTCCTTTCTTGACATCATTATGCCTTAATCATGAGCTCTCTATGATACACTATCATAGTTACTCACAAAGTCCTCAAACATTTGGTTTAAGTATCTCGTTCATTGATCATATCAAGAATTAATGTTTTTTACCAAGTTTGTTCTTCATTTATGATACTCTTGAACATTTTAAGATATCCATATCTGAAGTATTAGCATTTACTCCAATAGGTATCTATATACATCAGTATGTATTATACCTAATAGAATAGTCATTCTCCCACTACATCTAGTGAAGATTGATTTGTCATCATGACCAATAAACAAGAGATTCATATCTCTTAATAGTTCATTAACCAAGACAGTCTAGATTATCCATCAACATGGAATCTAGAGATGAATTTCTCATTCATTTGTTCAGATGATAATGCTTTACTATTTTAGTCATCAATAACTTTTAGGAATCATTTTATTTTATCTCATGCATACCAAGTACTACAAGATAAATAAGGCATTGCCATAAAAGATCATATCTTTGAAATTGAAACATGAACTTTATTGATAGACATCCTTGTCATTACAAGATGCAGAATAAAATGTTTCAATTTGGTAAAATGAAATAACAGTTCATAACTCTATTACATGCCATTTGGGCCGAAATAAACTAAAAGGTACTATTATCAATGGCAGAAACACTTGCTCCAATGTTGATGAATGTTCCTTCTTGGTCCTTTCATAAAGGCCATCATTTCTTTTCAGATCTTTCAAATCATATATGTCAGATCTATATCTTGGTATCATATACCTAAGACAAAGAAGTATTTAAAGTTTATTTCATAATACCTGAGGTGGAGACTTCCATCCTTTCCTTCTTCTTCTTTAGCTCATCTTTGTAGAGAGGGCAATTTCTCTTCCAATGTCCTAGCTCATGACAATGGTGACATTTTCCTCCCTTGTTCACCCCTCCCTTAGCTCTAAGAGTTGAAGATGACTTGGAATGCTGGCTAGAATCATAACCTTTCCTTGCTTTGTCGTTTCCCTTACCCTTAGACTTTCCCTTCTTTTTGCTGATCATCATTACATATTTGGATTTGTCTTTCTTCATCTGTGCCTCAACTGTTCTCATCATGCCCAACAACTCTATCAGTGGCATGTCAAAGTTGTTCATGTTGTAGTTCGTACAAACTGACTGTAGGATTCTGGCAATGATTGCAATATCACATCAGTAGCCAACTCTTGGCTCAGAGGGAATCCCGGTCGAGTTAGGTTCTCCACATACCTAATCATCTTAAGTCTGTGAGGGCCTACTAGATCTTCTTTTGTCATGAAACACTTGAACAATGACTTGGATAAATCATATCTCTCTTGTCGTGCTTGGTCTTGATACATGTTCTTGAAATGTTGAACTATCCTTAGGGTTTCATCGCAGACTGAGAAACAATGATATGAAAATATTGATTGGTCTTATCGTGCTTGGTCTTGTGTAAGCATCCCACATCTTAGACTGAGAAACACTGATATGAAAATATTGATTCATTGAATTCCCTATCCTTAGGGTTTCATTTGTCCCATTCACATATCACATGACTCACATAAAGATTTAATGTGTCATAAACTTTCACTGAAAAATACTACTTTCAATAGTTCACATATCACCAAACATATATATGAAACCCTAGAATGAACTAAACTAGGGTTTTCATGCAATTCACTCTAAAATCATGCATCAAGAATGACCTTGAATAAATGAATTTATAATAATAAAATAATCATGTTAGTTGAATTTTCTTATGTCTATTCACAAACTTCCAATTTTCCATTTATCTAAGGTTCACCCTATTTAGTGAGATATCAAGAACGAATTGGTAACACTAAATAAAAAATAAGATAGTATCTGTCAATTTTGTACTAAACATTCAGCTAAAATGATCATTCATAAACAAGGATATTTAAATAGGCAAAGCTATTTATTCAACTATTCAACAATTTCATACATAACCAAAAACCATAGACTTTTGTATATTCTTATAAAATATATAATAACTCTATGAATTCTATTTGGTATTATTTTAATCCATTACTAATATGATTGTATCAGTTGAAATTCATCACAACATGAAAACAACCCATTTCTAGATCATCTATCATAAGATTAAACTGAAAGGCAGATTTAGGGTTTGTAGTCACATACAAAGGAATTGAGATTATTGTGTATTTAATCTATTTTATGAAATTTATTTTTTAAAGGAAGTATCCACACACCTAAGGTGTGAAAACACCTTATAACATATTCCCACATATGAAATTCTTGAGTTTATATCAAAACACTAGAAAATCATATCTTTCTTCTTCCTTTCTATTTGAAAACCCTAAAAATGCATAATTATGGAGAAAGAGTGAGAAAAGGGAGAGATTTTTTATAATCTTGAATCAAATCATAGGAGGGGCAGAATCTTGGCACGTGAGAGAAGAATCATTAATAAAATATATATAGAAATGACAAACATACTTGATTTCATTAAGTATAGTAAAAGAAAACTCTAGATTGCTATCTTCAAGAATTTCTCCATTAAAACTCTAACTCTCCCTCTCTCTCTCTAGGATTTAATTTTCCTTGAATGAATCATAAGGAGAGCTCCTAGTGTGTTAGGTTACTCATATAGACCAACTAAATTGCTTGTAATGGACCCCACTTACAATTTCTTTAATTTCCGTGGAACTTTCAGCCATTAAAATGTTATTTTAAACCATTTGCCTAATAGGTCAAACCCACTACAAAAATCATCAAAACATTGCATGTTATTTTTCATTGAGTTTCAGTGCTCCAGTACATTTCAGATTATTCTGAGCTACCAATAAATAAATAAAAATCAAACAGTTGACTGCTATAGTGTAGTCTGTAGAACTGTCCATAGAATAACAAAATGACTTAGTGACACCCAGAACGGTCATTCAAGGTACCACAGTGTGCCGTCTAAAAATGTTGTGATGTTTACCACGACCACAGTTCCTTGGTTCCAGAAGATTTGAGTATAAAGCGGGCCAACACTTCTATTTCTCTAAAATGATCATCTGGACTAGAATGATTGTGTTTCCAACAACCTTACAGGGCCTTGCTACCCACCATGTTCATGCAACCCAAGTCTTTAGTCCCATTTTCATGATTCCCTTGATCATATCTCTCGTTCCACTCAAGCACGTGCGTGTTGGGGGGAAATCAAATTTCATCAACGGCTAGGCTTTATACTTCGCAAATACTAATTACTCAAAATGAAGGCAAGTTTAGTGTTCTTATTTTGTTTTACACATCATAATTGAGCTATCATGCTTAATCATGTTTCATAAATGATTAATATAAGTAATCATGGAATCATTTAGGTAAACCCTAATTTACCAATTAAGCACAAATGTGGTCATATAACTTTCTGTCGATTCTTCATCTGAAGTTGTAGGGAGGTGCCATGAAGTGAATGGGTTTAGGAACAGAGAGGTATTGACAGAGGAATAGAAAGCCATCCTTGTGGCATGAAAGGTTCAAGGGAACACTCTCAAGTGTTTTTGAAGCAACCACCATAGTCTATGATTCCAATTTGGCCAAGATGGAGAGTCTGGCATCAACTTATAGTTGAAGGAAACCCCAACACAGTTAGATCCTTCTATTCAATTCATGGTAGTGTAGTGGAGCTTCCAGATACCCTAGTTCATGGATTTAGTGTGTGTGGATGAAACACCTAATATGAGACACTTTTTTGAACACTTGTGGGAGTTCCACCCCTACCCAAGTACATAGTTAGATTTGAGATGCTAATGGGGTGGGAGGGTTAGCCATTCAAGATATTAGAAACACGTAGGATCTAATAGATGTGGTAGATCACAAGGCTCCTACAAACTATATCATCCATGTTCTGTGGTGGTCTAAAAACATTGTGGTCATCTCCTTCATCCAAACTATAAAAAAGCTATTTCCTGAGTTCCTTCAAGGAGCACATGACCCCATAGGAGCAAGACGAGGACCTTCTCATGGAAAAAAAAGGAATGAGAATGAGTTTTTAACACTAGAATTGAGATTGTGGGAGTACTCTTTTTTTCATTGAGGAACAAGTATTGGGAACTTGAACTTGTGACATAGGAAGACTAGAATGATGTTGCTAACATACCAGATTGGTCCCGATCTTAAGAGTATCCTGTGACGGATCCAATGAATGCACAACTACCTCATTCAATAAGCATCTTGAACACTAAGACACTACCTCATTAAAGAGTAATCTTGACTACTAAATTGTGTATGAACGACCTTCACCTCTGTGGATAGGTAATATTTTGTTTATGGCCTATCTAGAAATTCATATGCCTCTTTTCGACATATAAGGTACAAATTTAAATATAGAAATTTTAAAACCTTATCATATAATTATAACTCGATGTATATGCATAGAATCTATTGGTATTAATGAAAGATCTTTTACATATTGGAAAATGATGATAAGTGGTGGCTAATAGCATATAAATAACATTTAGCATAAAAATTGTCCTATGAACCATGATGATTTTTAATATCCATATAATAACTATGATCAAAATGCATGGTATAAGAATAAATTTATGTGGTTGGAACCCATTTAAGATAGTAACCTTAGATCTAATGTGAGAAAATGATAGATTTTTAAGTATATACCAAATAACAACATTATATTTTCTTGATTGTTAGAAGAAGTTTATAAGCTCATATAGAAATACATATGCATAATAAGAATAAAATTTAAGGTTTCATATTCATGACCCATTCACACCTAAGATGGATGGAATAACTAATTTGACATAGGAGGTGGGATTCGTTGGTTTAATGGATGTTTTTGTTCTATTCAGGATCAAGGTCTAGACATAATGGTTCTAAAACAGAGGCAAGTAATCCATGTTCTTTGAATTCTTTTAAGTATATCATATTTAGATGATCGTTCTTAATTATCATATCGACGATGTTCCTTTTCATGTAATACTTAAATTACTTTCAAATTATCAAGTTCTTATACAGTGATAAATTCAACATGAGGATCATAGTATCAAGGTCTTGACATAAATGTTCTTATACTTTTATCCTACATGCCATTATAATTAAGATAAGATTTTAGTTCTCATTAGAGATCATTTTGAACACTTTTGTTACGTAAACAATTAAATTCCTTGATATTCAAATTAGATTCAGATTCAGATTCCAAATTTAGTTATGTCTACTTATTAGTATTAAGTTTGTGTATAAGATAATTTCATACCAGAACACAGTAACTCACATTTAAGATAAATAATAAGAACTTCCACATAATGCATTGTATGACAAATCCTAATCAGATGTTTCAAAAAAATCAGCGGCATGTAATTGCAATATAGATGAGTATTCCATCCACTTCATAGTAACTTAGGTTCCTATTTACATGTAGCCACACTAACTCATAGACACCTTGATGTCATACAGAGGAATATAGTTCCAATCAAGGGGTACTTCAATATCAATTTTGATGTGTAGTGATGCCATTTAAGAGAGTACTTATCGTATATTGGTGGACATGATAGATTAAACTAGTAACGAAAAGATGTCCTCTTCTTTATTTAGAATGTTTTTAAATTCTCATATACATTGTTGTACACGTGTTATATTGGGTGCTACTTACCCTAAAGCTAGATTTCCTTCCTCTGTGTATGGTTGGGGGCTCAATGTTTGTAGGAATTAATTTTCAAGATGAGTACATAAAGTTTGCATCTATAGGTTTAGGGAGGATTTTCAAGGGGAGATGCCATTTATGCAATTCAATGAGGTTTATTTAGAACTTCATGTTATCATGTATTAAAATCCTTATGGACCTTATTATACTATATTTGATTTAAAAAAATGTGTATGAGAATAATTTTAAACATATCATCTATGAAGACGTTTTACTATTGAAATGAATGATATGATCTTTGTGACAATCTCCAATTGTAATAGTGATGGTTCGTGCTTTTGTGTTGTTATCAATATATTTTACATATAGGATGTTATAATAGTGATGTCATTGAAATAATATAGATGGTCACCCTGAAAGGTTTGCACATTCTCACATGTTTCATCCTTTATATGAATCCTAAAACTATCTAAAGTGAGACCATGTATTATCTATAAGAGATTTACATAGATAGAGGAGTATGATACCATCACCCTAAGCTATGAGAAAACATGAGTGATTTAGGATATAAGATATCAGAGCTCATAGATGGTACATAACTTGGATTAAATATCAACATTTGGTGGGAAAAAAATATGAATGCATAAGGTAGAATGAAATCTCCAAAGATTTGGAATTGAGGATATGAGAATGTTGAATGATTTAATGAGATTCACATATAATTCCTTAGCAATAATCACTCATCTATGACATGTAGATAGAATTTTTTTTGTACAATTGTCAGTTTTAGTTCTTTATTAATTATTTTGGCCAAATTCAAAATGATTCTTTTGCATTCATTTTGATTCTTAATCGAATGAAAAATTAATTTCTTTCATATATTCAAGTTTTTTATGAGTTTAAAGTGCTCAACCTCTTTTGAAAAAAGGAACTAAATAATATTACATCAGGAATTTATATTTAAAAAATCAAAGTTGTTACATATATAATGCAAGATCCAAAAAGGAATAAATAACTTTAGGTCTAAGTTCTTATATGTATTGGTTTTTGTTTATTGACTCCTTAGTTCATAGCATGTCCTTTTTTTTCTCAATATTTTGTAGTATGTTACACTGATAAATTGGGAACATTAGAGGATATATTATGAGACATGAGAAATTATTATACTACACTCTTTTATGTGGGTTCTTGTATATGGGATACTAATACTAGGGGATGTTGGAGATAATTATAATAATATATATTTTATCTAGATACATATAGTTTTGAGTCTGTGTCAAAAAATGTGATAAATATTTAATGAAATGAGCCTTTGCATATGATCATTTGAACTTAATGGTACAAGAATTAGGTAGATTCCTAGAAAACATGTTGATATTATTTTCTTTGGCATACATATAGATGATGGGCTTATAGTACTAACATGCATGGGTATACCCCCAATCAGTGATAAAGTAAGATTCCTTAGTTGTACGTGTTACACTAAAGAATCCCCACAATATATGAATATAAGCACATTTGAATAAGGACTTTGTTCCCATACATTTTGGTGATGTTTAAGACAAATTCAATGTACTTTTAACCTACATCATTCTTAATGAACACAAATAATTATGCAGGTGCAAACCTAAGTTTAAGTAAATCACAACATTTATATGTAGGACTATACCATATATTTCACATGTCAACACCTTTGGGTGGGATTCAACAACCTTTGGTTGTTGACCAATGTGATAGGACTTGATCTTGTAGCCATCGACACATTAACTTATGTTAATTGTGGGTCACATCACATGATGGAGACCATCCTATTTTTATGTTCACCATGTTGTGTATCAGATCTGGTTAGTTCTATGTGTAAATGTCCCTATATATACTTCATGTAATGATTGAGTAATAACAAAATACAATGTTATATCAAATAAATATGTCATTAATTTTGACATCTCACAATTTGGGTGTTTGTAATGAAATTGTTAATACTTAGAAGGAAAAAGGAGGACATACTGGCATGTTCATCTTATAAAGCCTTGATATTCAATCAATAAATGAGATCATTTACCTATATAATATGATAAGTGGTAAAACCTTGATGTCTTTAGAATCTTGGTTAGGAACTTTTGGCAAAAGTTGAATCAAAACATTTAAAAAGAAAAATACTCGAGGACAATTAGTATCATGTTTTATTCCAAGTTTAAGTTTCTTATGTGATAGAATGACGATGTATAAAAGTATCCATTTGACTTTTAAGGTTACATGTGTTGTGTGTTAGTACACCGTACGATGTATGATATGTTGTTATACAAAACTGTGGTCTATGGTCACAATATTAAGTTCTAGACATGTTTAAATGAGATAGAACCTACAAAATATTCTTCATAGGTTTGGTAATGACTACAACTACCTTCAGTTTTCTATCCTAGAGCACTATGATAAGATAGAAAAAGTCACTAAGAGTAACATTAAGGAAGTAATTTTAATTTAGTGATTCTCCAAGGTAAATAAGCACTCGGATGCAATTAGCACTTGGATGCATAAGATAGAAAAAGTCAGTAAAAACAATTTAAAGAAGTAATTTTAATATAGTTATTCTTCAATGGAAATGAGTACCTAGGTTCAAAGATCACTTGCATGCAATGAGCACCTAGAAGCAATGAGGTTACAAGTTTGTACATAGAATTCATTTTACTTGACTCATAAAGTGCATGTAAATATAGCGCTATTTATAAAGAACCATGAAATAATATTTAATTATTATTACAAGTTGAATAGGTAGGCTCATCCCCCAATAATGTTAAATCCCTAACACTTCTAGTTTTGAGCAAAAAACCTGGCTCAATTCTTTAATAGGAAGGATAAACTAAGTAAATGTCATTTTTATCATAAGTAAATGTATAATATGTCTAGAAGAGAAGGGAGTGGGAACAATGTCAGTATAGAGTTTATAAAACAAAGGGTTTCTTTTAACTAGAATAGTAAGATGATGTTTTCATAGAAACTGCAAAGAATATTGTTTAAAATGATACTCCAATTCATTACTCTTGATATTCTAAAATTGAATGATAATTGACAATCTTAATGAACACCATAATTTATAATCATGAGGAATTTAGAATATTATAAGTACGAGGAACCACATGATGATTTTTGCAAAGTAATGTGAAACAACTTTGACATATGTATCAGTAAATACAAGGTAAGTTACTAGAAATAAGAGTAAAGAGTGATACGTACACATTACCCTGACTCTTAGTCCTACTAACTTGAAGACCAAAATTACATGACCAACATATCCTTCCATATGAGACTCATTTGGTGGAACTTAGATAAGTTAAAAAAATCATTATTATGCTCGAAACAGCTAGGCATGTATGAGTTAGGAGAGGTTTTGACTAGAATGATTGATTCATCTTTCTCAAGTCAAGCATAGATTTTAACCTTTATATTACATATTGTTCAACTAAGTGTCTTTTTTTTGGTAAATTTGAATTATGGAGGTAATGTGGAAGGAGTTTTTAAGAGATTATAAATTAGATGTATTACCACCATAATGAGGTGTATTGCTCCGTGATTTTAATAGTTGAGTTTTGAGGGTGAAATTCATACAAGGTTGGTAGGATGGTAACATGCTCAACTTTAGAACTTCATAACCTAATGTAGTTTTTATGGATAAATAGACCTTATGATCATCAAAACCCGATACGAGAGTGAAGTGACCTGAGGAAGGAAGCTTGAAATAATAAAAGGATAATCTCAGGCCATATATCAATTACACAATTTATGTGGTGATGTTTAATGAAAGAATCTTGATTTGAATGAACAATACATATTACAAAATTTTGAGATTTAATATTCATGGATATTTTTCAAATAACCAAGTACCTTGATAAGGTACATGAATATGAAATTAAATAATAATTGTAAATTATATATAACTTGATCTAGTATACAACTAAATTTTAATTGAATTGTGAATTCAACAATGTTTAGACATATTATGTCATTAAACAAATGCTTTTACTATGTAAAATTAATTCCTTGAGGATGACAAGAGGGTATTTGACTATTAAAATTGTAGAATTTAGTCATGATAGTGAATACCCCTTGATAAGTTAGTTACTGGTAAGAGGATCCAAACTCGATTGAATCTAGATATCTTAAAATTAATTACATGGTTAAAAAATGAAGAACATGGAAGTATCCTAGCACAAGATGAAGTGTATTGAAGAAAATGAACTCATGAATATATATATGGTATTTTTCCTAAGAGAGTCATTTTTACATATCAATCTAAACAACATTAAACAATATGGGGTGTGGATTTTGTGTGACAACACCAATCATTGCATGTGGATCCCAAGGATCTGATTGCAAGTGAGTCAATATCAACCTCCCCTTATATTAGAGTTGATAATGAGAATTGCAAAAGCATCTATGCTGGAATAATGTGGACTCTGGGACATGTTGGGACTTCCTAATCATGATACCCACAAGAAAGTGAGGATATAAACTATTGTTGGAATTTCCAGGTTATTACAAGATGGACGACGATGTTCAGTTTTAGTTTGTTGTTCATTAATGGTCACAAAAGTAGATAAGAAGTGAAAGGGGATTAAGGACCAAAAAGGAATTGAGAGTGAAAATGAAAGACGTTCTTGTGGCATGGAATGTTCAAGGGAATAGTCCCAAGTGTGATTGAAACCTCCACCATATCTGACGCTTCTAGTTTATCCGAAAAGGAGAGTCGGGATTTAGCATGTGGTTGGAGGCCATGGCAATAATATTAGATCCTTCTAGTGATTCAATGATAGTTGAATATATCTTGAAGATGCCCTAGTTTTTGGTTGTAGAATGTGTGGATGACATGCTCAATCTAAAACACTTTGTTTAATTTCCATGAGACGCCCATTGTTGATCCAAGCACATGATTAAATTGAAGAAAAAAGGATCCTACAGTGTATAGGTTTAGCTGTTCAAGATGTTAGAATCACAAAGAATCTAGTGGAAGTGGTTGATTGTAGAGAATCTCCAAACTAGATCAGCCACAATATGTTATGTCTAGCATCGCCATGGTCATATCCTTCACCCATACTATAAGGATATTATTATCTGACTTCCATCAAGAATCCCTTGACCCCAAAGGAGGCAAGATGAGGATATTCTTATGGCATAGAGGGTACGAGGATGAGTGTTGCCCCACTGGTATTGAGATCGTGGATGTCCTCTATTTTTCATGAAGGAACATCGCTTCAGAACCAGAAATAGTGAAGCAGGAAGACAAACTCGACATTTCTAATAGGTCATATGGGTCCCGCTCATATGTGTATCATGTGTTGCATCCAATGAATTTTGCACCACCTCATTAAAAAGGCATCTTTTCCACTAAATTGTGAATGGACAACCTAGATTTTAGAGAAAAGGTAATATCTTGTTTATGGCATATCTGGAAATTCTATGTTTGTTTTCATCTTGTAGCATACCAATTCAAATAGAAAAAGAATTTAGAACTTGATCATATAATTACATCTTGACCTAGATTCATATAAGAGATTGGTCATACGGGTCCCTCCTTGTGTTAAGGTTGAGTTGGAAGATGATGTGTAGTATGTTGAGGGTCCCATGTTGATCTTGGATAGGAGGGCGAAGAAGTTGAAGAAGAAGGATATAGTGTTGGTTAAGGTTTTTTGGCATCATCGTGGTGTGGAGGAAGCCATATGGGAGTTAGAGGACGATATGCATGGGAACTATAATCTTTGTTCCTATAGGATTTCAGGGATGAAATCCTTGTTAGGGGTTTATGGTTGTAAGGCCCTTTCCTAGCTTCATGCTTGATTCACTTTCTTAAAATAATAAGATTCTTAAAACCTTAATCTAATCTAGTGATGTCCTATCATAACATATGACATGCTTATGTTTTAGTTTTGTCTAGTTTGGTTGATGTTTGAGCTAGTTATACATATATGTGCTTATTTTGGACCTACTTGCAAATTTACCCATGTTCACAATTTATCTTGCAATTTGACACATTCTTGATGTGCCTCACATGTTTTGGGCATCATGTTGGAGAGAGAACGGTTCACTTAACCCTTATGGTACCTTGGTTTGTTGAGGAGAGATGTAATGTTACCTTATGTTGTTTCAAAGATTTGCTTGGATGCCCTAGTTTGGTGTTGACCGTAGAGTTTTTTATTTTTAGAGATCACATTGTTGTTTCCTTGGTCTTGATCTCTGCAGTGGGTAAGTTGTGAAGTCTACAATGGGTTCTTTATGGTCGAAGAGCCTTTATCACCCTCTCCTTGGTCGAAGAGAACCTAGGGTTTTGATAGTGACCATTGGGTTTTGAGCATGTTTAGGTCACTGAGTTTCTCTTCAACCGATAGTCCTTTAGACTAAGTGATGTCAACAGTTCTCCTTAGGTTAAATGACCTTGGTTGCATGCACATTTTTAATTCTTGCATGTATATAGTGGACAAGTGTCATGTTTAGTGGGACACCTAGCCTTCCTTAGACATATATACCGCTCTCTTTGCATGCAAGTGATCATTTTTCTCTCCCTTCTTTCTCTCTTCTCTTTGGATCTTGTCCCTTGTGTTCTTCATGGAGAAGGATAGCTCAACCTTAGATCAAGGTGACCAAACCCTTGCATGTGTGGATCCAGGGTTGAAGCAACTCATCTTTTGTGATCTTTTGGTGCTCCTTGATGTTGGTAAGTGGTCTATCCTTCTTGATTTCATTATCTTGTAACCCTACCCCTCTCTTCTTCCACTTAGACGAATCAATGGGTTGCCATGGTGGTGCTTCTTGAGGAATTTCTCTCTCTTTTGTCTGAATTCATGGTTCTCCATGGTAGTGCCTAAAGTTGAGTTTAAGATCACCTCTCTTCCTTGTGAACCTTTAACATATAATTTTCTCCTTGATTATTGTTGCACTTAATCTTGCATGCAAGTAATCCATCTCTAAAATGTGTTTTCTAATATTATGGTGATGATATCTTGAGCTATAATTTGTGTTTATGTGGTGATCTTGAGTAGATAAACTTCTTTTCCTAGATTATAATTCTTGTACCCCGAGACCTTGTTGATGGTGGATGTGTTGGCTCTCACATGCACATGCTAAACGTTGGTTTTCTTCTTATGATCATGGTTTTTGTTCTCTTTCTTGAGAATGGAGGTCTTTGATACATGAGTGATGGTTGAACATTTGCTTTCTCTCTCTTGAATCATAGCTTGGTTTTCCTCATGATTGATGATTAGGTTTCTTCTTATGCTTTGCACATTGGTGACTTTTGGTTCTTGGAGGTGATCAACTTGTTTGACCATGTGTTAGATGTTTTTTTCCCTCTCTTGATGTTCATCATGATGTGTTCTATGTGGTTGTAGGGTTCTGACGGTTTTTGGTCACTAAGTATGAGCCTACTTATGAGGTCGCTAAGGTGGCATGCTTTCTCTTCGGTCGATGAGTTTTCCCTCATCTTCTTCGGTCGTAATAAACTTTTGTTATATGTGGTCCATGATGTTTACATGGATTCCCTTCAATCAATGAACATTTCATGGTTCTCTTTGGTCTCTTAGATTGTGTTCTTGAGGTTGTTGATGTTACCCATCTTATGCAACTGATGAAGGGGTTAACCCTATTCTCTCCAGTCACCAGGTGTGGCATACTCTATGAGGTCACATAGGATGGTGTGACCTTGTTTTATGAGGTGGATAAATTTATTTCCCTTATGTGAACGTTGGTGATTTTTGATGCATATGATTGTTTAAGGTGGTTGACTCTATGACATTGATGATTGACCTAATGTACTTCCAAGAAAGTTGGAGATAGTGATTATTAGGGTTTAAAGTTAATTGTTGATTTGAAATCGTAATTTGGATATAACGTTGAAACCTATGCATAATTGCACATGTTTAATGATATACCTTTGGTTTCCTAAACAATTAGTATGATGGTTGAGTACATTCTCTCTGTTAGTGCTATAACCCTAGCTTGATGTTGAATAAACATCTTAAGCTAGTTTTTGTTTGGAGCATCACTTGTGCGACACATATGTGATACTCATGAGACTTGATGAGGCATGGAGAGATAATGATGCTCTTATAGGTAATAATGTGAATGGTATTATGACCTTGGTAATGCCCTTGTGCCTTAGATTGAGGTGATATGCTGTGGTGATGTGACGAGGGATTGATACCCCATCATGATGTGATAACGGTGATGGCCTTGTCTATGGAAGTAAATGCAAAAACATGTGGTGATGCGATAAGTTTTATGAATCATACATTTTATATCATCTGAAGTTGCACTCTACTTTATCTTTTGAATAATGTATTTAGGGTTTTCTTGTAACTTGATTGATTCAATAAAAGACACTCAATTGGCTATAACTACTCATGTAGTTGCCCTGGCCATAGATCCATTCCAGTGTCAGAACATGTTGGATGGTGAAACTAGTATTCCAAAGAGATACTCAGAGCGCATATTGTTTATTATGTGGGGTGCTTGGAGATTACATGCTTGTAATCCAAATCCCAAGGTGTTTTGTGAACAACTATGGTTGGGTATCACTGATTAGATATGTGTTGTGATTGGAGGACAACTACGATTGTGCCTTGGTGATTGGGTTTGTATACCCTGGTTTCTAGCATCATGACTGGTACCAAGGTGGGCTAGGTGTTTCATCTTGACTATAATTTACTGGTGGCAGGTTGACTGATATGTCATTACGGTGCATACTTGTACTAACGGAGTAGTGCAGAGAAGATCTTGGAGTTTGACTCTTCCTAGATCTTATATGGCATTGATTTTCACTTAGTAGTGGTCACTTGGATCTGGTGGTACAACTAAAATCCTTAGGGAACTAATCAAGACATAATACAACTGTGTAGTATATGTGCGTAGGGTTAATCATGTTTCATGTTTGATGTTACCCTTGTCTTGTTTTATTACTGCTTATCTGATATATAATGCGGTAAGATAAATAAACAATTATAGATGTTTTTCATATTCCTTCTAAAAGCATATGATTATCTACTTATCAGTTATAGTTGTTAAACATGCTTAACATAATTACTTACTTTAAATAATTTATTTAGATAAATCTATCTATCTTGTTTAATAATATTATATCCTGCTTTATTTCAATAATCGTTGGTTTTGAGTTATATCTTATGATGGGACATGGGTTTCACCCTCATGGTTTTCCACATTTTTTAAGGTGGTCTTCAGCAAAGTGGGAAGGATTGTGTGGTTGAGGAATAGAAGCTTGGAGATTAGAAGAGACAAAAGGTTGTATAGATTCTGGTGTTGTGTAGTAAGTCCTACATGTTGTCCTATACTCTCAGGTCCGAGAAGGCTTGTGTTTTGTAGAAGATATGCACACTGATATGTGTTTTTACAGTATGCCTTTGTTGTATATAAGTGGCTTGAATAAGTGAACATATTCTTTGGTAAAAGGTATGTGGCAGATGGGCACTGTACATATGTATATATTTGGTATGGTATGTGATATGTTACAGGGTGTGGACCATGTCATAATATGTTTCCGCACAGTGATAGTAATATAAGATTGGTTTTGATTTACTCATTCTTGTGGTTCGATGGTTTTTTATATGTTCATCGTTCACTTTGTGTTGAGTAATCTCATTGTGTGGCGTCATAGTGGCATCATAGTTTAGGTTGGTATCAGAGCTCAAGGTTCGTTTAGTCTACATGGACATAGAACTATAGTTGTGTATATTCTTACGTCCTCTAACATGTATGATTATAGCTTCTTCTTATGCAAATATGTCTAGATAACACGAATACCACGCAAAAAGTAGCGTTGTTGCACCAGGAGGTGATTCTAGGGGGCAGGCAAGAGAAGATGGAGTGCATGAAGAACCCCAGTTCAACCATGGAACCATGGACAACTATGCTTTTTAGTCCATGGTTGGATAGTTGATGGCTACAAGTATGCATTTGGTGGATCGAGCGTCCGTACCTCAACCTAGGACAATTGTTCCAAATTCGGAATCCCAAGTTTCTAAAAAGACTTTTGAGAGGCTGAGCCATGTGGGGGTGATAGAGTACGCCTGTACGACAGACCCGACGAATGGTGACCTATGACTGATTGAGTTGGAGAAGGCATTTAAGGTCCTCAATATCTTGGAAGAGGACAAGGTGAAGCATGTAGTGTACCTATTGAAGGGAAGTGTTGGCCATTGGCGGGCCATTAAAGAAGAGAAGACACCTAAAGTGGCAATTAGTTTGGAGGAGTTTTGGTGAGAGTTTATGAGTCGATACTTCCTAGAAATGTATCTTGACGAGAAGATCTCATAGTTCGAGAAGATTTGAAATGGATCAATGATAGTCAACGACTATGAGCCCAAGTTCATGGAGTTGTTGAGATTTTGCCTGCACATGGCTTCAATAGACTAGGAGAGGATCTGAGAATTTGAGAAGGGCTTGAATACGGAGTTGACAATGACAATGTCATATTTGGAGATCAGAAGAGGTTTTCCAAGTTCGTGGAGTCTATGATGAGGATAGAGTAGTCTTCTATAGAGAAGTGTGAAGTCAACTCTAATAAGATACTAGCTTAGTTTCAGGGGCAGTATTCTAGAGGCTTCTATATGTTGAGGTTTTCATCATCTTAGACACAACAGAGATCAGAGGTACAATCACAATCGTCACGAAGAAAGGGCAAAGGTCGTAGTTGCCCACCGATAGGAGCTTGCACCTCAACATAGGTATCAGTGAAAGGGGGTTCATGGACATGGAATGAGAGCAAGACTTGTTACAAGTGTTTTCATACTAGGCATACGAAGTGGTTTTTCCTTATGAAAGACGAAGAAGTGACATAGCAACCGAGATAGAGTCAGTTGGGTTACCAACAACATTATTTTGGTAGTGGTGGGGGTAGAGGACGTGATCAAGTATCACAAGAATGTTCTTCTTGATAGGCTGGCAGAGGACATGGATGACAATAGGCAATGGATCAATTTTATTCTATAAGTCATTCGGAGGGAGTGGTTAATCCATGAGTCTTACAAGTTAGATGAAACTTTTTTATTTTGATTTGTCTGCTTCTTCTTTTGTATCTATTTTAGTTGAACCGAGTGTGACATACTCTTTTATCGCCAAAGAGATGATATTTAGTTGTTCTTTTCCTATTAGTTGTAGATCTGATAGTCTTTGGTTAGAAGCCCCTCTTGTTGGTTTAGCTGAGTTGTGGGAGGTGTGTCCATCCTGTGTTCTTTCCTTCTGAGGACACAACATTCAAGTGGATCTCATACCACCATGCATCGATTTGATGTTATCGTTAGAATGGATACCTTGGAGAAGTACCGGGTGGGATTGGAGTATAGTTCTAAGGTTGTTACATTCTCTGATAGAGATGTCTTTTTGATCTTCTAAGGAGATAGGAAGATTCTTCGGGCGTGCTTGGTGTCAGCTATGACAACAGAGAGGCTAATGAGGCAGGGGTGTTAGGCTTTCATGGCACATGTGGTGGATACCAAGGTGAGGAGTCCTAGTATGTAGCGAGTGCTTGTTGTTTGAGAGTTTGAGGATGTGTTCCCTATAGAGATTCCCAGTGTTCCCCCTCCAAGAGATATTGATTTTGAGATCAATTTGGTTCCTATTACATAGTTGATAGCATAGTCATCGTACATGATTGCACCAGTGGAGATGTAGGAGTTGAAGAAACAATTGCAAGAGTTGTTAGAGAAGGGATTTATCAGACCAAGCACTTCCCCTTGGGTGTTCCCATGTTGTTTGTCAAGAAGAAAGATGGTTCTATAAGGTTGTGCATTGACTATCGACAAGTAAACAAGGTCACGATCAAGAACAAGTACCCTTTTCCAAGGATAGATGGTATTTTTGATCAGATGAGAGATGTTGTAGTGTTCTAAAAGATAGATCTGAGGTTAGGATACCATAAAATATGGATCAAAGCGAATGACATACCCAAGTTAACTTTTAGGACTAGATATGGTCATTACGAGTTTGCTGTTATGTTTTTCTGGCTAACCAACGCATCAGCAACGTTCATGGATCCAACAAACAGAGTATTCAATATGTTATCTTGACCAGTTCTTGGTGGTGTTCATTGACGACATCCTAATATAATCTAGAGATATCCAGCAACATGAGCAGCATCTACGACAATCGTTGACATTGTTGAGGTAGCACAAGTTGTACACCAAGTTTAGCAAGTGTGAGTTATGGCTGAAGGATGTGTCTTTTCTTGGGCATTTGATATCTTCTACAGGCTTTTGTTTGAACCTAAAGAAGGTGTAGTCCATGCTAAAGTGGAAGCAACCTAAGACACCAATGGATGTTTACAATTTCCTAGGCTTGGCAGGCTACTACAGGAGGTTTATCAAGAACTTCAGTGGTGTGGTGTTACCCCTAACCATGATGATGAGGAAAGATGTACCTTTTCTCTAGGATGCCATGTGTCAGGGGTCCTTTCATATTTTGAAGGAGAAGTTGACCAGTGCACCAGTGTTAGTTCTGCCATAGTAAGGAAAAGGTTATATCGTCTTCTCTGATGCGTCAAAAAATGGCTTGGGATGCGTGTTGATCCAGGATAAGAACATGATTTCTTTTGCTTTACGACATCTTAGGACACGACGAGAACTACCCGATGCATGATTTGGAGCTTATAGTTGTGGTCCATGCTTTGAATATTTGTACACACTACCTTTATGGTGAGAAGTGCTAGACCTTCATCAACCACAAAAACCTTCATTATATCTTCTTGAAAAAGGAGATGAACATACGACATAGGAGATGGATGGAGTTGATCAAGGACAATGATTTCACCATAGACTACCATCCAAGGAAGGAGAACGTGGTAGATGATGTGTTGAGCAAGAAGTCTTCTTCTTCATAATATGTTGATAAGGCATAGTTGTGATGACCCCAATATCTATATGCTTTCCTTAGTGACATTCATAGATATGTGTGCACTCATATCTGTAGATGTCAAAAGGAAAAATACAAGAGATTAAGGTAACCAACAAAATTAGAGAAATGAGGCAGATCGTTGTTCATGACACCATTGAATAGCCACACAAACATTCATTCATTGCTGATAATAAAGTCATTACATAAAATTATTTGAGATAGAAGAGATGAATAGTTCTATAGAAGGAAAACAAAATACATAGGATTTAGAGCATCCTATACATCATCTACTAAAAAAAACCAACTATCTAACTAAAAAAGAGATCAGAAATAGACATCTATCTAATCTATCCTCTGTGTCCATTATTGATGGCTTTAGGTACTTTGAGATGCATTATTTCTTCCTTGTATCTAGAAAATACAAGAAATAAAAACATAAACATAATGTTGGTATGTGGTTGCAAAAATGCTGTACTATGCTGGAATAATAAAATAGTTGAAGAATGAAGGAAGAAAACAAAACATTTTTAAATGGTGAAAAATCAGGTAAACCCAAGTTATTAACCATATTTCATTGGACATGTATTACAATGGTGGACTAAGCACAAACATATATTATCAGGCCCTATCCTCGCGTACCTTGTACCATTAGGGATCTCCCTGTGCAGCTTGTACCATTAGGTAGGTGCTAATCTACATTAATACCTTCCCTCATTTATAGGGAGATTAATGAACCATCAATAACTACATTCCATTTTATTCTCTTAGTGTTATTAATGTTTGAGATGGAAAATGGCAATACATATAGATACACATCCATCAAGGTATTCAAATACATGCAAGCATTAGTCATAATTAACATCCAGCAAAACTAGTCATATACTTATATCCACGTACCTTGAATCTCAGATCTTCATTTCAACCTAGCTTAGATTAAGAGGGAGTAGATCACCCTGAAAGAGAAATACGACCTAATGTCATAATGTATTTTCAACACCTTATATTAGGGTTTTGGTCATACTAGGGTTTTCATTTAGTGTCTTTTGTCTTATAATAGGGGGAATATTCAGGTTAGGGATCAGATTGTGGATGTAGATATTTAAGATAGTTTATCCTATCTAAATCATCATTATTATAATGAGAAAGAAATACACCATTTTTGTGGTTTAAGAAGTATCAAGCCCATTATTTATCAACAACATAGGGTTTCGAGTCAGAGAGAATATGATCAAGTTGGGGTTTTAGGGTTTTTTCATAAATATTGATCTCTATTATCATCTTTATTTTCTATAAGTTAATTCATAAAGAAATAAAATAAAGCCTAAAAGAAAGGTGCATCGATTCTAGGATTGGATTTTGGTATTTGCAATATTTTATACAGATTCTTCTTATTTTTCTAAGAACATGGATATTTATGAGGAATTTTCGGATACTGGAGATATTTATAATCGATTTTACAAGAACTAGCCAATCAGATATTTTTTAGAGAAATAAATGAAAAATAAAATAAAAAAGAAAAGCGAGCTTAGCTTCGCGGAGCAGGTGAGGGATCTGACTTACCAGATCCTCCCACTGATCTATGAGCAGACGCTCATCATAGGAAAGGGGGTCATCATTGGTAAATGTCGAGGATGCCCACGGGGCTCGAATTGATTCAATCAACAAGTATGGGCAAGGTGGGAATTCCACCTGCTTGATTGTTCCTCGCGGAGGTAAGGTTGGGTTGGAGTAACCAGGTGGGTCTTGGATAGCACTAAAGTATGGGTTGAGTTTGCGAAGACTTCCTAAGTTCAACGAACCCAAGAAGCTCGTCGAATATGGTCCCTAGCTTGGGTTTGGTTCTACTGTGTAAAAGAAAAGGAAACTGAGGTTTTGGGTGTTTACCTGCCCTTGGGTTGGATTGAGAGGTTGAGAAGCTCTACGTTGGTCCAGCGATGCGTCTGTGATCTCCTGGAAGTCCGGAGAAGCTCTAGACTTCCCCAGCAATATAGCTCTAAAGCTCGGTCACATGTTCTTGTCGATGGCGCCTTCTGGACCACCACAACCCCGTGCGAGAGTTGGGAGGTCTTCGCCTGGGTCCAAAGATGGTACAGATGAAGTCGATTTAAAGGAGGATCCTTGAGGTATTGGAGATGGGTGGAGAAGAAGAGGAGTGAGGACAGGCAATTCAGGGGTCTTCTTGACTAAAAGGAAGGTGGCGGATCTACTGGGCTCCTTAAATAGACTGGATATGGGGCATAGAGGGAAGTCCTAAATTAAGCGTTGCCACCAGTGAGAGTCGCGGAGAAGAAGGGGCTTGCTCTCCCTGATTCAAGGGAGATGGGTGATGTGGTGATAGTCGTTGGGTTCGTTCATATGAGAGGAAGTCTTCCTCCAAATATCTCGCTCATGCGATGCGAGAGTCAGGCCCGGGGGGGGTTGGGTTGGAGTGAGTGTTGTTCAGTTGGAGTCTTGTCTGGGTTGTGCGGGAGGTTAAGGATGACCTAGTCATCATTTGATCATACGCAATCTGTGATCAAAGGATCAGATGGCATGGATGGGGTTCTTTTAAGTGATCCACTCCTAGGTTAGCAAATAGGGCCGCGTGACACATTTTCAATCCAATAGATTCAAGAACTTAGGTCCTATGGTTTAATGAATGACATGATATGCATTATTCTCAAATGCTAATAGCTCCTAATTGGTCAATCCAATAGTAATGAAATTTTAGGGATTGATTTATAATGTCATGATGTAGCTATGGTATAAATTTGGGATTGAAATTTGAAGGTTAAACATGGTTATTGACTAAGTACATTAATACATAAAGTTCACCTTCATGTGACACTTTTGCATTATGTGAAATTCATAGGCCATTTAGTCAATTTAGTGAGGGAGACAATTGAGGGTATTATTGGAATTAACAAAATTTATAAGAGAGATAAATATATGTTAAACTTATCAAAACTCGCTCTATCACATTCTCCCCTCCTTGTAAGAATTTTTCCCCCAAAATTCAAGCTTCTTGAAAAAGGTACGGATATTTCTTCTTGACCTCGGACTTTAGCTCCCAGGTGACATTGGTATGATCATGGTGGCTCCAGAGAACTTTCACCATATCTATGTGTTGATTATTGCAAAGCTCCTTTGACATAAAATCGAGAATTCTGACTGGGGACTCAGCATAAAATAGATCATCTTTCAACTCGAGAGGCTCATGATTCAGAATGTGACTGGGGTCTTTGACATAAGGCTTCAGATTAGATACATGAAAGACATTATGCATAGCATTGTACTGAGATGGCAAAGCAAGACAATAGGCACATTCACTAACCCTTTCAAGGATCTAAAAGGGTCCTACATAACGAGGAATGATCTTTCCTTTATTCTAGGCCAAAGCTCGAATAGGTCGAATTTTCAGAAAAATGTGGACACCTTCTTTGAATTGACGTTCCTATCGGTGAGCAACTGCATAAGATTTCTGCCTATCATGTGCCCGCTTCATCCTCTGCCTGATCACTGCAACTTTATCTGTATACACCTACATCTCCTCAGATTTCATCAGGGTATGTTCTCCGAAGTCGTCCTAGTGTAACGGAGATCTGCATGGTCGGCCATAGAGAGCTTCATAGGGAGGCATCCCAATACTCT
Organism: Alisma plantago-aquatica; assembly: GCA_963693085.1. Lineage (NCBI taxonomy): Eukaryota > Viridiplantae > Streptophyta > Magnoliopsida > Alismatales > Alismataceae > Alisma > Alisma plantago-aquatica. The sequence goes on from OY856410.1 coordinate 1,200,797,100, forward strand.
CCTGATAGCTATTATTGTAGGCAAACTCAGCTAAAGTCAAATAGTAGTCCCATGAGCCTACCTAATTGACAACACAAGCTCACAGAAGATCCTCTAGAATTAGTGATGTGCATTCTGACTTCCTGTTTTTCTGCGGATGGTAGGCTATACTGAAGTTTAGTTTGGTGCCCAATTCTTCTTTAACCTGCTTCCACAACTTTGAGGTGAACTTCGGGCCCCTATCCGAGAAAATGGATATTGGAACTCCATGAAGGCATATGATGTCCCGTATATAGAGGGAGGCTAGCTCAAAAACTTTCATAGTAATCTTCACATGGTGAAAATGAGCTAACTTGGTGAGACGATCCACTATGACCCATGCAACGTCGTATTCCTTCCTGGTCCTGGGTAGCACCACCATGAAATCCATGGTGATGTGTTCCCATTTCCATTCTGGAATTTCAATGGGTTGTAGTAGAATGCCTGGTCTCTCATGCTCGACCTTGATTCTCTTGCATGTCAGACATCTAGACACAAAATCAACAATATCACGCTTCATGTCCCTCCACCAGAATTGATGTTGTAGGTCTTTGTACATCTTCGTCATGTCAAGATGAATTGTGTACTTTGACCCATGTGCCTCACTGAGAATCTTTGTCTTCACAGCTGACTGCTCTAGCCACATACGATTCTTGTATCGAAGACCACCATCAAGACCCACAGACAGATGCATTTGAGGCTTCGATATGAGAGAGAAGAGCTCTACAAGATCAGGACTAGCTTTCTATGCCTCAAGAAGTTCGGAATGCAAGTTAGACGTGATAGAGATGTTGTTGATATGCATATGATCTGACAGAAATTGTGGCTTCCAGCCCACCAGATCTGCCATATTCCTTCATTCAGGAATAGATAAGGATGCACATACTACCCTTTTCCTACTAAGGACGTCAACGACTACATTTTCCTTACTCGAATGATAGGCAATAGTGAAATTGTAGTCCTTTAGATACTTGATCCATCGGTGTTGACGTAGGTTCAAGTGCTTCTGAGTTAGGATGTACTTCAGGATTTTGTTTTCGGTGAAGATATCGAACATTGCCCCGTACAAGTAGTGCCTCCAGATTTTAAGAGCATGAATGATTGTAGCTAATTCCAAAACATGTATGGGATAATTAAGTTCATTGGGTTTTAGTTGTCTGGATACAAAGGACACTACCTTTACATTTTGTTGTTGGACACATCCTAACCCATTCCTCGAAGCATCAGTGATGATTATGAACTCTTCATTGCCAGATGGAAGAACTAGAACTAGAGCCGACATCAACTTCTACTTTAATTGCTGGAAACTGGACTCACATGCAGCTGACCAGATGAAGTTCTCATTATTTTGAGTAAGCTTAGTCAAAGGAAGTGTGACTTTGTAGAAATTTAGAATAAAGCGATGATAATGTCCATCTAAACCCAAAAATCTCCGGATTTCATAAGGATTTCGAGGAGGTTGCCAATCAAGTACAATAGAGACTTTGGCGGGATCAACATATATGTTACTCCTGAAATGACATGTCAAAGAAACATGACTTTAGCAATCCAGAATTCACATTTTGAAAGCTATCCATAGAATTTATGGGCTCGAAGAATCTGAAGAACCACCTTCAAGTGATCTCGATGTTTCTGCATAGAATCAGAATAGATCAGGATATCATCAATAAGGATTACCATGAACTCATCGAGATAAGGTAGGAAGACTTTGTTCATCACATTCATAAATATGTCAGGTGTGTTGGTTAACCCAAACAACATCACTAGAAATTCGTAATGCCCATAACGAGTTTGAAAAACAGTTTTAGAAATATCAAAATCTTTGACTTTAAGTTGATGGTAGCCAGAGCAAAGAACATTTTTGAGAAAACTTTAGCAGTATGAAGATGATCAAAGAGGTCATGAATATGAGGGAGAGGATACTTGTTTTTAATAGTAGTCTGGTTCAACATGCGGTAGTCAATACACATACGCATAGAACCGTCTTTCTTTTTTACAAAAAGAACGGGCGCGCCCCAGGGGGAAACACTAGGATGGATGAATCCTTTATCGAGAATTTCTTGCAACTATTTCTTAAACTTTATAAGCTCAGCAGGAGCCATCCTATACGATGCCCTAGAAATTGGAGTGGTTCTAGGAACAAGATCTATGGAGAACTCAATTGTTGGCTAAATGGACATCTAAAAATCCCTTTGTTTTGATTATGACAAACATTTCATTCTTATTAATCTAACGAGCTACTTGAGTGTGCAGGATGACAAAGTAGCAAGGGAAATCCAAGAGCTTACTTAGTTATATTTTCATGCAATGTAATCAATGTTGTAAAACTTGTACAAATATATAATGTACAAGTACTTAGAATTGCATGTAAATCAAGCGTTAGATTTTCCCTAGCCAAACACCATAGTTAGACATGTCATCCCATTTCAATAGGATCATTTTCGCACACTCACACACATAATTAGTGCTTAAATTGAAACCTTGAAACATGATCATTCTCGGTCGACAAACTCCTCGACCGAGACACTCTCGGTCGACAATCTTCTCGACCGAGAAAGATCCAAAGTAGCAGTTAGACACAACTGACAAGTTAGTTGGAAGTTGAAGAAAGACGTTGCAAATCACTTGTTCCAGAGAGCCTGTCGGTCGACAAAAGTTCGACCGAGTAGGTGTCTCGGTCGACCATTTGTCGACCGAGATGGTCTCTGACAGCAACTGCAGAATAAATGAATTAGCCGTTGTTAAAGCAACAACTTTGTACCTAACGGCTAGTTAAGCACTTAGAAACCCCTAGAAGTTGTCTAGAATGTCCTTAAGCATACTTAGGCCATTCCTATAAATAGGACAAGCCATAGGACACTACAATTCACTTGTTACACTTGAGAATACACTTGAGCATACTTGAGCAATCTTTTGCAAGCAATTTGAGCACTGTGATCATTGGCCTACATTCTCCTTAGCTCAATCTCGTGTCCTATAGGCTAGATTCTCCTACCCACAGCAATCACAAGTTCACACACTTGGCTAGGAGATCTTACGCTTGATCTAGGCATATCAAGCCTTGGGCTTAAAGGATAAGTTGTAATTTCCTTCTTCTTTCTTGTTCCTTTTTTATTATTTGTACTCTCCTTGCTACTCCTAGGGTTGGAGGCTGCGGATTGGAGAGAATTGACTTCTCAGGTGGAGAAGGGGACTTCAAGCTACTTCAAGAAGGCTATCGCAAGAGGAAGCTACTTCAGAAGGCTGGTGCAACGGGAGTTGGTGCATCTACTTCAAGGGAAGGCTGCTTCAAGGTTGGCGATTACTTCTAGGTGAAGGCTGCTTGAAGGGTTTAGGAAAAGAGATTGCATTTTATGTAAATTCCTTGAAGAGGTAATAAAATAAATTTTTTTTCAAATCCCGGTTGGGTAAGAAACCGGGTAGTGGACTGACTACCTTAGTATTTGCTAAGGCTAGGAACCACTCTAAACCCTTGTCTTCTTGTCCAATATTTTCATTGTGGTTGTCTAAGTTTAAATAATTGTTAAAATCTTTATAAAACTCTATTCACCCCCCCTCTAGTAGTTTTTAATTGGTATCAGAGCAGGCTTCAAGGAACCCTAACCAGGTCTTGAAGAATGGAGGGAAATGGTGAAAAGTGGTTGGACAAAACCACTACATGCTGCAATTGGTGTTTAGGAACAAGCCACAAAACAATCGGATGCCCATGGAGATCAAAGGAAGAAGATAAGCACAAAGAATGCCTCATTGCTACAACTAGTGAAGAAGAAGAAGAAGAGGTAAGTCTTTTTGATTTATCTAAAGAAGAACTAGTTGCTATTATTGAAGAAACACATAATAAATATGTTGAGTGCAAAAAGAAATTAAAGAAATCAAATAAGGAAAATGATGATCTAAATGTTAAACTTATTGCTCTTGCATCTGAAAATGAGGATCTTAAAGAGGGAAATAAATTTTCTGATCTTAAGTTAAAATCTATGGAAGCCGATTGCAAGCTCCTTTCTGTTGAAAATTCAAACTTACAGACTCAAGTAAACGATCTTCAAAAACAACCATTATTGTGCACCCATATAGATTATGACACTATTGTTAAAGAAAGAAATTTATTGTCATCAAATCTAGACCAAGCAAAAATAGACATTAAGAAAAGAATGGATGAGATTGCCAAGCTACAACAACAAGTTCGTAGTTTGAATAACCATGGCATTCTTGATCAAATTCTAGATAATCCCTATCAACAAATTGGGAGAAGGGGACTAGGTTACAAGCCTAAAGGAAAATCTCATCAACCTAGTCAGAGAAAGTCACAAACCCAATCTATATATGTACCTAAAAGGACATCCTCACCCAATGACAACATAGGACACAACCAAAGAAAAAGATATGAAGTTGACTCAATATGTTGTCATTACTGTTTGCGCCTTGGTCACTATTCATTTTCATGTCCTTATAAGAGAAAAGATGTAGAGTTAGTTTGGGTTCCAAAACCCCCAAATTGAATTGGTTAGACTAAGTTGAGATATGACCAAAGACTTTAATTTGCATATCTTTATGTCTATCTCAACTTAACACATAGGAATAACAAATTTACATCAATTAAAGGTTAATCAAAACTTAAAAGATTTGAATATGATTAGTTGAGATACAATCTAAATGTTACTTTGATATTCATATGTTTATCTCTAACTGATCTTTGAAATAATTGAATTAGATACAGTCTATATTGTACTTGAAATAGAATTCTGAAAACTTTCCAGAAATTCGGTCGGTCGAGAATTTGTCGACCGAGTGAATCTCGGTCGAGAAGGTGTCGACCGAGAATATCACTGTTCTTCAGAATACTGTAAAATTACTGAATTCTTTTGGAATTGTTCAAAATTATTGTCTATTCGTGATTAATGACTGTATAATAAAGTATCAATTATGGAAATCATCCTTGAAAGATTATATGAAATTAATTTGGTCAAAAACCAAAATTATGCTTAGCTTAAAGAAGATTTCTATTTTATCATAACATGCCTTTATTGTTCTATCATTACATAGGCAAGCAAAAGAATCTATTGATGGTATATCTCTTAGAAATGCTTGCAAAGAATATAATGTTTTCAATTGATATATTTAAAAGATTTGAAATATTCATTGTGCCTTCATGATTAGTATCATTTAAATACACATCAAAATTGATTTAAATGCTTAATTGGAAATCTGCAATTTCTGCCTCTTGGCTAAAACAAAATTTAGCCAAGGGGCGCTATGGTCGTAGTCAAGGGCGACCTAAAATAAGCTTCGACAAAAAATTGCTTATTTGGAAAATCTCTCTTTGGACCTAATCTTAATAATTTTTTCTTGAAAATTAAATCATTTAAGCCTTAAATTATCCCAATATTACTCCCTTAGAATATCCATATAAATGCTCTACAAAAATAATCTACCTTTTTGCATTAAAAATCAGCTTTAAAATTCTTACTCAGTATGTCTGTCGGTCGACGAATTCTTCGACCGAGACCCTCTCGGTCAGCTCACCTCTCTCGACCGACAGAATCTAAACAGACTTAATATCGGACGAACTTTCGGTCGACAAATGCTCGACCGAGACAGTGTCGGTCGACAATAGTTCGACCGAGAAATAGCCGTTGGATACGACCGTTGTAAACCGACCGTTATGACCGTTTATGACCGTTATTTGACCGTTGAGTGGCGCGTCTGCAACACGACCGTTGCGGATGCTCGGTCGACGAATCGTCGACCGACCTGGTCGCTGGAATGTTATAAAAGGGGGCAAAAACGGGTCACTTACTCACACTTTCATACTCTTGCTTCCATAGTTCCTCTCTAGTGCATTTTCGTGCTACTCTTCAGCATCCTCATCCTCCAACTTTCCTTGCTTCTTTTCTACACTCAAGTAACACAAATGGCCTCATCATCAGCAGCCCGTGGGAAGAAGAAGGTCGCCGGCAGAAAAGGACGGGAAGCTCGGGAAGCCACTCCGCCACTGACGATCATCAACGACATCGCCTTTGTCGATGGAGATGCTGGTGATCGATATCTACGGCTTTCCTCCAAAGCCCCTCTTCCACGACGACCAGTCGAAGTCATGGACTTCATCAACATAGTCGATCTGGAGGATCTCTTTGAAGTGCAAAAGTTGAAGGACTTCATCAATCCCTCTTTCCCTTTCTATTCCACTAAGGTAGTCAACGAATTTTATGCCAATCTCATATCCCATACTGAAAATGAAACCACATTTTTCTACACCATGGTCAATGGGCATAGCCTTAAATTTACCGAAGGGGATATTCTTGACATGCTAGAAATTGACATAGATGAATACCAAGATTCCCTTGATCTCACCACAGGAAATCCACTAATTCAACTTTCCCAAGAAGATCATACCGTTAGCCTTAGTGACATAAAGAGAGCTATTTTTCAATCCAACACTACTTGTCATGAAGATAGGGGAACCTACTACGCTATAAATCTCAAACCAGCCTGTAGGATTGTAAATCTCATTGTCTCTACAAATATTCACCCTAGAGCCAACAAATCAGAAGTTCCAATATTCCGTATGTGTCTCATTTATGCCATCATAAGCCGCATTCCCACAAACTTCATCCGTATAATTCTTAAAAACATGATTGAGTTTTCTGGCAACCCACCATATGCGGATTTCGTTTGCCAAATTACTCAACATTTTCTTAAAACAAACATTGAGGATATGGGATATACATGGGAGCGTCGACCACAAAAGATAAGTAAGAATACCGTAGAGAAAATGGGAATAGATTTTGGTCATAAAAGGGCTAGAGTAGAAGGAGAAACATCTCATCAGGACATACCACCACCTCCTCCTACTACCCTACCACATGATCCCATTCAAAATACTCTTACTTATATTGCTGGCTCCCAATACCACCTTAGTAGACAATTAGACTACAATCATCATGCCATGACATATTTAAACCAAAGAATGCAAAACCTTTCCCCAAACCAAACTGATGAATATCCATATTCCTTAAATCCAGGCATGCTCAATCCATACAATCCTTCGTACAACTACTATCAAACTCCACCTCCACCATCCATGGATCTAACGCATACTCAATTTTCATCTATGCAATTGCAAGATATTGTTGCTCATTTCCGATTTGACCGAGTTCCTACATTCTTGGAAGCATATGCTTTAACCAAGACGAAAGCTCTAGACTGGCAAACCTTGGTCCAATACTATGGAGCTGAGCCATTTATTGGGAAAGATCCTGACATTGATGTAATTCTTAAATCTTTTCAATGAGTGTTGGAGTAATATTAGTTGTAATGACTTGCTTTGAATGATTATGGATCACTTCTGTATGATGTGTCTATCTTTCCATGCTTATTAATAAAATTAGCTATCCTTTTGATTTGGATGGATATCTTTTCACATGTGAGAATAAATGGATTAAAAAGATTATTATTGTAGAGCATACAAAATTAAGGGAGAAATAAATAAAACCTTGTGGCTAAATTGATAATGATCTATGACAAACAATTCTCCAGAAATATTCTCGGTCGAGTAACTAGTCGACCGAGAACACTGTCGGTCGAGAAATGGTCGACCGACCAAGTTTCTGTTGTCCAGACTGAAATAAATTTGCATATGTTCTTGTTAAATCAACAATAAGGATCACCTTCAATACTTTATATATATGAAATTTCTTTAAACTTTCATTGGGATATCTATCTAAGGGGGAGCAAAGCATAAAAATAAGGGGGAGTTCATAAAAACAACTTTGACCATTTGATTGAAGAAGCTTACGAAAACATTGTAAACACCATATATAGCTGGAATTTTTACTTGATTATAAAGAAATTTATGAATTTATTGAAAATGGTATCTTGTACTTAAAGGAACTCTCTACCCAAAACAGGGCTTAACATCCCTTGCATTTGGATGGAGACATTTTTATGTAGTCTAAGATTAAATGATTCTCATTTTATTTAGTGCTTAAACATCCATTGATAGATGAGAAATACATTCGTCATAAGCTTAAAGGAATCTCATATCATTTCAAGGCTTAACATCCTTTGCAAATGATTGAGGAACGAATTGTGGATATATTAGACAAGAATGATATTCAACCCTTATTCCTAATAGAATATCTATTTAAGGGGGAGCATAATATAAAATTAAGGGGGAAAAGAAAAGTAAAATATTCAAAATGGATATCTTTTTGAAATGACAAAGGGGGAGAAAAGAATATAAAATCAAAAATATAACATCTTGTCAGCACTCATGGCTACAAAGGTAATCTTCAGGTATGAAACTTACATGCTTTATATTTCCTTATTTCATATTTAGGAAATGTTTGTCATCTTCAAAAAGGGGGAGATTGTTGGCTAAATGGACATCTAAAAATCCCTTTGTTTTGATTATGACAAACATTTCATTCTTATTAATCTAACGAGCTACTTGAGTGTGCAGGATGACAAAGTAGCAAGGGAAAATCCAAGAGCTTACTTAGTTATATTTTCATGCAATGTAATCAATGTTGTAAAACTTGTACAAATATATAATGTACAAGTACTTAGAATTGCATGTAAATCAAGCGTTAGATTTTCCCTAGCCAAACACCATAGTTAGACATGTCATCCCATTTCAATAGGATCATTTTCGCACACTCACACACATAATTAGTGCTTAAATTGAAACCTTGAAACAGGATCATTCTCGGTCGACAAACTCCTCGACCGAGACACTCTCGGTCGACAATCTTCTCGACCGAGAAAGATCCAAAGTAGCCGTTAGACACAACTGACAAGTTAGTTGGCAGTTGAAGAAAGACGTTGCAAATCACTTGTTCCAGAGAGCCTGTCGGTCGACAAAAGTTCGACCGAGTAGGTGTCTCGGTCGACCATTTGTCGACCGAGATGGTCTCTGACAGCAACTGCAGAATAAATGAATTAGCCGTTGTTAAAGCAACAACTTTGTACCTAACGGCTAGTTAAGCACTTAGAAACCCCTAGAAGTTGTCTAGAACGTCCTTAAGCATACTTAGGCCATTCCTATAAATAGGACAAGCCATAGGACACTACAATTCACTTGTTACACTTGAGAATACACTTGAGCATACTTGAGCAATCTTTTGCAAGCAATTTGAGCACTGTGATCATTGGCCTACATTCTCCTTAGCTCAATCTCGTGTCCTATAGGCTAGATTCTCCTACCCACAGCAATCACAAGTTCACACACTTGGCTAGGAGATCTTACGCTTGATCTAGGCATATCAAGCCTTGGGCTTAAAGGATAAGTTGTAATTTCCTTCTTCTTTCTTGTTCCTTTTTTATTATTTGTACTCTCCTTGCTACTCCTAGGGTTGGAGGCTGCGGATTGGAGAGAATTGACTTCTCAGGTGGAGAAGGGGACTTCAAGCTACTTCAAGAAGGCTATCGCAAGAGGAAGCTACTTCAGAAGGCTGGTGCAACGGGAGTTGGTGCATCTACTTCAAGGGAAGGTTGCTTCAAGGTTGGCGATTACTTCTAGGTGAAGGCTGCTTGAAGGGTTTAGGAAAAGAGATTGTATTTTATGTAAATTCCTTGAAGAGGTAATAAAATAAATTTCTTTTCAAATCCCAGTTGGGTAAGCAACCGGGTAGTGGACTGACTACCTTAGTATTTGCTAAGGCTAGGAACCACTCTAAACCCTTGTCTTCTTGTCCAATATTTTCATTGTGGTTGTCTAAGTTTAAATAATTGTTAAAATCTTTATAAAACTCTATTCACCCCCCCTCTAGTAGTTTTCATCAATGTCTCTATTTGGAGGAAGCCCAAGAAGCTCCTCTGGAAATACGTCAGGAAAGTCACATACCACCTCCAGTCTTTCTACAGGCCTGCTACTAGGACTGGTCTCTGAGACTAATGCGAGGAAGACTTTACATCCTTGGGAAATTAGCTTTTTAGATTTAAGAGAGGAAATTATGATATTATTACAGAATATGCATCCCATAGGAATCTTTATAGGATAATAATGAGGTTGAGAGTGTACTACCATCTTGTTTCTACAGTTGATGTGGGCATCATATGTGTATAGCCAATCCATGCCAAGTATAATATCAAAGTCTTCCATAGTTAGGAGAATGAATTCCAAGGGCATATCATGATTTTTGAATTTTAGAGAGAGGACATTAGTTTTTTGTGGGGTAGTGAGTATCTTGCCACTAGGAGTAGACACATCCAAAATATATCCCAAGTCCCTTATATGCAGATGAAACATAGATGCCAGATTTTGAGAAATAAAAGTATTTGTAGATCCAGAGTCGAATAAATCCTTAAGAGGATGATCATTTTATAATTCAATGCCTACACAGGATAATTGAGTTATGAATAATTTGAAGGCTTGAACAAGATATTATGTTATGCAAAGAATTTTGGTTTCCTTCACAAAGCTGGTTGGGATTTGCCTTGGCCTCTTCTACATTCACTGTGAAAACTCTGCCGTTGCGGTGTCCTGGAGGTGATGGAGCACCTGTTGTAGGATTGCCAAAGAAGGAGGGAGTGGGGCACTTGGAGACGAAATGGCCCTCCTTCTTGCAGTTATAGCATACTGGATTGATATGGCGGCATACCCCACCATGGAAACACCCACAAGTCTTGCACTTGGGATGAGTCATCCTATGCTGGTTCTGGTGGCCTTTCTGTCCTCCCTTTCCTGAACCTCCTCCTTTACATGATCCCTTGTTGTTATGGCCAGGGTGGAGTTTCCTAGACTTATACTCCTTAGTGAAGGTTAAACCCTAAGTACCCCATGCTGGAAGGTTTCTGCAAACCCTATTCTCTCTCCTGCTTGAGGGCCATGTCTAGGTCTTCATCTATGTTTCTAGGATGGGAGGCTATAACTAGGGTTTTTAGATGGGCGGAAAGGCAGTCAACATTGTGTTCGGTGAGGCGGTCTTCAGTCCTGATAGGTGCATAACATTCGAGAAGCCTGAACTTATGGATGTAGTCAACTATTGAGAGACTGCCCTGCCTAAGTTCCATGTACATCTTCTCCTTCCCCTTCCTCTCATATATGGGCATAAAACGGTTAGTGAAGAGGGTTTTGAAGGATCCCCACCCCATGTTATCTACTTCTTCTCCCCTATCCCCACCATAGTTTTCCCACCGTATGTTTGCCCCTCCCTTAAGCAGATGGGTGATGGATTGACCTTCTTCTCATTTGGTACTTCTAGGGTACGAAAGGCATTCTCTACAGAGAGGATCCATGCCTCAGCCTTATCCATGACTTCAGGCTGGTCTTCCCCTCAAAAGGTGTTAGGGTTAAGTTTGATGAAATCTATCACTGTCACTTCCTTTTTCCTAGAGGATCTAGGTTCAGGGGTTCCTTTTAGGGAAAGGGTCTCCATGAAGTCTAGAAGGATTTTATTTTGTTCCTCCCACTTTTCCTTGGTCGTGATATTGGGATCAGGTACTTCAAAGGTTTCAGGTTCTTTCCTCTTCTTAGAGGATGGTTCTTTAAAGGCTTTTGAGTTACGAGTCCTGGGAGGCATCCTGAAATTAGGTGGAACATATTAGATTCATCATTTTTATATATCATATGATATTTCATTATTCTCATTTATTAATTATTTATTATCTAATATTACAATTTGTGGAGGATACCCTAAAATCCTTATCAGTCGGTCCTTAGAACTTTCTAAATAGAGAGACTCTTTTCCTAACCTTATATCATAAAGGTAGGAGGGAAATATTTAAAAACAAAGATGAGGGGTAAATTTTCCTATAGAAGAGATGAGAGGGAAATTTCTATAGATGAGAAGGGTCCTTATTAAGGTATGCCCAAGAAGTAAGGGACATTTAGGATATCATCCAGGTAGACTTACACTACCATATAGGTAACCACGCGATTACCAAGAAAAGTGGCTCAGAGACTTTAGCCAGACCCATGCCAGATGCTATCCTAGTCACCTCCACCCTTCACATCCCTAACTCAAGGACTACTCTAGACTACCAATAGGGTGAATGAAGTCCATGTGACTATAATGTGTGAACCTTCGCTCTAATACCGTATGTGATGACACCAATTTCTATATACTTTCCTTAGTGACATTCACAGATATGTGTGCACTAAAATCTATAGATGTCAAAAGGGGAAATACAAGAGATTAAGGTAGCCAACAAAATCAGCAAAACAAGTGAGATCGTTGTTCATAACACCATTGAATAGCCACATAAACATTCATTCATTGCTGATAATAAAGTCATTACATAAAGTTATTTGAGATAGAAGAGATTAATAGTTCTATAGAAGGAAAACAAAATACATAGGTTTTATAACATCCTATACATCATCTAGTAGGAAAAAAACCAACTATCTAACTGAAAAAGAGATAAGAAATAGACATCTATCTATTCTATTCTCCATGTCCATTATTGATGGCTTCAGGTACTTTGAGATGCATTATTTGTTCCTTGTACCTAGAAAATACGAGAAAAAAAACATCAACATAATGTTGGTACGTGGTTCCAAAAATGCTATACTATGCTGGAATGTTAAAATATTTGAAGAAAGAAGGAAGAAAAGAAAACATTATTTAATGGAAAAAAATCAGGTAAACCCAAGTTATTAACCATATTTCAATGGACATGTATTACTGATAACCTCCTATTTTAGTTGATTATCTTAGTCTTTTTCTTTAGTTTTCCATACTCTTTTTAAGTTTAAACTATACATAATCCTAATTTTACCCCTTTTTTGTAAATACACCATCAGACTAACTTTTTCCTTTTACATATGCAGAAAAAGCACAAAAAAATCATAAAAGAATAACTCAACCTCAAGACCGCATGGATTCAAACGGTCCCAAGACCGTATGAAGCCAATCGGTCTCAAGACCGCATGGAGTCAAACGGTCCCAAGACCGCATGAAGCCAAATCGTCCCGAGACCGCATGGAGTCAAACGGTCCCAAGACCGCATGAAGCCAAACGGCCCCGAGACCGCATGGAGTTCAAACGGTCCCAAGACCGCATGAAGCCAAATGGTCCCGAGACCGCATGGAGTCAAACGGTCCCAAGACCGCATGAAGCCAAACGGTCCCGAGACCGCATGGAGTTCAAACGGTCCCAAGACCGCATGAAGCCAAACGGTCCCGAGACAACATGGAGTCAAACGGTCCCAAGACCGCATGAAGCCAAATGGTCCCGAGACCGCATGGAGTTCAAACGGTTTTAAGACCGCATGAAGCCAAACGGTCCCGAGACCGCATGGAGTCAAACGGTCTCGAGACCGCATGGAGTCAAACGGTCCCGAGACCGCATGAAGCCAAACGGTCCCGCGACCGCATGGAGTTCAAATGGTCTCAAGGTCCAAATGGTCTTGAGGTCCCAAATGGTCTTGAGGTCCAAACGGTCTCCATACCATTTGGATTTCACTCAAGGCCTATAAATAAGACCCCAAGGGTCCTCCATAAAAAGAAAAAAATGCTCAGACGTCCAAAGGCTGCCCAAATCATTCCAGAGCTCCTGCCATCCTCCGCCCTGGGGCTGTCGGTCTGAGATCCGTACTCCATCATGAAGTTGCTTTCTCCTTCTTTGCCAAGTAGGTGGGAAGGGGAGACCTCCTCATCGTGCAACCTACGAAGACTGGTGGATCGTTGCTCTCTCTCTCCAAGGGGTTGACTTTTCTCCCTCCTTTGTGGGGATGATGCTCTCTCTCTCTCTTCTCGCCTCCTTCTTGGTCTTAGTCATGAGGGAGTAGTCTTCTTCACTAGGGTGCGGGGAGTAGCCCCGCTACCCATACTTTCATATCATGTAAAATGTAATCCTTAGGTTGTAATGTAGAGTTCTTATCTTTGTCAGTTCAACATCAAACAATTAATGAATACTTGTTGCTTGATCTCCAACTTGTGTTATCTTTTATCTTTTAGTATGAATTGTCTACGTTTGTACTATTAGATTCGAAACTCGTTTGCATGTTGGTTCTTGATGCATGTAGCCACCATGTATCTGTTTTGGTATCTAGAAGTGTATCTCAAGAAGTGGAGTAAACTCACTATCATCCGTTGCACTTTCAACTATGAAATGGAATTAGTTGACGTATGGAAGTGCAACCTTGGTAAGTCGAGGAACACACTTTGCGAGGGGAATGATGTAAAGTAATGTGACCATTTAATCGGGAATGGCTGGCGTTGCAACATTCCCGCACTTCTCGTAGCTAGATTATCCGAAAGGAGGCTAGGTCTACAAGGATACTAACTGACCGAACTCTTTTTGTAGGTTGAGTTTTGCTTTACATGTGTTGATCGATGTGTAGTGGCGGTGAAAAACTGATCACACCCTAGTGATCGTTATCATAGTTTAACTCTTAGATTTACTTTCTTTCTTTACTTTTCATGTTCTTAGTTTAAAACCATCAAAATCCAACTTTCGATATAAGTGCCTGCTAGTAAAGTAACTAAGTGAAATTCTATACATTTTCTATCTTGTTCCTTGCAACAAGACCGTTGTCTTTTGGGTTCGATCCTAAATCTGTACTACGATAAGGCTTCCATACTCTTATGGGGTTGGAGCATTTATCTAAGCACCAGTTCTAGGTAAACCTAGAGAAGACATCAACTCTCTAGGGTTTTTGGTGCAAATTTGGGACTCCCATTGGAAGAGTAAAATCTTTTGGTGTAAGTCCCAGCTCCATCAAAAAATGGCGTCGTTGTCGGGGACAATGGAACGTTATTATTTCACTTAGTACCTTTCTAGTTGGTTAGGTTTTTAGACTTTCTTTTTGAATCATAACTCTATATCTACTTGAAATTTTTTTTGTTATTATATAAAGGTGTTTTCCTTTCTCTACTTAAGTAGAACACGTGCATGCAATCATCACATAGTCGTGGATTCTCCCCTGATCTGGAGCTTGACTCCGAGGTAGAGAGAAGTTTCCACCGCTGAATCTGTCTCACTCGCCAACGCACTAGACAAATGGCTGACGAACAACATCAAGCTGCTTTGGTGATGGAGAGAGTAAATGCTGCCATCGTCGCACAATGGGCACAACTCATAGCAGACACCCGTGCCCAAATACAAGCGGAGATACGAGCAGAAGAGCAAGCCCGCATAAGAGCGGAGACTGAGGCAGCAACCCAAGCTGCTCAGCTCCAGTTATGAAACAAGCAACTTATAAGGGACTATGTTGTCCCAAAAAACTACGAGGATAACCACCCGGTCCGGCCTCCGATCATCAATATCCCAAACTTTGAGATCCGGACCCAGTGGATCCAGATTATGCAAGGAATCTCCTTCTCTGGAGGTTCAGGAGATGATTGCATGGACCATTTGAAAAGGTTTAAGGCATGATGACGCCTGGTCCCCCAAGCTGGTATCGCTTTCGATGCGATAATGCTCCACCTGTTCCATTTCACCTTATCTGGAAGGGCCTTGAGTTGCTACAACTCATTGGACAAAGAACCCATAATAACCACTTGGGCCCCTCTAGAGGAAAAATTCTTAGAGAAGTTATTTCCACCCTCGCTGACCTATGAAATCAGAGGGCAAATCAATCACTTTTCCCATCTACCTGGAAAACCCTTGTTGAGGCATGGGAAAGATTTAAGGAACTTCTGCACAAATGCCCCCATCATGGAATTTCACAGAATCAACTGATAGAAACTTTTTACTGGGGGGTAAGTGATGATATTAAACAGTTCCTAGATTCCTCGTCTGGAGGAAACTTCATGAGGAAGAACTATGAAGATGCTTGGAAGATTGTTACTTTAGGAGCTAAAAACCAATCCAACTGGGGACGGTCAGCTGGAAAAGGTGTCCTTAAAATTTTCAAAGCTGAAGAATCCGTAGAAATGAAGGTAATAGCTTAGGCCTTGCAAACTATTGTTCATAAACAACAAGCTCTCGAGGCTTCTCTTGGAGAGATCGATAAAAAGAAAGCCCCTTTTGTGCAACAAGTTAAGGCCGTCACAGGATCATGTGAGGCTTGTCATTCTTCCGACCACCCAACCTTGTCCTGCGGTATGCTATATAATGTGATGATGGATCTACATCCACCACCGCAACCATATGAACCGATTACTAATCAATCTGGAGATCAGATTCTGGAACAAGTCAACTCCATCCACACTATTCCTGGATAAGTTTACTACAATCCCAGTCAACCGAGGAATCATCATGGGTTCCAATACGGGAATCCTTCCGGAACTGCGAATCCGCAACATCAGACACAGGGGGGATCTGATAGTAGGCTACCACCAGGGTTCTCGAACAATTTTAACCAAAGTCAAGGGAACTCAAGGAAAAATTTCCCTAGGGCTAACTACCCTAGAAACCAATCAGCCCACTATCAGTACACTCATCCCCCGCTTCATCTGCAGTTTTATACTCAGCAGCCTCAACAACAAAGTCTTCAGAAAAATGCTACTGCACAGCCGGAAGATGAGATATCTTTGATAAGGCATCTGCTACAGTCACAACAAACCATGCTTGCTAACCAACAGGCTCAGCAGAAAGCAGTTGAAGCTCAACTCGCTCAGAATGGTGCACAATTAAAGCCCCCAGTAGGTATGTTTGCCGGGCAGCCTGAACCAAACCCTAAGCATGGGCAAAACAAACATGAACAGCTGAATGCCGTCACCACAAGGTCGGGACGCATTCTTCCTGAACCTACCAAGATCACCCTGAATGATGATGATATGCCCACTTTTATGACAAAAGAGATCTTGCAACAAGGAATTGAGAAATCCTCCGAAGGCACAAAGGACAAAAATAAAGAATAGGTGTCCGCAGAACCCGAGGTCCCGCAATTCAAACCAAGGATTCCGTATCCGGGAAGACTGCAAGAAACAAAAATGGATGCCAGGTTTTAGAAGTTCAAGGAGGCAATGAAGAAATTGTACATTGACATCCCACTCCTTGACGCTCTGTCTGAAGTACCAGCATGGGCAAAGTATCTCAAAACCTTGCTATCACGAAAGTATATCACCAAGGAGCATGAGACTGTCAAGCTTGCTCAAACCACTTCTGACATCATCTTGAACAAACTGCCCAAAAAGAAGAAGGACCCAGGTTCCTTTGGAATCCAATGCTGCATTGGAAACGCATCTACAAAGAAAGGATTAGCTGACCTTGGGGCCAGCATATCCATTATGCCCTACTCAATGTGCCAACGTTTGGGTTTCACCGACTTGCTGCCTACAGCAATGACTATTCAACTAGTTGACTCCACAATAACCGCACCGCTGGGAATCATTGAAGATATCCCAGTAAGGATAGGAAAGGACGCCTACGTTTCGTGTGATTTTGTTATCATAGATATTAAAGAAGACTTGAGATATCTGATCATTTTCGGCAGGCCTTTCCTAGCTACTGCCAGAGCGCTAATCGACGTTGAAGCTGGAACCATCATTCTTAGGCTCGGGAAAGAAGCAATTCAATTCCGTGTCCTTGATAGTTTGAAGGGTCCCAGCATCCAAGAAGAAGTCTTTCTTTTGGACACAATTCAACAAATGTCACAATTAGAAATCTCCGAGCCAATCAATGAATTTGAGAATGCTCTTATCAACCCGGAAGTTGAATTTTCCGCAAATGAACTAGTCCAGCAATGCCTCCAATATCTAGAAAAGATCGAAGAAGTGCCAAAGGCTACTTTTGAAGAGCTTAAGGTCGTCACTGCTATAGAAGAAACCGAACCACCAAAAGCCCCCGAATTAAAGACTTTACCTACAAGGCTTAAATATGTTTTCCTAGATGAGGAAGAGCTATGCCCGGACATCATCAGCTCCACCCTTACCAAAGATCAAGAAGTAAGGCTTCTGGATAAGCTGAGAAAGCATAGAAAGGTCATTGGATATAAAATAACTGACCTCACAGGCATAAACCCAGCTCTGTGTATGCACAGGCTTCCTATGGTTGAAGAATTTAAACCCTTTCGTGAACATCAAAGAAAACTGAACCCAAACTTGAAAGAGGTAGTTCGTCTGGAAGTCCTTAAACTACTCAAAGCTGGCATGATTTATCCTATCTCTGACTCTCAGTGGGTCAGCCCGGTCCAGGTTGTTCCAAAGAAAGGAGGCACTATCGTAGTGATCAATGATAAAAATGAGCTAGTGCCTACCAGGACTGTAACAGGATGGCGAATGTGCATTGATTATAGGAAGTTGAATAAAGCCACAAGGAAAGACCACTACCCTCTACCTTTCCTTGATGAAGTCCTGGAATGCCTGGCTCACCAAAAGTATTTCTGTTATCTCGATGGTTACTCCGGGTTCTACCAAATACCCATACGCCTGGATGACTAGGAAAAAACCACCTTCACCTGTCCCTTTGGGACATATGTGTTCAGAAGAATGTCGTTCGGGCTATGTAACGCGCCTGCCACTTTCCAACGTTGTATGTTCGCTATCTTCGCCGATTTAACTGAATATGTCATGGAAATCTTTATGGATGATTTCTCTATTTACGGAGACTCCTTTGACAACTGTCTGATTAATCTTGAACAAGTTCTGCAACGCTGCGAGGAAACGAACCTTATCTTGAACTGGGAAAAATGCCATTTCATGGTAACAGAAGGTATCGTCCTCAGACATAGAGTAAGTGATAGGGGAATCGAGGTTGACAAAGCAAAGATCGATGTAATCTCAAAGTTGTCACCTCTGAAGGACATAAGAGGAGTCCGTGCTTTCCTGGGTCATGCAGGATTTTATAGAAGATTCATCAAAGACTTCTCAAAAATAGCTAAACCCATGACCCAACTCCTGACCAAAGATGCTGAGTTCATTTTCGACCAGGAATGTATGCAAAGCTTCTCCACCCTTAAAGAAGCGTTAATCTCCGCACCTATTCTAAGGGCTCCAGACTGGTCGCAACCCTTTCAAATCATGTGCGACGCAAGCGATTATGCCATACGGGTTGTTTTAGGACAATGGATCGATAAGAAACCATATGTCATCTACTACGCATCCAAAATGCTAGACGAAGCACTTAAAAACTACACCACCACGAAAAAGAAGTTTCTGGCTATCATCCATGCGTTCGAAAAATTCCGCTCCTACCTGATTGGCTCTAAAGTCATCGTCTACACTGACCATTCCGCTATTCGATACCTGATCCAGAAACAGGATGTCAAACCCAGGCTTATTCGCTGGGTATTAATGCTTCAAGAATTTGACTTGGAAATCAAAGATAAAAGTGGCGTGGAGAATGTTGTGGCCGATCATCTCAGCAGGATCGAGGTTGAAGAAAAAGATAAAATCCCTATCAGGGATTCTCTTCCTGATGATCAGCTTATGAAGGCCACTCATAGTTTCCCTTGGTATGCTGATATCGTTAATTATCTGGCCACAGGGATCGTCCACCCATCTGTTTCATACCAGGATAAAAGGAAGTTCCTTCACGACATAAAATGTTATCATTGGGACGAACCCTACTTATTCCACCTCTGTGCCGACAGACTTTTCTGTCGGTGCCTGCCAGAAGAAGAAATAACCCCAGTCTTAGAACATTGCCATTCTGGACCCACGGGGGGGCATATGAGCGCCAAGAAAACCGCCATAAAAGTTTTACAATCTAGTTTCTTCTGGCCCACCATATCAAAAGACTCGTATGAATTTGTGAAAGCCTGCGACAAATGCCAATTTTCAGGCAACATATCAAAAAGGGATGAAATGCCCCTCACTATGTGGCAGGAAATTGAGCTTTTTGATGTGTGGGGGGGGGGGGGTAGACTACATGGGCCCTTTCCCTTCATCATATGGCTTCTCTTACATTTTGGTCGCAGTAGATTACGTCTCAAAGTGGGTCGAAGTTGTACCCACCGTATCTAGCGACTCCAAACCTATTATCAAATTGTTCAAAGATACTATTGTTCTGAGATTTGGAGTTCCAAGAACAGTCATATCGGATGGCGGGACCCACTTCCTGGAACGAAGTTTTGAAGCGTTACTGAGAAAGTATGGAGTCCATCACAAAGTCGCCATGCCTTACCACCCACAAACTAGTGGCCAGGTAGAGGTATCCAATAGACAATTAAAGGCAGTCCTTGAAAAAATGGTAAACAAAAACCGCACCGATTGGTCCACCAAACTTCTCGATGCCCTCTGGGCATACCGAACTGCTTACAAAACACCAATCGGAACAACCCCATTCTGTTTGGTGTACGGGAAGTCATGTCAACTTCCAGTTGAGCTGGAACATAAAGCCTGGTGGGCCATCAAGCAATTAAACTTCTACCTTAAAAGTGTAGGGGAGAATAGACAACTCCAACTATAGGAGTTAGAAGAGCTCCGAATGACAGCCTATCACAATGCCAGAATCTATAAAGAGCAAACAAAAATGTGGCATGATGGACATCTTAAGAGAAAAGATATCGCCGTTGGCGACAAAGCACTCCTATTCAACTCCAAGCTCAAATTATTCCCCGGAAAACTTAGAACAAAATGGTCCGGACCCTTCACTATAAAACATATCTACCCAACTGGAGCCGCCATTATTATCGACAACAACGGAGGAGAAAGGACGGTCAACGGGCACCGTTTAAAAAGATATTACACTCCGGAAGACAAAATGCATCGACAAACCATCAACATCAGAGATGCTACGCCAACAACATAACAGCTTTACAGCTTCGTCGAGCCAGCGACATTAAACCAAGGCGCTACTTGGGAGGCAACCCATGACTTCACGAATTAGTTTAACCACAGCCCTTGTCCTAATTACTTCTCACACTATCACTTTGACACTCTGAGGACAGAGTGAGTGATAAGTTGGGGGGGTACATTAGACAAGGGTAGGGTATCTTTTATTTTCTAAACCCCTTTTTATCCTTTTTAAACTCTTTTAAAAATAAAGTCACTCCAACTAACTCTAGAATCTTGTTTAGTCCCTAAAAGTAAAATAGCACTTAGACATTTAATGGCGATTTAACAATTTCCATTCACTATCGATTCCATATTTTTGCTTCAATTCTTTATCTGACTCTCCACAGGTCAAAATCAAGGCAGAAATAAGCCAAGCTCTCAAGGATGAGAGGGGAATCAGGCAACTTCCAAATCAAAGAGTTCTGCAAGTGGACCACAAACCAAATAAGTGCATGCTGAAAAACTCTAAGAACAGCTTTCCTCTCTTCAAAATAAAAGAGGCTTGTCCGCCCAAAATAAATTCCCCAAATCACAAAACCCAAGCATGTGAGTTATTGAATAAAATCCAGAGAGTCGAATAAAATCATGAGAGTTGTGCCATGAATAAGGACTTATATAAAGAACTGATGAAGGTTTCACCCGGCCGGTACATTCTGCTTCCCTCACAAAGGCAGATGTGTCGTGCCCGGTAGTGAAATCCTAAGGTCTCTAAATATATGAAAGGCCCATAAAGGACTCACCCGGCCGGTACATTCAGCTTCCCTCATAAAGGCAGATGTGTCGTGCCCGGTAGTGAGATCCTAAAAAGCATAGACAGCCCCTCCCCCACTTGAAGGGGGGGCTACACTTCAAGCCTTTAGCCAACCCTCATACCCTCTCTAGCTTCCAGTAGGTCTTTCAGAGAGGTATAAAGCTGATTAGAGTCAACAACATGCACAAAATAAAGGTGGTCCCAATGCGAACTATGAGATACAGAAAGAACCTGAGACCCAAGCAACTCTCAAAATCTGAAAGAGTCAAGGCATGCAATAAGACTTGATATGACCCCAGGGGAACTCAGGTTAAGAACTGAAGCAAGAGTATGGAAATCCTAATTAAATAAGATCACCTCACCATTACATGTCTCAGCTCTATCTAACTTGAGGTAAAGCTAGACTCTAAGTTAGGGGGGTGATAACCTCCTATTTTAGTCGATTATCTTAGTCTTTTTCTTTAGTTTTCCATACTCTTTTTAAGTTTAAACTATACATAATCCTAATTTTACCCCTTTTTTGTAAATACACCATCAGACTAACTTTTTCCTTTTACATATGCAGAAAAAGCACAAAAAAATCATAAAAGAATAACTCAACCTCAAGACCGCATGGATTCAAACGGTCCCAAGACCGCATGAAGCCAATCGGTCTCGAGACCGCATGGAGTCAAACGGTCCCAAGACCGCATGAAGCCAAACCGTCCCGAGACCGCATGGAGTCAAACGGTCCCAAGACCGCATGAAGCCAAACGGCCCCGAGACCGCATGGAGTTCAAACGGTCCCAAGACCGCATGAAGCCAAATGGTCCCGAGACCGCATGGCGTTCAAACGGTCCTAAGACCGTATGAAGCCAAACGGTCCCGAGACAACATGGAGTCAAACAGTCCCAAGACCGCATGAAGCCAAACGGTCCCGAGACCGCATGGAGTTCAAACGGTCCCAAGACCGCATGAAGCCAAACGGTCCCGAGACCGCATGGAGTCAAACGGTCCCAAGACCGCATGAAGCCAAATGGTCCCGAGACCGCATGAAGCCAAACGGTCCCGAGACCGCATGGAGTTCAAACGGTCTCAAGGTCCAAACGGTCTTGAGGTCCCAAACGGTCTTGAGGTCCAAATGGTCTCCAAACTGTTTGGATTTCACTCAAGGCCTATAAATAAGACCCCAAGGGTCCTCCATTAAAAGAAAAAATGCTCAAACGTCCAAAGGCTGCCCCAATCGTTCCAGAGCTCCTGCCATCCTCTGCCCTGGGGCTATCGGTCTGAGATCTGTACTCCATCATGAAGCTTCTTTCTCCTTCTTCGCCAAGAAGGTGGGAAGGGGAGACCTCCTCATCGTGCAACCTACAAAGACTGGTGGATCGTTGCTCTCTCTCTCCAAGGGGTTGACTTTCCTCCCTCCTTTGTGGGTATGATGCTCTCTCTCTCTTCTCGCCTCCTTCTTGGTCTTAGTCATGAGGGAGTAGTCTTCTTCACTAGGGTGCAGGGAGTAGCCCCGCTACCCATACTTTCATATCATGTAAAATGTAATCCTTAGGTTGTAATGTAGAGTTCTTATCTTTGTCAGTTCAACATCAAACGATTAATGAATACTTGTTGCTTGATCTCCAACTTGTGTTATCTTTTATCTTTTAGTATGAATTGTCTACGTTTGTACTATTAGATTCGAAACTCGTTTGCATGTTGGTTCTTGATGCATGTAGCCACCATGTATCTGTTTCGGTATCTAGAAGTGTATCTCAAGAAGTGGAGTAAACTCACTATCATCCGTTGCACTTTCATACTATGAAATGGAATCAGTTGACGTATGGAAGTGAAACCTTGGTAAGTCGAGGAACACACTTTGTGAGGGGAATGATGTAAAGTAATGTGATCATTTGATCGGGAATGGCTGGCGTTGCAACATTCCCGCACTTCTCGTAGCTAGATTATCCGAAAGGAGGCTAGGTCTACAAGGATACTAACTGGCCGAACTCTTTTTGCAGGTTGAGTTTTTCTTTACATGTGTTGATCGATGTGTAGTGGCGGTGAAAAACGGATCACACCCTAGTGATCTTTATCATAGTTTAACTCTTAGATTTACTTTCTTTCTTTACTTTTCATGTTCTTAGTTTAAAACCATCAAAATCCAACTTTCGATATAAGTGCCTGTTAGTAACGTAACTAAGTGAAATTATATATGTTTTCTATCTTGTTGCTTGCAACAAGACCGTTGTGTTTGGGTTCGATCCTAAATCTGTACTACGATAAGGCTTCCATATTCTTATGGGGTTGGAGCATTTATTTAAGCACCAGTTCTAGGTAAACCTAGAGAAGACATCAACTTTCTAGGGTTTTTGGTGCAAATTTGGGACTCCCATTTGAAGAGTAAAATCTTTTGGTGTAAGTCCTAGCTCCATCAATTACTATGGTTGACTTAGCACAAACGTATATTATTGGGCCCTATCCTCGCATACCTTGTACCATTAGGGATCTCCCTACGTGCCTTCTACCATTAGGGAGGTGCTAGTCTACATTGATACCTTCCCTCATTTATATGGAGATTAATGAACCATTAGTAACTACATTCTATTTTATTCCCTTAGTGTTATTAGTGTTCAAGGCGGAAAATGTCATTTCATATAGATAGACATCCATCAAGGTATTCAAATACATGCAAGCAGTACTCATAATTAACATCCAGCAAAACTACTCATATACTTATATCCACATACCTTAAATCTCAGATCTTGATTTTAACCTAGCTTAGATTAAGAGGGAGTAGACCACCCTGAAAGAGAAATAAGATCTAATGTCGTAATGTGTATTCAACACCTTATATTAGGGTTTTGGTTATACTAGGGTTTTCATTTAGTGTCTTGTGTCTTATAATAGGGGGAATATTTAGGTTAGGGATCAGAGTGTGGATGTAGATATTTAAGATAATTGATCCTATCTAAATCATCTTTATTACCATGAGAAAGAAATACACCATTTTTGTGGTTTAAGAAGTATCAAGCCCATTATTTATCAACAACCTAGGGTTTCGGGTCAGAGAGAATATGATCAAGTTGGGGTCTCAGGGTTTTTCATAAATATTGGTCCCTATTAACATCTTTATTTTCTATAAGTTAATTCATAAAGAAATCAAATAAAGTCCAAAAGAAAGGTGCATCGATTATAGGATTTGATTTTGGTATTTGCAATATTTTATACAGATTCTTGTTATTTTTCTGAGAACATGGATATTTTTATGAGGATTTTTTAGATACTGGAGCTATTTATAATTGATTTTACAAGAACTAGCCAATCAAATATTTTCTAGAGAAATAAACAAAAAATAAAATAAAAAAGGAAAGCAAGCTTAGCTTCATGGATCAGGTGAGGGATCCGACTTACCGGATACTCCCACTGATCTGCGAGTAGAGGCTCGTCATAGGAAAGTGGGTCAGCATTGGTAAATGATGAGGATTCCCTCGGGGCTCAAATGGATTCATCGACGGGTATGGGCAAGGTGGGAATTCCACCTGCTTGATTGTTCCACGCTCACGCGCACCATGGCTGTAGGGAGGGGACATCGGAGGTGAGGTGAGGTCAGGGTAACCAAGTGGGTCTTGGTTAGCGTTGAAGTGTGGGTTGAGTTTGTGGAGTCTTCCTGAGTTCAATGAACCCAAGAAGCTCACCAGAGATGGTCCCTAGCTCGAGTTTGGTTCTACTGTGTAAAAGAAAAGGAAACTAAGGTTTTGGGTGTTTACCTGCCCTAGGGTTGGATTGAGGAGTTGAGAAGCTTCGTGTTGGTCGGGCAATGCATCTGGGATCTCCAAGAAGTCTGGAGAAGCTCTGGACTTCCCCAACGATAGAGCTCTGAAGATTGGTTGTAGGTTCTTGTCGATGGCGCCTTCTAGACCACCACACCCCCACGTGAGAGTTGGGAGGTCTCCACTTGGGTCTAAAGATGGTATAGATGAAGTCAATTGAAGGGAGGATCCTAGAGGTATGAGAAAGCCGCACTAGTTCAGGCCGGTGACGTTGGAGTTGGGTGGAGAAGAAGAGGAGTGAGGATAGACAATTAAGGGGTCTTCGTGACTAAAAGGAAGGTGGTGGAGCTACTGGGCTCCTTACATAGACTACATATGAGGCATAGAGGGAAGCCCTAAACTGGGTGCCACCGCCAATGAGAGGCATGGAGAAGACGGGGCTTGTTCTCCTAGATCCGAGGGAGATGGGTGTCATGGTGACAATCGTTCGGTTTGTTCGGATGAGAGGAAGTCATCCTCTAAATATCTCACTCAGGTGATGCGGGAGTGAGGCGCGCGGGGGGGGGGGGGGGGGGGGTTGAGTGAGTGTTGTTCAGTTGGAGCCGATTCTGGGTCATGCGGTAGGTTAGGGATGACCCGATCATCATTGAATCCTACACAATCCACGATTGAAGGATCGAACGGTTGCGATGGGGTTCTTTTGAGTGATCTGCTCCCAGGTTAGCAAATAGGGTCGCGTGACACATTTTTAATCAAATACATTCGAGAACATAGGTCCTAGGGTTTAATGAATGACATGATATACATTATTCTTAAATGCTAATAGCTCCTAATTGGTCAATCCAATTGTAATAAAAATTTTAGGCATAGATTTATAATGTCATGATGTAGCTATGGTATAAAATTGGGATTGAAATTCAAAGGTTAAACATGGTTATTGACTAAGGACATTGATACCTAAAGTTCACCTTCATGTGACACTTAGGGTTTTGCATTATGTGAAATTGATAGGCCATTTAATCAATTTGGTGAGGGAGACGGTTGAGGGTATTATTTGGAATTAACAAAATTTATAAGAGAGATAAATATATGTAAAAACTTATAAAAACTCACTATGTCACAATAGTTGTGTTCCTTGGTGTGCCATAAGTGACACATGTTGGTGTCATTACATGTTGGTGTCATTGCTTCGGATGAAGGTGAACCTAGAAGTTTCCTTGTTGGCAGGCTTGTTAGCACAATTACTAGTAAATCCTACCTTGTTGTAGTAGATTAGAGATGTACATCATGATGATACCATGATACAATTGATCCAATTAGAGTTTTTCATCAAGAAGTGTGAGGGCTTCCATGATACATAGGATGGGATAGTTTGTTTCCATGGTAGGACAATGGTTACAGATGTGATTGGGCTGAGGAAGTTAGTTCTCGAGGAGGATCACTCTTCAAATGTATGTGATTCATCTAGGAAGCATTAAGATGTACCACAACTTGAAAGATATGTATTGGTGTCATGGTTTTAAGTATGATGTAGTTGAGTTCATGGAAAAATGTCCAATGTGCCAACAGGTCAAGGCTGAGCATCAGAAGCCTATAGGAACGTTGCAATTTTTGCCTATACTGCAGTGGAAATGGGATCATGTCACGATGGACTTTTTTGGTCGGTATTTCTAGGATATCTAAAGGTCATGATTCCATCTGGGTTATAGTGGACATGTTGACATGAAGTCTGTGTACTTCCTTTTAGTGAAGACAACATATACAATAGAGAAATTGGATAGGTGTACGGGGATGAGATAGTTTATTTGCACGATATCTTGGTGATGATAGTGTCTGACAGAGGTCCTTAGTTTACTAGTTATTTTGGAAGCATCTGCACACATATATGGGTACGCAGTTGAGGTTTAGTACAACATTTCACCAGCGGATAGATGGTCAGACAGAGAGAGGACCATCCAGATCTTGTAGGATCTATTGAAAGCTTGTGTTCTGTAGTTTTTAGGTAGTTGGGATTTGCATCTGAGTTTGATAGAGTCTCCCTACAACAACAGTTATCAGAGGAGTATAGATATGGCACCGTATAAAGCCTTGTATGGGAGGCATTGTAGGTCTTCTCTTTGGGTCCTAAGCTTATACAATAGACTATAGAGAAGATTAAAGTGATACGACAACAACTGAAGGAATCCTAGGATGGAAAAAAATATTATGTTGATAATCTTCATAGGCCTTTGAAGTTCCAAGTAGGAGACAATGTGTATCTTAAGGTGTCTCCTTGGAAAGGTGTGTTGAGGCTTGGGAGAAAGGGTAAGTTGTCTCCCAGGTATGTAGGACCTTACCCTATGGTGGAACGGGTTGGGATGGTGGCCTATAGGGTGGAGCTACCACCAAAGTTGCATAGGTTTCATCATGTCTTCCATGTTTCTATGTTGAGGAAGAGTAATCTAGATAGAGAGCAAGTGTTTGAGCTGATTCAGGTTGGGTTGGAAGAAGATGTGTTGTATGTTGAGGGTCCTGTGTGGATCTTGGATAGGAGGGTGAAGAAGTAGAAGAAGAAGGACAATAGTGTTGGTTAAGGTTTTGTGGCATCATCTTGGTATGGAGGAAGTCATGCAGGAGTTATAGGTAGTGATGCTTAGGAAGTACCCGTCTTTGTTTGTGTAGGATTTTGGGGGAAAAATCCCTGTTACGGGAAATGGTTGTAAGGCGTCAGACCTAGCTTCATGCTTGATCCTCTTTCTTAACATTGTAAGATTCTTAAATACATTAATATAATCTAGTGATGTGCATTCGTAACATGTGACATGCTTATGCTTCAGTTTCATCCAGTTTGGTTGATGTTTGAGCTAGTTATACATATATGTGCTTGTTTTGGACCTAGTTGCAAATTTACCAATGTTCAGGGTTTATCTTGAAATTTGTGACATGCTTGATGTGCCTCACTTGTTTTGGGCATCATGTAGGAGAGAGAATACTGCAAGCAGCCACTCTAGGCCACTTTTTATTTTATTATTAATTTTGAAATTTATCGTTTATCTTTCATATTTAGCAATCGTCTAGCACTGTACTAAATCAAATTTATTACCTTGCAGGTACCAGTGCATGGTGAGGACGCGTAGCACAGAATAAACACTACCATCACCAGAGGTTCCACCATTGGGATCAGACGATGAATATAACAATATTCACGATCAACCTGAGGATATAGATTCAGACTCTGAACCAGAAGCCATGGCGGAAGAACAGAAAATATGGGAGAAGATAAAGGCTTCTTCCTCATCAGCATCAAAGGGGTCGATAAAAAGGTAGGCAGTTAACATTTCAACCTACAAGATTGATCCGGCACTAATACACTTTGTCAAGTCTCAAGCATTCCACGGGCTGAAGAATGAAGACCCTGTTGCACACATCAACACTTTCGTAGAAAATTGCGATATGATCAAGATAGATAGGTTTACACAGGAGACATTGTATCTGAAGTTGTTTCCCATCTCTCTTTCAGGTAATGCACGTGAATGGCTGCATAACCTAGATGATGAGACCGTTAAAATGTGGGATCAAATGATCAAGGTTTTCTTTGAGAGATTCTTTCCACCGGAGAAAACCAATGACTTAGTATGGAAAATCCATAATTTATGTCAAAGGGCTGGCGAGACATATTTCGAGACGTGGGAGCGCTTCCAGATAATGTTGCATAAGTGTCCACATTACGGGCTGGATAAAGAAAAACAAGTGAAGATCTTCTACTTCACTTTAAATGATCATGACAGGAGCAATCTGGACTCAGTAGGTTTTCGGTTTCTTCTTGAACAACACTGGCAATAGGTGTTGGGAAATCCTGAAGAATATGGCTAGAAAGTAATCCTAGGGTGACGGAGATGCACTGGAACAAGTTAAAGTTGTAGGGGATGCCAAAGACATCAAAGAGTTGAATGACAAATTGGATCTCATAGCCAAGAAGCTCGTGGAGAAAGAGGAAGAATCCAATGAGGAGGCCCAAGTTAAATTCCTTCAACAACAGGGCTATCAAAACAATGATTACGCCTGAAGGAAGGATAAAAAATTCTCATGGAAGGATCCAAACAACTTCCTGCAAGACCCGGATGCAAAACCACATGCTGCTGCGGAGGACAAAAGCACCGAATTGATCAGCCAGGTAGTGACACAAAATCAAGAGATGATGAATATGTTCAGTAAGCAGTTATAGTCCCAGGGTGAGATTTTAACTAAATTTGGGCAGACATTGCAAAGTCATGGAGCGCAGATGAGGACACTAGAGAAGACGGGGACTCAAATCGCCAATGAAGTGGCAGCCATGAAGCATGCAAATCAACAAAGACCGGTTGGTAATGCAGAGTCTTCTCAAGTACATCATCAAGTGAAATATATATCTGTGCTCAAGGAGACAGAGCCACCGGTGGCTGAGGTCCATGAAAAGGGCAAAATGCATTTTGAAATGGAGGTGAAGCCCAGGATTCCATACCCCCGTAGCTTATATGGACTACGAGGCGGATATTTCCCATTTAGGAAATCCCACCAAGAGCCCATCGCAGCAGTTCCCACATCTAGGGAAGAGGAGCAGGTAAAAGTGACATTGCATAGGGAAGTCACAACTACCGAGAAAGATGAGAAGCCACGAGTCCCACCAACCGTGAATGATGTGTTGAAGCCTACGCCATAGGGTGACAACGAAGCAAGCTTAGGGGAGGAGACCCTGAATAGCCCATATGTGCCACATTACAAGCGTCTAAAGGAGACAATTGTGTCTTTTTCGGATAGTCTAAGGCCGAAGAAAGAGCATAGACATTACAAGAAGTTCTTGGAGATGTTTAGGAAGCTCCATACTAATATTCCTTTAGTGGGAATGATAGAACAGATTCCGGTGTATGGGAGGTTTATCAAGGATATCATCACCAAGAAAAGGCAGATAAAAGACACAGACGTTTGCTTGTTGAATGAGATGGTGAGCTCACTTATCCATGGGAGTTTACCAAAGAAGATGAAAGATCATGGGAGATTCTACATACTGTGTTCAATTGGCGGCCATCATTTCCCGCACGCACAGTGTGATTCAGGCGCTAGCATAAATCTTATGCCGTTATCCACGTTCTAAAAGCTTGGATTGAAAATACTAAAGAAATCTGCCATGACTATTGAGTTGGCGGATGGGTGAAGCCATATGGGGTGTGTGAGGATGTACTTGTCAAAGTTGACAGATTCATCTTTCCCATGGATTTCACTGTCATGGACATTCCGCAGCTAAAGGGTTGTGAGATGTTGCTGGGTATGCCGTTTCAAGCTACGGCTGATGTTATTACTTCAATTGGGAGAGGTACCTAGACATTAGGGATCGGTAAGGAAAGAGTTGAGTTCAAATTTCCAAGTGATTCCTCAGGAATACTTCTCGATGGCCTAGGTTAACGAGCTTGATTTCGTCTAGCCTAAGACATTAAAGTAGGGCGCTTGTTGGGAGGCAACCCAACCATCGGTAGTTTTATGTTGTAGTTCTTCCATTTTTCTTTCACATTTGCAAGTTAGTTTAGTTAATTTCGTTTTTGTGTGTAAAAATGATACCTTAATCATTTTGTTCAGTGTACAGGACTGAGTCAGAGTCGATACCATCGACCACACAGTCGATGGTAGCGACATGGGTATAGGGAATTGGCTGTAGAAAATTTTCTGAGTCGATACCATTGATGGCCGTGTCGATGGTATCGACATACCATCAGCGACATTGAAGAAAAAGATAGCTCCAGGTCGATAGTATCGACTCTGAAGTTGATACTAGCGAAATCCCTGAAGATTTACAGAAGAAATCGTCTCATTGATCTCGAAACCATCGACAGTCCAGTCGATGGTATCGACATGGCAACAGTAAGAAAGCAACATTCGGGCCTCACAAGGGTACTCGAACCACACAGAGTCGATACCATCGACACTCAAGTCGATAGTATCGATGTGCCACATCACCGATTCGTGAGAAGAAATCAATGGTGGCCGCCAAATCAAGGAAGTCAATCCATGGGATGGGTCGATACCATCGACCTGCATCGATTGTATCGACGCGTCACCAATCCGGGCCCCCAGATCTAGAAATCGACAACCGTCGATAGTGGCGAAGAGCGGATCGTGCCTCCAGGTGTCGATACCATCGACACCCCCGTCGATGGTATCGACAAAGATTTCGGGGGATATCCTCAACCTCCTTCGATGCCCCCATATGATCCAAATTTCTAGGGGCAATATCCATCATGGGATCCCACCACCCCGCAGTACCCACCACCTGAACAATGACTGGTATCACTATTTCACCTTTTAATATTATGTTTGACTATGGGGCCATAGTCAAATTCAAGCTTAGGAGGGGAGATGGAACAACTTCTATTTTTTTTCTATCTTTTAATTTTAGCTTTTATCATTTATTGCCTTTTCTGTTGTTCTAGAAATTTTCATAGTTTTTAGGTTCCAAATTTTATCTAGTGTAATTGTGGATGTCTAATTTAATGTGTCATCTCTTTGTTTGTCACATGGGAGTCAGGGTCAATTTGAAATTTTTTAATGAATTTGCAAGCTTTCTTTGTTTGAATTTGAGCAAATGACTTATGAAAATAATTGAGTTTGTCAACTTTAAAACATAAGACCACAACTGTACATGCCTATGATTCAAGAAAAGTGGACGGATTTGGACGTTGAGTCTGAACTGATCAAATGGTAATGAGATTTTAATCTGAAATAAGAGAGAGAAACCTCTTTATTTTACACATGTCAGTAAGGAGGGACATATAATATCTTATAATGGTTCTGTCAATTAATCTTGTGATCTATCCACTTCATCTTATCTACACTCCACCATAAGAATTTGGGGCACTATACAGTTTGTCATCTCTTGGTTTCATGACATGTAGTTAGGATTGCATTGTAATTAGTGTTTACTTTTGTTATATTGAAAGAAAAAAATGTTGCATTATAATCCTGCATTCACAAATTTTTGAGTGCATGTCAATGTCATTTTAGTTGCATTTTGCATAACTTTAATCATTTTGTACAATGATGTGATTTGCTTCTTATGCAAATAAAGGACTTATTTCATACTCTCTTAAAAAAAAATAGATATGTGAATATGCCCAAGAGAAAGATATTGAAAATTTCATCCTGTTCTATTAAGCAAGATAAGGGCTTGAAAAAAAAAGCATGATAATCAGAGGGAGAAAGGAATTTGTTCATATGTAGAATAAGAAGAGCAAGCACATGTGTAGTTCTGTAGATATTCTGTCTCTCATTGGGATAGAATGATAGTGCATGCATCATTCCACCTAAAATATAGCATTAGGACATTTTCACGTGCATTTTGCATCATGATAGGGCATTTTCTTCCATAGCCACCTATTCCATCCACCCGTTACTCTAATTGGTAGGCCACCCATGATTATCTCCTCATTCATTAATATTGGGAGATATGCTTCCATTTAGATGGTAGTTAGGAAACGAGAAACGTAGATAGAAGATCACAAAGATGCACCAAGCCTGAACCGGAGGATTTTATTATATTAACTGCCTTATTTGATAGTGCTCACCAATCTTGGGGTGGATATCTCTTATGGATGATCATTGTCTCCTAGAGGGTAATTATCATTCTGTGGTTTGTAAGGGCCGGTATGTGAATGTCTGGCGGGGATCATATGGCAATGTCTGTTGTGATAATTTTTTCTTTATTTGACCCTCGTAATTTTATTCTATAGTTTTGCTGCTCGAGGACGAGCAAGGTTTAAGCTTAGGGGAGTTTGATGCGGGGATTTTGAGTCGCATTTATAGACTTGTTTTACATGCGTTTTATGTGTTTATTAGTTACTTTTGTGGTTAGTATCACATGATTCACTTACTTTAGTCTATAATATCATTTTGTATCAAATCTCTCATATTTTATCTTTTTTACTATAAATGATCATAATAATAGGTTTTAGCATAGCTGATTCGGCTTTGTCTTGCAATTTCAGGAAGAACGCATATACACAGCTGTCGATAGTATCGACACAGTCACAATGAGACAGCCGCAAGGAGCCAAGCAGAGTCAATACCATCGACTGGGAGGTCGATGGTAGCGAGATACCTACAGTGAGCCAGCAATCAACCGGTCGATACTATCGACACAAAGGTCGATACTATCGACATTGCACAGTTGTAGTGTCGGAATGGTGACAAAATCGACGCCTAAAGGTGTCAATACCATCGACCCGCGTCGTTGGTATCGAGTCTGCATCAGGCGGAATGTCAGAGAAGAGAAGAGAACTTGCCAATATCATGACGGGTCGATACCATCGACCAGCGTCGATGGTATCGATGCCGTCAGGATATGTTTTGTTCTAGATCGATCCTAATCCAACGGTGATGATCTTTTGGCGACTAAAAGTGGTCCATATACCTAATGACGGTGGCCCTAAGCAGATTATCACATCATTAGCCGCAACACACATCCCGAGGAGATGTAGAGAGGGGAACGAAGCCCAGAATCATGCCCTGATCATTCCGATAGCCGCAGAAGACGATTTCCACCGCCGGAAGGCTGTAGATTGCGCACTCTACGTCAAGGAATGCTTGGATCTTCTCTGTTCAGGGGTTTACGTCACTTTTATTCACGTTTCTCCATGTTTTCCCTTTCTCCCATCATGTCTTTCGTTGAGATGAACATGGGGGGCTAATCCCCTTTGTCTTTCTGACCGGGAGTAGCCTGGGTAATCGTTGTATGACGTTTTTATCATAGTAATTCATATTTTGTCTCTCAAATTTGTGGTATGATTTTGTTTTCTCCATTATATCATTATGATTGATCACCTTAATGATAATATAATGCCTTTAATTACTTTGAAAGAAGAATTAACGGTTGAAAAGAGATGAAATTCACATTAAATAATAAATCCCTTGAACAAGGTGATGTACGGTTAATGGTGGAAACCCAGAGTTTGGTCTTCATGCACCTAGTTTAGGGTATAGGTTACTACGACCGTGAAACCGACCTAGATTTAGGTAGTGAATTGTATCACGACAGTGAACAATTCTGACTACAGGCCACTACCCGAAATGAGAGATGAATTTGATTAACTATATAGAAATAAATACAGTGAGAACCTGCGGTGAAACTGCAATCCTAAATATTCCCATCTAAATTGATTAAACTCAACATTTAATCGATTGCTTTTTTTTCTTTTATTTTTCTTTTATTTTTCAAATAACTCTCAAAACCTTTTAATCGGTCTAGCTGATCGCGAGTATTTAGTAAGTAGTCTACCGATAGTTTAGTGTCCATGTGTTCGACTCGGGCCTGACAAAGGCCTATATTACTCTGATGTGTGCACTTGCATTATACGCACGGTAAAATCATGTCAGGCACCATATGAAGCATTATATGGTAGATGTTGTAGATCTCCATTATGCTGCTTTGAGACCGGAGAATATCAACTTCTGGGTCCTGAGTCAGTGCAAAAAACAACTGAAAAGATTAAAGTTATACAACAACAGTTGAAGGTTGCACAAGATAGATAGAAGTCTTATGCCGATAAACATCGCAGACCTTTAGAATTCCAAGTTGGAGACAAAGTGTATCTCAAGGTCTCTCCTTAGAAAGATGTTCCCAGATTTGGGAAGAAGGGTAAGTTAGCTCCTACATTTATGGGACCTTACCCAATGACAACATAGATAGGAAAAGTAGCTTATAGGTTGGAACTGCCACCTGAGCTACATAGACTACATGCAGTGTTACATGTGTCTATACTGAGAAAGTGTCATCCAGATATAGAAATGGTGTTGCAATCTGTAGAGGTTGTATTGAATAAAGATATATCCTATGTGGAAGGTCCTATGATCATTCTTGACAAAAGAGTCAAGAAGTTGAAGAAGAAAAACAAAGTTCTTTGGCATCATCGTGGCATTGAAGAAGCCACATGGGAGCTAGAGGAAGAGATGAGTAGGAAGTACCCTTCACTTTTCTCTTGAAATTTTGGGGATGAAATCCTTTTTAGTGGTTGATAATTGTAACATTCCTGACCTAGTTTATGGCTTAAACCTAGAAGTTTTTCTTAAGAAAGTTACTTACAAACTTTTTCTAATCTTTTGAAAAGTAATTAAGGCCCTTTGTGAAGTTTATTTTTAAGTTTGAGCTTATTTGCAGACTATGTGTGCATCATATGATAGGATGAGTGTAAAATGCAATTTGCCCAAGATAAGAGGTTATATTGCAGAATGTCACATGTTAAATGTACCCTAAGTGTTCTAACATCATAAGATAAAGAATGATACTAAGTGGTGTCTTGTGGAAAGCCTAAATTCTAAAGTGAGAACTTGTTTGAATAATGCTAAGTGCTTTGTGCATCAATTATGGTACAAATTGTAAATTATCTAAAATGAAGGGTTGATGTGTAATTACCTCTTCTAAGAGTGTCCTTACTCCTTCCTAGTATCATCTATAGGAGAGAGAAATAAGGAGACACTATGTTTGAATCATTTTAGAGTGGTATCACTCTTGGTGATGAAAAGATCAAGGAAGATGTATAGTTGAAAGCTTTATATGAGATATATCAAGTTGTACACTTGGTATAGGAGTCCCTATCAGCCAAGGATCCATAGAGGGAGTCTTGTATTGGTTTGATGACTCTTCACTTTACCCATGACAGGATAAGCACCTCAAGGAAGTCATATGTATCAGTTTGCAACTTTTCTTTGGAAAAGGTTGTGTTTGAATATAATAATAATGAGAGTGGAATAGCTTGCCCTAGAAGATAACTAAGGAGTCTGACCCTTATCCTTTGCATTATCCTTAAGCTTTTATTTTTTTCATGGAAAGATAAAGATGGATCCATGCAAATACATCTGTCAATCCATGCATGACCATATGGCACTTAGTAGCTTAAGGTAATGACACCTCTTACACTCTTTTTCATAAACCACAAGTATAAATACCCTTCTCTTCACCTATTAGTAGAATTTTCAGATCTTGTTAACATCTTTCCCTTAGATATCGTGCAAACCACTTTGGTATCATGCATAATAAAATGAGTGTTGAGTTTTGAGCTTGGTATCGACCATAGAGAAAGGTTATCGGCCAAGTAAGGTGATATCAACCTAGCAAGGCAATATCGGCCACAAGGAGTGAAGATATCATGTAAGTGCTAAGGAGCTCAAGTTGTGGATCTTGGAGAAACTCATCTTCAACCTTTTGAATGTGAAGACTTGGAGCTTGAAGCTTGGAAATTGATCTAGAGGCATGTTATATAACTTGAACCCAACTATGTTTTTATTCACCTTCAATATCGTTGAACTTGTTGATTTACTTTCAATTTCGAATTCCTTTGATCAATTGATGTTCCTTTGAGTTCCAATAAGTTGTTAGGACTGTTGTCCATGAACTAGAATAACCAATACAATGGTCTTGAGGTTGATGATGATGACATCATCATGGTAAAACCTAATATAGGGTTGAAGTACCTTAATCCCGATATGAAACCCAAGATGAAAGGTAACTCGATAGGGTGGTGAGTGATACCACATGAACGACATAAGTGATATCTCAATGATGATAGGAGTAGTACCTACTTGAACCTTGTAAAATATATGAGTTCAAGTTCATACCTATACCTGATATGGTTTAAAACCTAGATGAAGAAGTGAAACCCGACATTCCTTTGAAACCCGACATACTGCTATCACTTTGTTATGGGTTGAAGAGCTCAACTAGATACTTAGATTATCATTCAATCATATGATGCAACTGATTATTGGAAGGAATGAAAGAATATTAGCATAATGGTTTTCCCAATATACTAACCCGATATGTTAGCCAATATGCTAACACGATATGAAGACTTAATATAGGATCCTGATATGAGAATCCAACATGGTAACCTGATATGGCATGGTTTATACCATGATGAAGCATCTATCCTATGCCTGACATGGTGCACACCTTGTACACAATATGGAACCAAATATACCTTTATGCCCAATATGAGGTCAAGCATCTAGCCCATACACGATATGAGGTTAACTTGAGATGATAAGAACTAAGTGATAGCTAACCCGAGATGGATACACGATATGGTGTTAGGGGATACACCCTAAAACATGATATGGTGATGTGGTCACACCATATGCCTGATATGGAGAAACGATATGATGATAGGTTTATCTTAAACATGATATGGTAGCATACACACAATGATGCCTGATATGGTGGGTATACTTCAGTCCAATATATTTGACTAAGTGGTATATGTTGTGTGTTGTGCTACATGTAACCTTAAGATGTAATGACTGTAATGCAATTTGATAAACGTGAGCTAAATGTTCCTTAAGAAGAATATTGAACCAATATTATAAAAGTATGGTCCAATCAACATCGTAGTGAGGATGAGAGAGAAACTAAGATTTGAATGATTATAAGTTGATACTCCTTGTATGAGTGAAGTATGAATTAGGGTTTAATCTTTATATTGTGATCTTGAAACCCTAATTGGTTGATAAGAGTAAATATTAACCCTAATAAATGGGTGATGAGATGATTTGAAACCCTAATTGGTTGATAAAGGAAAACCCTAATCCTAATGTAATGGGAAGAATGTGTTTCTTTTGCATTGCATGGTAATGACATGTATTTGATATTCTAACCATGCAGGTATCATGAGGTAATGAGCATCGCTAAGTAAGAAGTTATGATATTTATATAATACAGATTTAATGAGCTTTGTGAACTATGTGAATTAATACCTTGGTCTGATGATCTAAAGGTAATGGTTACCTGATACGTGGTAACAGTGCTTAGTGATGAATTAAGGGTTTGAATACCCAGGTATGATGATGATAAGAGATGAAGGTCCTAAGTGTTATATGTGTTCCAAAAAATCATGAAAGTACTTGATAAACATATTATATCTTTCTTTGTAGCATCTGATATAATTCTTTATTGTAACTTGATTGATGCTAAAAGATACTATAATACACTTAATTAATCAAGTGAAATATTATGATGTAGTTGCCCAGACCATAGATCCATTCAGTGTCAGGATTTGCTGAATGGTGAAATGAGTTTAACTCGGTATACATATTTTTGAATATGTAATTATTATACTGGGGTACTCAGTGGACTCCCCAACTAAACAAGGATGCTTAGTGGACTCTCCAACTACACCAAGTTGTTGTAACGACCCCGCCTCCCGGTATCCCCCAATTAAGGGAGACCCGAAGGTCAGAGCCGTTATTCAATTAACAGGATCAAAGGTTCAACAAATAATCAATAATAATTATGAAATTCTACTAACTAACTGGAATTTGGTATAAAAATTAAAACTTTACTTACCTTTGAAAACTTTGGAAATCTATCTATCCAGAGCTTGAATTATTCTATCTAATCCTCCTTGCACTTTATTTCTTATTTCCACAATGTGTCATTTACTATTTGTTCTTTCAACTGTTGTTCCTAAAACACCGTGAAATAAAACATCGGTCAGTATATCGAAATATACCTGTATGTGGGAATGACCCAAATCTTGCAAATATGGCTAACAATTTAATAATTACAATCAAATTAATTAACAAGCCAATTTACGCTTTTCAGTATGACATTCTCCACCGCTTTTTACCTAACCCTGGCATATCCACCTTAGGGTTTCCTTTGCCAATGACTTAAGGCCACCTTCTCAATCCCGAGCTTGGTGCCTGGGGGTTACCACTCATGGTGCCCACTAGTCATGCAATATCATAGGTCACCTTCTCATTCCCGAGCTTGGTGCCTGGGGTCACCACTCTAGGTGTCCATTGGTCTACCCATCTGGGCCTGACCTTTGGCATGATCCATTAGGGTGGCATGTAGGTGTGAGAATACATACTTCTATTTTTAATGTGATAATCATAGTGACTTTATGATTTGCAAGTATGAACATCCAACAGATAATTTGCATTCAATGCGATTAACCATCCAGAAAATCCTCGGGAAACTAAGGCAGTTATCCATAATTAACCACATACCTGATTTGTAGATTCAACAAGCTATTACTAATTCCAAGAAAGCAAGTAATCCAAGAAGCAGTTCAACAATCACAGAATTCCTGAAAAGCATATGTATCCTATTTACTACACTTTACCAAGAATATACCTATTTAATTGACTTGGATTCACTTTCTAGGGTTTCTAATCCGAATTGGGTTTTATTAGGGTTATTTTTACAACTTTCCTCATTCATACCCTAGAACAGCGGTTCTAAGTGCAAAACCCTAATTACTCGCATATTCACATTAGAGCCTTTTTATCATCTTAGGTTCCTTCCGGATTAACAACTTATAGTTCATTATGAGCTAATTCACCTATGAATTCCATTTATCATTAATTCCAACTTTATCCATTAGAAAACCCTAATTATCATGTTAAGGGTTTCTATCCATGATTAGGAACTTTTATATGCCAAATATCTTAGAGCCATCATTTAACAACATATTATCATATTTTTCGAATTAAATATGATCTTATACTCTTTACTATAAATTAGGGTTTCTAAGTGCTTAATCATTCATAATTTGTGTAAACCCTAAATCATGTAATATATCATCTAGATCAGGTTCAAGTTTATCATTAATATTTCATCAGGTTACTATTACTTAATTTTGCCAATTAAGCATCATGAACCTAGCCATTAATTTCAATTAGGGTTGCTAACATAATTTCAAAGCCCTTTTCATTAACTTAGCATACTTTTGCAAATATATACATATTTAGGTGTCCAAACCATTTTTAATGCATTCCTCATATTTTTCCGATCATTTTTCATGTATTAACTTTTCTCATCTGAGTTTCCTAGCTCAAGATATATTTTTTAACAAGAAAACCCTTTTTATTATTTATTTGCTATTTTCTAGAAAACCCAGGGCCGCCCGATCCATGGTCCGCGGATCCACTGAGGATCCAACGGCTGTGGATACACGCGCCCTTAACATTGCAAACAATAGAGCCAAAGGACGGAAACGTCCTTACCTTTATTGATGGCGCAGAGGGCTATTTCGGTAAAAGACCAAGGCCTTCTTCTTCTTCCTCGCGTCGAGCACAGCAGGTGTGCACTGGTCAACTCAAGGGTTGACTCTCAAATCTCGGTCTCCTACAAATGAACTACTTGGACTGGGAGCTTCGTCTCCCTCGTCCGAACTCACTCGTGGCCACAATTGCTCTCCCAGGGTGCACCGCGATCCTCCCTTACTCGCCGGTACTCCGGCGAGGTCTGTCGCTGACTCGGGGTGTAGGTTGGGGTGGATGGTCCAATTGATCACATGAAACTGTCCCTCATGTTCTTCTGCAGAGGTTGGGCTAGTGAAATAAGGTGACGGTGCCCCCGCTCATCCTCCCTTATTTATAGGGTCAAGGCAGGCATCGCCAGCTTTGGGTGTTTCCTGGATCGGCGGCAAAATCTCAACAAAATAAGGATGTTTCCCTTCGTCTCTCTATCACGAATTCAATGGGAATAATAGTTGGCTTTCATCTGCCCTGGATCGAAAGGAAAAAGGTTGGGAAACTCTTCCTATATCCAGCAGAGTTCCAGTCTGCTTGGGACTTGGACGATGAGTGTCCACCGTTGGATTAGGATCCAACGGGCCTCATCACTCACGTTCAAAGGAAATATATATATGTCATTAATTCAGGAATAATTCCCAAATAAAAGATAACTTGAAAATTAATATCTCCCAAACCGTAACTCCTATTTATCTCAAATTTTAAGGGAATGTTCCTTTTATTATTTCCTAGCTTTGTGCAAAATTTGGGAAACAAAAAGCAATGGATGAGAAGGCTTCCGTCTCTCCCAAGTTCTCGCATTAATTAATCCAAATTAATTTGTATCCTTTTTTCTTTGTGATTATCTTGTTAGTTTGGGTCCCTTGGACCTCAAGCAATCCCAAAGGCACGGATTACCATATTGGGGAAAAAAATCTATTTGCCTTTATCTTCACTTGAAAGTCAATTTCTCATATTTCCCTTTTATTAATCAATTTCTTTTCCTTTTTAATTTTCTTTTAAAGGGATTTCTCTTTATCTCTCGTCTATTTTCCCATTGGGATTTCTTCTATCATTAGGAATCCTTGGGATACGAAAATCCACCAAGGATAACTCAATTATACCCCTTTTTACATATTTTCCACATTTTAACATTATTTTCAATTTCTTTCTTAACAAGGAAATACTTAATTGGTCTTTTCTTTTCTTATTGCATCCTCTATGCAACTTTAGACTCCTTGGGACCCAAGGAACCCAAGAGGCACGAAATCCAACTTTGGATTGCATTCCTTTGCCATCTAGAGGTTTCTACCTCATCTCTCTTTTCTCAACAACTCAATTATTCATTACTTAATTGAATTTCCTTATTATTGGGCCCAATAGCCAATAAAGCCCACAAATCAAACAACAAGGCTATTTAAAATGAAATTCATTTATTCACACAAATTATATCATTATTTGTCCAAATATATTTAATATGATAAATTACAGTTCTCTCCAAAGGAACCCAAAATTTGGGGTTGTAACATCCTTCCCCTCTTATGAGAATTTTGCCCTCAAAATTCCATCAAGCAAGCAAACAAACAGGATAAGTCTTCTTATGTCCACCAGGGCTCCCATGTGGCTTCACCCTTTCCATGGTGTTTCCCAAGAACCTTCATTATCTCATTTTCTTCCATCTGAGTTCTTTCTTACCTTGGTATATCGTACCCTCATAGGTGACTCAGGACTTTTCAGCCTTTCAAAAGCTAAATAAGTTCAGGGCTCAGCACCTGGCTTGGGTACCTCACATAGTGCTCTAGATCGGACTCATGCAACACATCATTTTATCCTGAGGGGTAAGGTTACACAACCATCTCCACTAATCCATCTCAAATGGACCCATATATTGGGGACTCAGCTTTCTCAGCTGTAGCTTAGAGGGGTCGGATTTTCAAATCACATATTCTCCCACAGTGAGCTGCATGTCAGTCTGCTTTGCATCAGCTTGTGACTCATGTCACCACTGGGCTCTCTCTTGGCCATTGCACGATCAAAGCGACTTCATCTGCACACACTATGGTTCTTTTCTTACCTTCGTGAGGCCTCCTTCACCAACATCATCTTAATGAAGTGGTGATCGACACAACCTCCTTCTAGAATTTCTTGCATCCCGATAAAGGCTATGGTGGTTAACGTCACATCTTAAGAACTGTCTCTTTGTATCACCCTGAACAAGCACACTTGCTCTCATCAGACCCTCTAGTCTGGATCATACTAACCATTGGTTAGAGGTGATAAACCATACTATCATCGAATTTTTCATGTATCTACTTCCACCTTATGGAAGTGAACTTTTAGATCATGCTCAAGAACTTTTGAACTTGCATCATGTTGTAGTTGAACCATCTCTCTATCTTATGTAGGTTCAACAGAATCTGTCTCTTGACATCATTCTCTCTTTCTCGTGTTATCTAGGTAAGGCAATCTACCATAACCCATATTGCATCTTGATCTTCTGGGTCAAAGGGAGACTTACCACAACATCCATAGTGATGAACTCCGATTCTCTCTTAGGGATTCTTTTATCCTCTATAACGATACAGTGGGTTACTGGTGTTCGTCCTTCACCTCCTGGCTTGCATGGCCACATACTACATGCAACTTTGTTTTAAGCATCCATAGTGCTACCATCACATACTATCTTTGTAGTACCAACGTATATCATGACCTCCTATATTGTTATGACTCCTCAAGCTTGTTACCTCGGAAACCCTAATCCACTCTAAAAAGGGTTTTATTACCTTCCTATCCAAAGAAGTGTATCTGAGGTTCTATCGCCATCCTTTTATTACATCAATCCATTAACTTGTTCAACATATCTTGTTACCTCTGTGTGTTAGCCAAAACACATCCTCTTTCCAAACATAGGGTTAGTCGAACAACCTCAACTTCTTCTAGCTTCCAGCTAAACTAGGCACTATATCTCAACCAGAGCATTCATTACCACTTCTTAGGTGTTAGGTAACATACACCTCCATGTATGATCATCTCATCTTAAACTCTAAGCTTGTCTTCATCATGAAACTCTGAGCTCATCCTAATGGTGATCAAACTCAACCTTGTTTCACTTGAAAATTCCACATATCTCATGCTAAAAACATCCATATAAGATGACTACCTTATTTCTCTTGGTGTTTGTAATCCATGTATTATTCTTTCCACAAAGGTATGTTATCATCTCTATCTGCATACCTTGTAGCAACGTTCCAACTTACATTATCTTTATCCTTGGTGTAAGGCATGCGTACTGTCCTATCTC
Organism: Alisma plantago-aquatica; assembly: GCA_963693085.1. Lineage (NCBI taxonomy): Eukaryota > Viridiplantae > Streptophyta > Magnoliopsida > Alismatales > Alismataceae > Alisma > Alisma plantago-aquatica. The sequence goes on from OY856410.1 coordinate 1,200,840,533, forward strand.
TCACTCCCATAACAAGAAGAAATAAGCATTTGGCGGCCGTCCAAATACAGAGTTCTTCCCATTCCAGGAGTAGAGATGGTACATCCCACTTTGCCAGTACACCTTCATATCTAAATTGAAATGTGCATCTCATGTCTCCACATCACAAACATCATGATATCAAAAATTACTTCCATGGAAAACTGGTCTCGAACCTACTGGGGGTTACACACAATCCTTGGTCATCTCCTCTAGGTCTATAGGGTGCTGGAACTTTTGGGGTCATCCCTCTTCCCTTATGCATCTAGCGAGTGCCCTACTCATCTGCCCTTTGGGTCCCATGAGTTCATGAAGGTGATCAATCTCCTAACCCATGGCCCTAAGACAATGATAGTTGTTACCTCTTGACCCTATGGTCATGTGCAACTAGAGAATTAGGAAACTCCTTATTCCATCGGTCCTATCCCTACATGACCCTAGGATAGACTTAGGATTCTATTATAGTACATGTCCAACTTAGAACCTTACCCAAGCTTTCTTCATCTCTCTCTGCATTCATGGGTTGTCTTTCATCCTTTCATAAGGGTCATGGCGACCAGCCTACCTTTGTCAGGCTCCATATCAGTTACCTCCACAGTAACACATCCACATGCACTTAGAGATGGTTATCTATGGGTCTACATGTTCATTCTCTTACCATGTACTCTTCTCTTAGCTTCTCATGATCCTATGAAACCTCAAAAACAAAAAAACTGATATACGCCCTATAAAAGGGTCCCTCTCCTAGGATGGGAGGAAACTAGAACTCTTGACAACAAGGTCACGACCGTCCTTGGGGTTTACATTCACATGAACATGCCTAACCCAGCAGTTACTAAGGCACAAGAAGGTTACCTATTGAACCATGCTAGGTCATACTTGTTCTCTTTCCTCAACATTAGGTCAACTTAGTTGTGAGGGGTTCATCAAACCTACCTTTAACTTAAGGGGTTTCCTTTTCCTCTATACATGAAGAGTACCATGCTCGAAACTATAGAGACTCAATTCTCTTCATGATCATTAGGTACACCACTTCCCCTCTTCATCCAGGAACCCTATGTTCACTTTTGGCTATCCAACTACATACTCAACCTCTTAACCACGAATCAAGCATGTCCAAGGTATGCCATGTACTCCCATGATCCTTTTATATGAGCAACACCGCATAGTTGAGTCCTCCTCAAGGACAACCAACTAGGTATAAAGCCCCACAACTAGTTACTTGAACCTCCTCAGGGTCTAAGGCACTCTTTATCTCATCTAGCAGGTAATCACTTATACCATAGGTACATAGGTACTGGAAGCATCATCTTGTTTGGTTCCTCTAAAGGAAACTAAGATATCATCAGCCTCCAGGGATCATGCATGAGGCAACCACTATCATCCCCATTGTTCCTTATACTCGGGGTGTTAGGCTTCCAACCTTCTTGCCAGGGTCATGCTCTCTCTCTCTCTATAGCTAACCTTACCAACATCCTCACTATTAGAGGTCCTCTCTCCATGGGGGATTGAGCTCACAGGCATACCTCTACGTAGGTGAAGCCTATGCTCAACTTATGTTTGCTCATGATTATCCATAGCCCCTTATGCTTATCCCATAAGCCATCCATTCTGATCCCTTGTCCACAGTTTCATCCTACTGTCAGTACTACTGACGTTCTCTGGGTGCAAGCTATATCCTACTTGCAACAACCCATAAGGTTTCTATAGGTTCTTCCATAACCTCCTCAATGAAGGAGCTACCCTTCGCTCAAACATGCACGACCCTCTCCAGGGTTGGGTTGCCAAAGATACTAGGCCATCTAACCTCTCATGGCTCATATGACATCCAAGGCATGTCTATCCAAACATCCAGTCTACCATGACATCTAACTCATCATGTCATCTCTCTCTAACCTTCACTTAGGGTTAGGGTTAATATCATCCTCAAAGGATATGCTAGGTCTCTACCTTTAATGGAGGTCTCTACCTCCAAGACTAACTCTCTCTACTCATCCTCCTGACAAGGAGGTCTATCCTCAAGTCTCTCCTGAGGGCAATGACAACTCGTGTCATATGACCTAAGCATGTATCTATTCTTTAGTTTGCACTTAATCTATTAAGCTTATGTCCATGACATCTTATTTACATGCTTTTCATTAATTTGGTGGAGGATTCCTTAGACCTTATTAACTTTACCCATACCTCAAGAGGGTGAGGAGAGGAGAGAAAACCCTAATCCTTAAGGTCCTTAATAGAATTGAGTTGAGAAGGGATGAACAAGATGAGAGAGTCCTAAAGGTATCTTATTTCAATTCATACCCTAAGACTTTGGCCAGGCAGTCACACAGATCCGGGAGTCCTCGTATTCTGACTAGCGGTGCGGAGGAAAATATTGACAGCCCCCGGTCATGATCCTTTTCTAGACACCTCCGTCTTTCGGATAATCCTCTAATAACTCCCTTGGGTTCTATGGAGTTTGTAAAATTTAATAACTATTAAAGATTAAGTGAGGAACCTATGCTCTGATACCAATTGTAACGACCCCGCCTCCCCAATTAAGGGAGACCCAAAGGTCAGAGCCGTTATTCAATTAACAGGATCAAAGGTTCAACAAATAATCAATAATAATTATGAAATTCTACTAACTAATTGGAATTTGGTATAAAAATTAAAACTTTACTTACTTTTGAAAACTTTGGAAATCTATCTATCCAGAGCTTGAATTATTCTATCTAATCCTCCTTGCACTTTATTTTTTATTTCCACAATGTGTCACTTTACTATTTGTTCTTTCAACTGTTGTTCTTAAAACGCCGTAAAAAAACGTCAGTCAGTATATCGAAATATACTGGTATGTGGGAACAACCAAAATCTTGCAAATATGGCTAACAATTTAATAATCACAATCAAATTAATTAACAAGCCAATTTATGCTTTTCAGTATGACATTCTCCACCGCTTTTGCCCTAACCCTGGCATATCCACCTTAGGGTTTCCTTTGCCAATGACTTAAGGCCACCTTCTCAATCCCGAGCTTGGTGCCTGGGGGTCACCACTCATGGTGCCCACTAGTCATGCAATATCATTGGTCACCTTCTCATTCCCGAGCTTGGTGCCTGGGGTCACCACTCAAGGTGTCCATTGGTCTACACATCTGGGCCTGACCTTTGGCATCATCCATCAGGGTGGCATGTAGGTGAGAGAATACATACTTCTATTTTTAATGTGATAATCATAGTGACTTTATGATTTGCAAGTATGAACATCCAACAGATAATTTGCATTCAATGCGATTAACCATCCAGAAAATCCTCGGGAAACTAAGGCGGTTATCCATAATTAACCACATACCTGATTGGTAGATTCAACAAGCTATTACTAATTCCAAGAAAGCAAGTAATCCAAGAAGCAGTTCAACAATCACAGAATTCCTGAAAAGCATATGTAGCCTATTTACTACACTTTACCAAAAAATACCTATTTAATTGACTTGGATTCACTTTCTAGGGTTTCTAATCCGAATTGGGTTTTATTAGGGTTCTTTTTACAACTTTCCTCATTCATACCCTAGAACAGCAGTTCTAAGTGTAAAACCCTAATTACTCGCATATTCACATTAGAGCCTTTTTATCATCTTAGGTTCCTTCCGGATTAACACCTCCTAGTTCATTATGATCTAATTCACCTATGAATTCCATTTATCATTAATTCCAACTTTATCCATTAGAAAACCCTAATTATCATGTTAAGGGTTTCTATCCATGATTAGGAACTTTTATATTCCAAATATCTTACAGCCATCATTTAACAACATATAATCATATTTTTCGAATTAAATATGATCTTATACTATTTTACCCTAAATTAGGGTTTCTAAGTCCTTAATCATTCATAATTGGTGTAAAACCCTAAATCATGTAATATATCATCTAGATCAGGTTCAAGTTTCTCATTAATATTTCATCAGGTTACTATTACTTAATTTCGCCAATTAAGCATCATGAACCTAGCCATTAATTTCAATTAGGGTTGCTAACATAATTTCAAAGCCCTTTTCAATAACTTAGCATATGTTTGCAAATATATACAGATTTAGGTGTCCAAACCATTTTTATTGCATTCTTCATATTTTTCCGATCATTTTTTGTGTATTAACTTTTCTCATCTGAGTTTCCTAGCTCAAGATACATTTTTAACAAGAAAACCCTTTTTATTATTTATTTGCTATTTTATAGAAAACCCAGGGTCGCCCGATCCATGGTCCGCGGATCCACTGAGGATCCAACGGCTGTGGATACACACGCCCTTAACATTGCAAACAACAGAGACAAAGGACGGAAATGTCCTTACCTTTACTGAAGGCGCGAAGGGCTATTTCGGTAAAAGACCAAGGCCTTCTTCTTCTTCCTCGCGTCGAGCACAGCAGGTGTGCACTGGTCAACTCAAGGGTTGACTCTCGAATCTTGGCCTCCTGCGAATGAACTACTTGGACTGGGAGCTTCGTCTCCCTCGGCCGAACTCACTCATGGCCGCAATTGCTCTCCCAGGGTGCGCCGCGATCCTCTCTTACTCGCTGGTACTCTGGCAAGGTCTGTCGCTGACTCGGGGTGCAGGTTGGGGTGGATGGTCCAATTGATCACACGAAACTGTCCCTCGTGTTCTTCCGTAGAGGTTGGGCTAGCGAAATAAGGTACTGGTGCCCCCTCTTATCCTCCCCTATTTATAGGGTCGAGGTAGGCATCACCATCTTTGGGCGTTTCCTGGATCGGCGGAAAAAGCTCAACAAAATTGAGATGTTTCCCTGCGTCTCTCTATGCCGAATTCAATGGGAATAATAGTTGGCTTTCATCTGCCCTAGATCGTGAGGAAAAAGGTTATGAAACTCTTCCTGTATCCAGTAAAGTTCCAGTCCGCTTGGGACTTGGACGATGAGCGTCCATCGTTGGATTAGGATCCAACAGGCCTCATCACTCGCGTTCAAAGGAAATATATATATGTCATTAATTCAGGAATAATTCCCAAATCAAAGACAACTTGCAAAATTAATATCTCCCAGCCGTAACTCCTTTTTATCTCAAATTTTAAGGGAATGTTCCTTTTATTATTGCCTAGCTTTGTACAAAATTTGGGAAACAAAAAGCAATGGATGAGAAGGCTTCCTTCTCTCCAAAGTTATCTCATTAATTAATTCAAATTAATTTGTATTTCTTTTTTTCTTTGTGATTATCTTGTTATTTTGGGTCCCTTGGACCTCAAGCAATCCCAAAGGCACGGATTCCCATATTGCGGGAAAAAATCTATTTGCCTTTATCTTCACTTGAAAGTAAATTTCTCATATTTCCCTTTTATTAATCAATTTCTTTTCCTTTTTAATTTTCTTTTAAAGGGATTTCTCTTTATCTCTCTTCTATTTTCCTATTGGGATTTCTTCTATCATTAGTAATCCTTGGGATATGATAATCCACCTAGGATAACTCAATTATACCCCTTTTTACATATTTTCCACATTTTAACATTATTTTCAATTTCTTTCTTAACAAGGAAATACTTAATTGGTCTTTTATTTTCTTATTGCATCCTCTATGCAACTTTAGACTCCTTGGGACCCAAGGAACCCAAGAGGCACGACATCCAACTTTGGATTGCATTCCTTTGCCTTCTAGAGGTTTCTACCTCATCTCTCTTTTCTCAACAACTCAATTATTCATTACTTAATTGAATTTCCTTATTATTGGGCCCAATAGACAATAAATCCCACAAATCAAACAACAAGGCTATTTTAAATAAAATTCATTTATTCACACAAATTATATCATTATTTGTCCAAATATCTTTAATATGATAAATTACAATTCTCACCAAAGGAACCCAAAATTTGGGGTTGTAACAGTTGCTTAGTACACTTCCTGATGAAACAAAACCAGGATCGCTCAATGGTCTTCCTGATGAAAAATAATCCGAGAAAGCTCAGTGGTCTTCTCCCGAAGAGAGCACATGTTGCGGCTGTAACTCTATAGCGAAGATGCTGCTACCTAGAAAAAGCTAATTATATTGGACACAAGATGTCCTGCCAGTTATATCGTACTGACCAAGATAGGTGAGGTCTTGACATCCGGCTCTGCCACTGACCTTGTATGGTATCGATGCTTAACGTAGTCATGGTCAGTTGGAGCATGAGCGGTATATCTCATTTCCTATGGGTGTAAGTATGAATGTGAACATGTAATCAGCCATGTAGCGTATTTGCTTAAGGATCGAATACGGAAAAAATTAGTTGATGCCTCATTACTTTTATACATATCAGTAGATAGATGTTATACATGTTCTACATATTTCATATAAAGTAAATAGATGTTTCAATATTCTGTTATGAACAATTGAACTATCTTATCAATGTTAATGCTTTATACTGAAAATAAACCTACTTACTTGCATAAAGTATCCTCTGCTCAGTTTCATACTATTTCATGTAATCATAATATTGTTGGCAGAGAGTTATATCTCTCGTTGGGACAATAATCTCACCCCGTGGGATCTACAACTTTTATGTGGACGTGGACGAGGAAATAGAAACTGGACGGTAGAGGAAGGACCATATCAGCAGGGACAACAGTAGTAGCTCAGGTTGAGTACATTGTCTGTCGTGTCTTGTACATAGAAGGTACACTCAGGTCCTTGGGAGATAGTTCTTAGTGGTTTTTATAAACGACTTGAGATTTTGATTTGATTTCCTCGAAGTTCTATGTTGTTGATGTATATGTTTAAGTAAAGCACTAGTACTTGTTATCCTCGAGAAGAGACTGTACATGTATGTACGATATGAACGACATGTATATACAATTTTGGTTCTTTCTGTAAGAGTTTCCTGGAAAATGATCTATGTGCAAAAAATGGTTTAAATATATAGTGATTTTTGTTAATTCCCCTACTTGTGGTTATTCCGTGACTATTATTGGTGATGACTTGATTTGTATCAGGTCGTCACAGTTGTAATAAATGATAATAAATTCTAACATATGAATAACAAGGTACATGATAACTAAAATAAATGTAATCAAAGAATAAGACATCCTTCGGTTACTTATATAATCTGTTGTGGACACAACTATACAATAAATCCTACCCGAAACAACATGACTCACTCTCTAAATGGGTACTAAAGGACCTCTAATTTGGAAGTGTATGCCTCTGAATGACACCAAGGTGTATCCGATTCGGCACATCTTCGCCTTTGAATTGGTACCAAGCTACCTTTGATCTGGAGTAAATACTCCTCAAAATTGCCATTGTATGCCTCTGAATTGTCTCAAGACTACTGTAACATACCAAAATTAGAGCCAAAGTTTGAAACCCTCTTTCTCTAGGGCCCATTTCGATTATGTTCCTTTTTCATAAAATTTAAAATTTATTAAAGTTACTTAGAGTCAAATAATCACATATTTCAATGATTCATTCAATGATTCATTTAACATAAGGAGTTAAAGATAATTAAGCATACACCCATAAGAATTGAAGTGCGAACAAACAAAATAATGGCCTTGACTATAATTTTGCATCCTAGAACATTACTAGGAGTATAAGAAGAAAGAACTGAATATTAGTAAACTATACTATTACAATTTATTAAATAAGCACGCAAATTTCCTTAAGTGAATTATATCACCCAATTAATATAAATATGTTATCAATAATTCTAAAACATAAAATAGAAGTTATAATCAGTTTCGGTGTGCCCTAATTAGCCTACTCAACGAATTTAATATCTTTTGGCCATTGCGTTGTCCCTCAATTAATTAACTGAAATTTAAAACATAGAAATGCATTAATTAATTCATTTTTAAACCTAACTTCTGCTTTGACCTCTCAAAACATGGAGTACTATTCCCCTTTTGTCTCTGTAACGCCGCATGACGCTTCCGTGCGGCCGTTTCTCCCTGATTCATCGCAAGCGTCTTCCCCTCTACCTTCCACTTCCGTTTCTCCCCACCTCTGTCTCTTCATCCTCACATCCCTCTACTATTTCTTCTTCCTCAACCTTCCCTCTCGCCATAGAGCCTAGAACCTTAGACGTTATCTTCTACCATCCTCTTGCGACCACCATCTGACAGAGGAGGACCCAACAGCGCCCTTCTTCATCATGTCGCCTCAGCCCCCTCTCTGTTTCCTGCTCTTCCTTCTTCTCTTCCCCTTCTATATCATCACCGACCCTCATCTGTCTCCTTAGAGCGCAAAACCCAAGCCACCACCGTATCTTCACGCCCTCCCAGCTTGCGCCCCCGCCAAGGAAATAGCGGTCTCCTGCCGGCGGCTCCTGTGGTCGGCTGCCGTATCAACTTCCTCCTCGCAGCAGCGTCCTCATGTTCTGACCCTGACTTCTCCAGCAGCGCCAACGCCACCACCGACCATCAGTGCAACCGGAAACTACCCATGTAGCCACCAGCACAATCGGATCTGCTTCCCCTTCCCCCGACTCCCCAACATCTCCAGCCTATCAAATCCCTTGTCCGGCTTTCAGCATGAGACAACAGTCCCTAACACCCCCTCCAGCGGTGCCATTATAGATGGGAGCATCTGTCGTCCGACATCAGCTCGATCCTGCTCACCCTGCTGCCGCCTACGCTGCTCATCAGACTCGCCAGCACAGACCCAACGATCACGGCGGCCATCTACAATAGCAGTGTCCTTGTGTAGACTGCAACCATGAGCAAGTTGCCTGTCAGTCGCCGCAACAACCTCTCGCCTCCTCCTTGTTTTCCTCTAGCTCACCATGGCGACGACCTGCAACCCAGTCACACCGACAACCATCATCTTCAAAGCCAAATCAATCACCACCACCCGCCAAATGCTTTAGGCCTTGCTGTGATGGATCCCGGTATGCCAAAACCCCCTTCCACCTTCACCGAGCACCCAGCCACATGCTGCGCCTACACCACCGCACCAACCTGAACAAAACCAATTGCCCTGAATCCATGTTGACCCTCCTCCAACGACAAACTGCACCTCACATAAAGCTAGGCCATCCATGGCAGGCAGCACCGCCTAGGCCTGATCTCCTTGGACTGACCGTCAACATACCGCATTAGCCTCTGACACCGAACTCGTAGGTAAGTGACTCTGATTTAGTAGCACGCACTTAATTAACATTTATTAATCGTGTAATATACATGTTACATTTTAGGTAGCCGACCCCTTCCATGCCTTTTATATAAGTATACACATATCTAGCTTTGATACAAAGATGTATATATAAATATGAAAATCATTAGGAGCACACCACCTCCACCAATATTCACACCACCACCTCGGTAGTGTATATCTATTTTTAGCACTGTGCGACATAACTTTTTAGGCGCTAAATAGATTACTGTGTCTGCTGCATTCATAATTGCATTCTGCATGGCTACATACATACAAATATTGTAACAAAGGCAATAATATCGTCCAATCACATGCCATCCAACCACTTATATTTATCCACTTGCCACATGTAATTCTTTTTTTTTCATTTTCTTCCACTTGCATTTAAACTCTATTTTTTTTTCATTTTCCCTCCACTTATATGCGACATGGTCATATTTTGCTGCAAATATATTACAGTATTAATTGATCATCATCGCACTATCAAAAATTATTTTGAACAAGATAAAAAATTAATTAGAATAATGCTTACAATCAGGAGAATTTTGTAATTAGAAAAATATAATGTTTATAAAGGGTAAAAATATTTTTGTTCTACTTCAGGACTGTACATAATGTTTGACACGATCAAAATTATGTTTCTATACATTTTTCTATAAGTCAAAAATCCGTACTTAAATGTACCTATTTCAGTGCTAAGTATACAACGACAATATACTAAAAATATATAGCATAATGTGGTATAATCGTCAAGACAAAAAATTTGCTAATGCAGTTGTAAGGTTGTTTGTTCCATCTTGTTGCATGCATGGTTGCATGCATGCAACTGCTGCATTAAAGGCAATAATGTCATTCAACCATCCATCACACAATCACTTACATTTATCAAATCGTCTATTCATCAGTTATACTTTGAAACTGGCATAGTGCGGACAGAGCATCGATAATACGCAAAACGACGCATGTGTGGGCTGCTGCTCGTGGCATAGTCCCGAGGTTGGGGTGTGAATCCTGGTGTAATATGTGTGCTGGATATCAGTATTCATATAAATAAATATAGTGTAGCTGTAAATGGAACGTTTTCAACCTAGTCAAAATTAATATCCTAGTGTTTGACACTTAGGTAATATGTGTGTGATAATAAGGCATTAGGTGATGATTCATGATTTCAGTAGTTATTAATTTAGAGTAACAATCCCATATTTTCATAAGTCTAGAATCCTCTCTCTCTCTCTCTCTCTCTCTCTCTCTCTCTCTCTCTATATATATATATATATATATATATATATATATATATATATATACATACGTGGAATCTAGAAATAAAATAAAGAGCAATGAAGCTGATAAATCTAGACTTGTCTGAATGGGATAAAATGTAGTGTGGGAAAAAGAGTATGTAGAATATGATTAGCATGAGTACCAAAACATTGTTTCTGGTGTGCACTTATTAGTTTCGTTATATTTACAATAAAAGTTGTATAAGCAGTCACATATGAGTGTGTTTGAGAACGAAGCCCGAGATTCACATAATAAGAGCATTTTAGAAAATATACTTAATGTGGGGTAGATATTTGACCCTAGTTCACAAAACTTATACTATATGATATACATTACATCTCTTGTGTTGGGGGAATGTATGTTATTATCCACACATAATGTATCATGGACATGCTTAGACTTAGGAAACCGAGGATGAACGTTATAATAGATATCTAATGAATCATATGGTAATTGGGACTAGATAAGAAAAACATAAATACAAATGTTTACACATGGCCATTTTGTTTGACGGACACACCCAATGCTTACTAGGATGAATAGCTAACTTTGGAGACCAAGTATGACTATTGAGTTAATGTTTAACCATGAAGATAAGGTATGTACTCCTCCCTATTTATAATTGGCCATTTATATGACTAAATTTTCCCATAATTAGGCGTCTTTTGAAATAGTTACTCTTATCCCATTTTGTTGGACAATTCGTATGCTTTCAGTTGGATTTGTTATTATTCTTTTAAAATTACTATCATGTTGAATTGGGTTAATGAGCCCTGCTTAAATCATGCCACATGTTTGTGAAAGGTATATCTTGCCACTCTATTTATACATGTTAGATAGTTCGACTAGTTTAACTATTGTAGACACTTATGCATAACCATAACGGCGCACTACTTCCGCCTGGGGTTGTGCTACTTTCACCTTGATATATACAGAGGCGTGCTACTTCTGCCTAGGGTGCGCTACTTCCACCCATTTTACTTAGACCATTGACTTAGTGGTGTCGTGGCCCTACCATAGTTACTTTAGTCCACTATTTCTACATGTGAATTATTATGATTGTTGTGATAATGTGAATGGTTAATGACAAGATGTGTTATTTCACTTGTTTATTTATATGCCTCATTCTTTTGGAAATTGCTTCTCTTGTTACTTCTCATTGAAACTTACCTAACTTTATTGGACCCCTTTTTGATGGGAACATCTTACTTTACTTATGACATAATTATTGACCTAGCTAATGTTCTAATGTACATACTCAGCTTTTGCTGATTTCTACCTTTTTTCCTATTTTTCTAGGTGTTCCCTCCACCCAGATGTAGGTACTTTGCAGGACAGATACTCAGAATCATTGTTAGACAATTGGTGGACATAAGGATAACTTGAGATAGCCTTGTTACCCTGTATATGGGCAATGTGTGAATATATGTAATCTTTTCATTTTATGTACTACCCTTAGGGTGAGAATGTTATGTACATGAGAAATTTTTGAAACTTTGTAAATAGTTATGTTTTCCGCTGCTTAATTTTTTCTCACGGCTCATATTTTTACCATTGATTGAGCCCACTATCATCATACTCATCACAACTACTGATAGGACTTATCATATAATGGTTTATGTGAAAGTTCTATCTTATATATCTTAAAGATGAGTTAATTTGATTCTAAAATTTTCTTACACTGAATATGTATACTGAGATATGAACTTGAATCTAATTTGAATATCTAAGGAATTTTTCTTTACTTAAAAGAAGGTATATTAATAATCATGGTATGTAGGATGAGCGTACTGAAAAGCAATGATGCTCAAGTTGAATTTATCACAATATAAGAACTCAAAAATCTAAAAGTAGTTTAACTATTATATGAAAAGGAACATTATGGATTTATAATTTATATCACATTATATTAGGGTTCTTGCACTAAATGGGTTTTCAACCACATAAATGAAAAATGTGTACCGTGCATTCTGATAAGAGTTATAAATATGCGTCTTAAGCAACATCTTGGTTCCTCAGATGATTTTTGGTGTTCAATTCTCACTATATGTTATTGACCTTCACTTATCATCCCCAACCAATAGGAAAAAACTATATCATTGATACTAGAGTATTGTATGCATCTAGGTCAATATGTATTTATATGTTAAGGTTCTAAATATTTTTTTATTTGAATTGGTACCTTATATGTTGAAAATAGACATAGGAAATGCTATATATGCCATAAACAAGATAGTATATTTCCTCGGAGATCAAGGATGTCTATATATAATTTGGTATCTATGGTTCCTCGTGAATGAGGTAGTGGTGCATTCATTGTATCAAGCATAGGATCTGCATCTGGTCGCTACCCAGTTTACCCATTGGGAACCTCATTCTCGTTTTCCTACATCACGACTTCAAGTCCCGAAGCCATGTTCCTATGTGAGAAATAGAGGTCCTCCGCAACATGAATTCTATTGGGGAAATGCCCATTCCTATGCCCTTTGTGCATGAGAAAATACTCAACTTTTCCTCGTTGGGGTTGTGTAGTCTTTGTCTGAAGTTAGATAACAACCAACTTCCTATTTGGGTGAATTAGATGACCACAACATTGCTAGACTGCCACAAATCATGGGTGATCTAGTTTGGAGGCACTCTACGATGAACCAACTCTAATAGAACCCAGGTGGTTCTCAACTAAATCTCCACACCATTGGAGACTTGAATGTCCAATCTAACCATAAACTTAAACGCCAATGGGTGTCCATGGAACTTCAACATAGTTTTTCAGATTGGGAGTTTTTTACAAACACTCTAGAGACATGAATAAGGGAATATAGAAGATTTATTCAACTATCACGAAGTCAACAGAAGAATCTAACCATGTTAGGGTTGCCTCCAACCTCTCACTGAATCTTGACTATGCTATGCCACAAGGATGGCTTTCTTTTTCTCTATCAATTGCTTTCTGGTCCTGAAACCCATTATGTTTCTTGGATCCTCCCTGTGGCCATTTCTGAAGAGCGGACTGAAATGGGACATTGTTTATTCATCCTATGGTAATGAAGAAATTCTAGAAATGGGTATATACCCTTAGTTCATTGCTGGTATCCAGATTAGGAAGTTCTAGAATGTGTTAAAACCAAACCTAGATTACTTGTGGGAGTCACTCCTAATGTGGCTCAGATGTGGGATCTTGTTTAAATTCTTGTATAGATACAAAGTTTTTGAGTTTTCACCTATACGACCTTTTTTGGTGATCAATAATATCTTAACTGATCCAAAAAAAGTTCTAGAACATCATGGAGTCCTCATTCACCAGGATAGATGGCATTTAAAATCTCCTTATCAACTCCAATATCAGCAGAGGTAGAAGAGGACCCCCTTGCTATTATGTCTTTGGGATCCATAAGTAGTGATTAGTGTTGTCTCGTAGAAGCCACTCTATCGGTATGTATGTCTAGAGAGACAATCATATGATGATTGTGATGGCAAAACTTGTAATTGATTTGATTTTTAATAAATGCAAACTTCCAATTTATTGTGTTTTATTTAGTTATGAGATAATGAAGTAACATTACAAATGTCTAGAGAATAATATTAATCAATGGCGTATGTCTTCAAGCACGTGACTTGAACAATGAGATCATACATATGTTAAGAGTATGCATTCTCACTATGTCCCTAGTCAGATGTTATTGTAGAAGGTTGATAGACAACAATAACACATAATATTAGAGTGTGTGTTTGTTTATGACAGAATACCATTAGTCATGAAATGGTGATTTCAAACTAAGAGCACATACAGTTGTTAGAGAACATTGTATCATATCGACCCACCATGAAAGAAACACACGGAAACCATTGCTATGATGTTCATAATTATCTCTCATAGTGTTGGTGGTGATTTTGGTTCATAGAATTGAAGATTGCTACACTCATCACATGTCATTCTATGTACTTTAACATCATCAAGGATTGCCATAAAGGTGAAGATTGGGAACACTATGACACATGGAGATGACTGTGGTATGTAGCCATATTTCCCAATAGTGGTATGAGAGACACAGAAATCTATTATATTTTGGTATAATCGATTATCAGATTTTTTGTTTTATCATTTATTTAATGCTTGCAATGTGAATAATTCTGTCCAATCAAATACCACGTGTAATCACAAACTTTATATATATATATATATACATATATATACACATATATACATATACATATATATATACATTTTACACACATCTCCCTAAAAGAGAGTTTTTATGGTGAATGTGTAGCGTGGTTATTTGCAATAACCGTATTTATATGTGCACGGTGGTTGTGTTTTTATTTCTTAGTTCATTCTTGGTTTGTATACTAAACCTCTCTCTTATCTTCCAATTATAAAAGTATTATTCTCTCCTACTTTTTCTCCCCTCAAATGTAACTCGAGGTTTCTTTATAATGATGTAATAGTAGGATAGTTAACTTTCTTGTTACGATGAATGAACTATGAGTTTCACAAGCAGTGTGAGGACATGGGGACTCTTGATATGGTAAAACATCTTGGGAAAGTGAACCATAATCTCACAGTAAGAAAGGGACAATGTCATAAAGGTTCTCTTTGACTGTAATCCGATAAAGGGAAAATCAATAGAACAACACGTGCTTATGATTGGACATGTGTATCATCTTAAAGAAATGGGATTCTCTTTGAGACATGAGTTGGACACATATATGATTATGAAATCATTATGAGAATCATATAAACACTTTATTGCATGTTATCATGTGAATAATATGGCTATGTCGATGTTTGATTTTCATGCTATGTTGATTCATGCAAAAGAAAGAATGAAGAAGGACAAATCCATGATGGTGATCAACAGAGTTGAGTCCAAGGATGAAAGGAATGTTGGTATGTATGCCCATAGAGCAAGTCATATGATGATTGTAATGGGATACTTTGTAAATGATTTGAATAATAATAAAGGCAATTTCCGATCTATATGTTTAAATTGTTTCAGAGATGATAGTGTAACATGATAGATGTCTAAAGAATGATTTTACTCAATGACGTATGCTTTTAGGTTAAGGACCTAAATGATGAGATCATGCAGATGTCAAGAGTATACATTCTTGTTTGGTCCCTATTCGGTTGTTATTGTGGAAATAACCATAGACATCAATAACACTAAAGACTAGATTGTGTGTTGGTTGATGACAGAATCTCATTAGTCATGATATAGTGATATCAAACCAAGCACATAGGTACTTGTTAGAGAACAAGGTACCGGATAGACCCACCGTGAGAGTGACACATGGAACCATGACTTGGTAGTCACAGTCAGCTCTCACAGTGATGGTGGTGAGTGTGATTCTTAGACCTGAAATCACTACACTCAACACATGTCGTTGGGTACACTTTGACATCATCAAACACAGTCTTGAAACATGGGTTGTTATAAAGGTGATGATTGGGTGGCTTTGACACATGGGGCTTTTGAGGGGTGAGTGATAGATATGGGATTTGTCCCTCCTGAGGGAGTTTGATGTCCTTGGCCACTTGATGAGTAGGATTGAGAAAGGCATGCACATTCATGTGTGAATCAATATGTGATATTGATGTCACACACATATCACGCAGTCTGCTCTGAGATCAAGGAAATGAATGAACGATGAAAGGATGATTGTTCCATGCCTCGAGTTCATTCAGGACATCAGTGACAAAGGAATTATACATTCACTGTAACACCATTCACAAATTGTAGGATTGAAAGTTGTTCTCCAACTTTCTATTTCACTTGGGTAGCACTGATGTGTGACTAGGCACCGCTCTTTGCTTGTGCAGTCATAAGTGTCATGGACTTTCACTACCAACATGAAATGGACCTGCAGGGTCACACACATAGGATTTAACCTGGAATAGGAGTTTGTCCACAAACATGTTTAGATTGCTTACTAAAGGAGTTTAGTAGTTCAATTAAACTCTCAATCAATTGATAGCTCAGTATCATAGTGTTCAAGGTGTTGGACTGATTGATTAGAGTATCTGATTGATTGAAACTGTGATTGACTGATTCTGCACAATCTGCACTCCCAACCGATCATCTCATGTGATGAATCGATCGACTGAGCTTGGTGAACCGATCGGCTCATGGATAGGGTGAAACAATCTATTCAAGTGTTGAAATGATCGCTTCAAGTCCAACCGAGCAAGTTGGGAAAGTAAGATTGGTGAGAAATTTCCTTTCGTTTCACTTGCCCAATTTGATTGGAACAAGGATTGGTATTTGATACCAATTCAAAACAAAAGAAGAAAAGTCAATCGGGAACTGATCAGGACCACAAACTGACCGGTTCAGAAGTGAACCGACCATTTTATGGGTCCCAACCGATCGGTGGAGGTGTCAACCGACCGGCTCAAATCCCCAACCGACCGTTTCAGTTGTGAAACGATCGGTTCAGGTTACGCAGTTGGTTGTTTTTGTGGAAAATCTTGAACCCTTCTACTCCTTCTTTAGTCCCGCATTGCCGGGGATAGAGAACCCTATCCCATGACCCTCCTATATATAGCGGTATTGGGGGCTTCTCAAAGTACAACTCAGAGCGCCAGTTGCTCTTTAAAGTTGTCGTTCTCTCTGGTTTTGGTAATCGAGAGAGCCCAAGCAAGTGCTACCCGATAAGGGAGGCACAACAAGGGAAAGACAACTACAGAAAGTGACTGGTGGTAGGAGAGTGTGTCGGCGACTAGTACACCGACAGGAGGGTGCGACTCCTTCTGATTCCTTATGGGACAAGGAGATCGGAGTTCCAAGCAGTCTGTGTGGATGACTGCAGAGGCGGGAGACATTTGTCACTCAGAGGACAACTGTCAATCCCGACAGTCCCGATGAGACCAGGAGTCTTCAGTCCCGGTGCAACCAGGAGCTGCACAGACACCGTCTAAGACCGTAGGTGAAGACCACGCAAGGCGCGAGGTACTATCGCCGAGTAAGCCTCAGGATAAGGTATGCATCCACAAACCATCTTTCCTATTGTATAGACGTTGATGTGATTCCTTTTGTTCTGGATTTATGGGAGAAATTTTTGTTTCCGCTGCTTCTCTGCCTCCCGTAAAACCCAACAGTGGTATCAGAGCCACGTCAATTGCTCTATATTTTAGGATTATTGATATGATCGATTTTGGTTTGTCGCCTTTATTTATTGCATATGATGTGAATAAAATTGGCTTTATGCATGTCCAATCCACAAATATTAAATATACATATATGATATGTAATATTAATGCACTCGATACGCGTCACCCTTAAACGAGTTTTGTGGTGGATGTGAAGCTTGGTTATGGCCTATAAACCCTATATCTGTGTGTAGTTGTATGTGGTTGCTTGCATCTCAGTCTGCGCATCGATTCCCCTCTCTTATTTCTGATGTAACTCGAAATAATTTGAGATTTCTTTTCCTACCTTTGCTCCCCCCGAATGTAACTCGGGGTTTCACAATTCAATTGTAAATAGGATAGATTTTATTTCTTGTTATGTCAAAGAACGGCGGACGACCTGAGACGATTGGTTCAAGGCGTGAACCAATCAGTTGGTGTTCCAGACGACTGGTTCGAGGAGCGAGACGAGAAGGTGGCTATCTGAGGAGATGCACGACGACTGGTGAACTGATCGGCTGGTGGCACCCGAACAACCAACTTGATGGCGAGTCGATCAGTCATGGAGATGAGTTGATCAAACCCAGAAAGGCAGGCACATATTTCATCTTGTACAAGTTGTATGTGATGTAGACCTAGATGACCGTGATTCCTCTTGGCTCGAGGAATCACAATAGGATGGCCATAATCATTGCGTTTATCGTTTTGCATTTTTTCTGTGGGATATAGCATGTATATGATACGTACTATATATAGTGGTGATTGGATATGTATATGTATATAAAAACCAAATCCCTCATTAAATATTAAAGTTTTAGATGCCTTCCAAATGCGACACATGTGAAAAGCTGATCGATCAAGTATGGGCACGCCCAAGCATGGTGCACCGTCTATCTCGTGGAAGCATGAAGGATGAATGTGTGGGTCTGCCCAAGCAGGGTGCATGTTCATCGTGTTGGCTTTGGGTCGGACTTAACAAGGTGATATAGATAGGATCTAGCACCTTGAGTCATGGAGATGATCATGGCAAGGAGTTGCATATGACATCTTTCAAGAGTTGCATATGATGCAATTGGCAAGAGTTGCCTACCTGGAAGATCTGAGTTGTGGGTGACAGCCCAAGCTGGTCCATGGCTCAGAGGATTCTAGGATCTTGACCCACTAGAAGATTGTGCACTGCAAACTTCTGAATTAATGGTGAGGGCTGTCAATTTGAGTCAAAATAGTGGGAGCGGTAATTTATTAAAGGCCTAATTAACTATCGTCAAGTTTTATTCAAATCAAATCAAAAGGAGTTTTGACAAAATGCAATTTTCTACACAATCCAAATATACCAGGAGCCTTTGAATCCACTCTATGTATGCTTAAAGTGTTGGTGAAGAAGAAAGAAAGTTCATTGATAGAGATCAATCGAACGATAGGTAAGGGAGAGAAGGGTTCTCTCGCCAAACCAATTTCTTCTACATGGAGAGGATGGAAGGAACGATGGAAGAAGAAGTCAGAGATAGAGATCTCTACTTTTGGTGTATACATGATAGAGATTAACTTTACTACTTCTTCATCATGGGTACATGATACCAGATGCGGATCTCACATTTGTTCAAATGTGAAGGATCTTAAGAGAAGTAGGCCTTTGTGGAAAGGTGAGGTTGAACTACGTGTTTCCAATGGGGCAAGGGTTGCCGCCAGTGCCGTAGGAACCTATGAGTTAACTCTACCAAGTGGGCTAATAATAGAGTTGAAGAACTGCTATTATGTACCTGCCATAAATAGGAATATCATTTCCGTCTCTTGTTTGGACAAGGATGGATTTGAATTTCTTATTAAGAATGGAAATTGTTCCATTTCTAAAGATGGGATCTTTTATGGCAGTGCCCCAATGTCTTATGGTCTATACTTGATATATCTAGAGGCAACTGTATACAACGTAAACACCAAAAGGCAAAAACTCAACAACTCAAATGAAACATAACTTTGGAATTGTCATCTAGGGCACATAAATGAGAAGCACATTTCTAGACTCCATAAAGATGGTTATCTAGAATCTTTTGATTATGAATCAATAGAGACATGTGAATCTTGTTTGTTGGGAAAGATGACCAAGACTCCCTTTTCAGGTAAAGGTGAGAGAGCTAGTGATCTATTAGGACTCATACATACTGATGTATGTGGGCCTTTTAGAACTAATGCCAGAAATGGGTATCAGTACTTCATTACCTTCATTGATGATTTCAGTAGGTATGGCTATGTGTACTTGATGAAGCATAAGTCAGAAACCCTTGAAAGGTTCAAGGATTTCATGAATGAAGTACAGAACCAACTTGGTAAAAGTATTAAAGCACTTCGATCTGATCGAGGTGGAGAATACTTAAGCCAAGAGTTTGAAGACCTTCTGCGAGCCCGTGGTATTGTATCACAATGGAGTCCACCTGGAACACCACAGCATAACGGTGTGTCTGAAAGAAGGAATCACACATTGTTAGATATGGTGCGATCAATGATGAGTTTTGCTGATCTTCCGATTTCTTTCTGGGATCATGCTCTTGAAACCGCCACGTTTACACTTAACTGAGTACCATCTAAATCGGTTCAAAAGACACCATATGAGATATGGACTGGGAAGCGTCCCGATTTGTCTTTTCTAAAGATTTGGGGATGTGAGGCTTATGTTAGGAAAATGTTTCCTGATAAGCTTGGACCCAAGTATGATAAATGTTATTTTGTCGGATATCCCAAGGAAACTAGGGGATATTATCTATACCACCCTACTGACAACAAAGTGTTTATTGCCAGGACAACTGTGTTCCTAGAGAAGGAATTTATTTCTAAAGGAAGAAGTGGGAGGAAAATAGAGCTTGAATAAGTTCAAGCCCAACAACAAAACATAGAACTGGTAGATGTACAAGAGGAAAATGGAGATTCACAAGGTGTTGTGGGATCTCATTCTCCTCTGGTAACACAAGGACCTCATAGATCTAGTAGGACCCGCCTTGAACCTGAGAGGTTTGGATACCTTGTGACTCAGGAAGGTGGTGAGTTGATCATAGATGATGATCCAACTACCTACATAGAGGCTATGGAGGGATCAGATTCTGATAAATGGCTTGAAGCCATGAGATCCGAGATGGAATCCATGTACTCCAACAAAGTATGGACTTTGGTGGAACCACCCGAAGGGGTAAAATCCATAGGGTGCAAGTGGGTCTTTAAGAAAAAGACCGATATGGATGGCAATGTGCAAACTTATAAAGGCAGATTGGTTGCGAAGTGATTTCGACAAGTTCAAGGTGTTGACTATGAAGAAACTTTTTCTCCAGTTGCCATGATTAAGTCCATCAGGATCATGCTTGCTATTGCAGCTTATTATGACTATGAGATTTGGCAGATGGATATGAAAACCGCATTCCTTAACGGGAATATAAATGAGGATGTGTACA
Organism: Alisma plantago-aquatica; assembly: GCA_963693085.1. Taxonomy (NCBI): domain Eukaryota; kingdom Viridiplantae; phylum Streptophyta; class Magnoliopsida; order Alismatales; family Alismataceae; genus Alisma; species Alisma plantago-aquatica. Next base: position 1,200,861,521 of record OY856410.1, read on the forward strand.
TGAAACAACCTGGAGGTTTTGTAGATCTAAAGAATGCCAATAAAGTCTGTAAGCTACCAAGGTCAATCTATGGATTAAAGCAAGCATCTCAGAGTTGGAATCTTCGATTTGATGAGGAAGTCAAAGTGTTTGGCTTTACTCAAAATGAAGATGAACCTTGTGTGTACAAGAAGGTTAGTGAGATCTCGACCAAATTCCTCATATTGTATGTGGATGACATACTTTTGATGGGAAATGATGTCTTAGCCTTAGAGAAGGTAAAGACTTGGCTTGGGAATACTTTCTCAATGAAGGACTTAGGAGAAGCATCCTACATTCAAGGAATTAAGATCTATAGAGATAGATCTAGAAGGCTTCTCGGACTAAGTCATAACACGTACATCGACAAAGTGTCGAAGCAGTTCAGCATGGAGAACTCAAAGAGAGGCAACATCCCCATACTACATGGAGTCATCGTTTCTAGAGCTCAATGTCCCCAATCTTGTGAAGAGAGGGAGCGTATGAACATGATCCCATATGCATCAACCATCAGATCCATCATGTACGCTATGTTGTGCACACGCCCAGATGTCTCATATGCTCTAAGCATGACGAGCAGGTTCCAGCCAGATCCAGGGGATGCTCACTAAACAGACGTAAAGAACATCCGCAAGTACTTACGAAGGACTAAGGATCAGTTTCTTGTTTACGGCGGCGAGGAAGAGCTAGTTGTAAAGGGTTACACCGATGCAAGCTTCCAAACCGATAAAGTTGATTACAGACCGCAGTCAGGATTTGTGTTTTGCCTTAATAATGGAGCTCTGAGCTGGAAGAGTTCCAAGCAAGAAACAGTTGTCGATTCTACTACAGAGGCCGAGTATATTGCTTCTTCACATGCAGCAAAGGAGGCTGTGTGGATCAGGTAGTTCATCTTTGAACTTGGTGTAGTTCCCAGTATCTATGATGTAATTGAGATTTATTGTGACAATAATGGAGCTATTGCTCAGGCTAAGGAACCCATATCACATCAGCGGTCCAAGCACATACTGCGGCACTTCCATCTCATAAGAGAGATCGTACAACGAGGATATGTGAAGATTTGCAAAGTACCAACTGAAGACAACATAGTTGATCCACTGACGAAGGCCCTTTCTTAGCAGAAGCATGATGGTCATGCTAGGTCACAAGGAATGAGATTCCTAGGTGACTGGCTCTAAGTGCAAGTGGGAGTCTGTTGGTATGTATGCCCATAGAGCAAGTCATATGATGATTGTAATGGGATACTTTGTAAATGACGGCTAATTGAGCACTTGGAATCTCATTCTTTCTTGATAAACATACTCATTGTTAAACCAACTAGTGGATACCTAATGGCTAATTGAGCACTTGGAACCCCCTAGAAAGTATCTAGAATGTCCTTAAGCATCCATAGTCCACTCCTATAAATAGGACAAGCCATAGGACACCTAAGACACACTTGTGCTATACTTGAGCTTTCATACTTGCAATTGGCAATCTGTTTTGAGCAATTGAGCAACACTAGCATTGGATATTCTTTTCCTTGCTCCAAATTTCGTGTCCTATAGGCTAGCATCTCCTATCCACTAAACCTACATTCCAATATTCATTGGTTAGGAGATCTATATGCTTGATATAGGCAAATCAAGCCTTGAGCTACAAGTGGTATTGTAATTTCTATTTTTCCTTCTTGTTCCTTTGTATCTTTTGTATTCTCCTTGCTACTCCTAGGGTTGGAGGCTGCGGATTGGAGAAGGTTCTTCTTGGTGGAGAAGGTGGACTTCGAACTACTTCAAGAAGGTTGTTGCAACAGGAAGCTACTTCAAGGGGGAGCTTGAAGTTACTTCAAGAAGGCTTCTTCATGGTTGGTGCAACTACTTCTAGGTGAAGGTTGTTCGAAGGGTTTCGTGAAAGAATTGTAATTTTATGTAAATTCCTTGCGAGGTAATAAAATTTGATTCTTTCAAAATCCTGATTGGGTAAGCAACCGGGTAGTGGATTGACTGCCTTAGTATTTGCTAAGGTTGGAACCACTCTAAATCCTTGTCCCCTTGTCCAATATTTTTGTAGTTGGTTGTTTGAGTTAAATTATTATTAAAATCATCATAAAACCCTATTCACCCCCCTCTAGTGTTTTTTTTCATTACAGACATAGGTTGGTATGAGATTAACTTAGGTTCCATCTTATTCCTTTATCATTTTTCTCATTTATCTTCTCATTTTATACTTATCATTGGAGTTCTCTCCATCTTATGCGGATTTCATACCTTGAATCACTTTATAAGCATAGACTTATCAGTCTTTTACTTTATTATCTTTTTGAATCACATCTTCAAGAACTCCTATTTTTCTTATTTGTATTCAGATTTAGATTTCATGGTGTTGTATCTTTCCCTTATAGTTACTAAACATTCAAGTTTTGATAGACAATGATGCAATTCTCATCTTCTTTAAGGTAGGATTGAGATATTCACACCATGATATCTTATTCATTATGCTCTTTAGATTGTCTCAAAATGACTACTTGATCAGAGTAATCAGAAAGATAACAATCTAAGAGTTCCATACTTACCTTTTCTTCAATAATTGAATACCTGGTTAGAGCATCCAAGTACTGAGATTAGGTAATATGCACCATATTTTAATGTCATATTCCTAATTTTGACATCATCCTAATCCTAAGTCCTAGTGTCACTGTAGACTTAGTGAACCTAAAGCTCTGATACCAACTTGTGATAACATGTTACACTAAATGAGATTACTCAAAATATAAAGCACAATCGATCACTAATTAACCACATACCCAAAAATATGGGTAAATTAAAACTGATTTCAACGTCAGCACCAACTTAGAAATATTTGCATAAGAGCCCAACATCTTTCTTATATCCATACTATGCCAAGAATTTGATACAAATTGTTCTATCACCTTAGCCACAACATATATACCCAAGAGAACAAAATTTGTATATGCTACACAACAAACATTAACATGCTAAAAAAATTCAATTCGTTTGAAACACCATATACAAAACTTTTCCTTCCTAGACCTGAGAGTATAGGGATGACTCTAGGACACACTAGACATCTAATCAACTTTCTCAAAGATTCATTACTCTAGCTCCTCTTTGTTGCCACATGTTTGTTTTCTTCACTTCCGATTAACTAAAAAATGTGGCGAACCACAAGGGTGAGACCCATGTGCCAACAAGAGATATAACCTCCAACAACACTTATTGATTAAAACATTTTAAATAGTAGATAACTAAGCAGTTGGAATATTTAATAATCAATTGAACAAATTAAACAGTTCAAGTATGCTAAATATATTAAGTAATTAATCTTAGCAACAAGTATGATCATCAATGCATATATAGATAACAAATAAATCCATTTTTTTGTTAAAATATCTACTCAAATATCATCAAATTGCATCTAATAACAATCATTATCATTAATCTGACTATCATTATATCCCTTGCTAACAACACAAGCAAACTAGTATCATCAGCAACCCTGACATCATGAATATGTCTAGTAACATAACATGGCTGTCAATATTGGCATCTCAAATACATGGAACAGATACATATCATATGTAGAACTAACATCATAACACAATTAACTGCATAAGCATGATTAGTAGTTTAAGCATTTCTTATTACATAGGCATGGCTAGCAATATTAAACATAGCTAGCAGCAACATCTTAACCATCAGTGTCAGTATATTTGACAACATAAGCATGTTTACAAAATGAGCATAACTACAACATAAGCATATCTATTATCCCTTATTGTACTATACATGATCTCAGTGAAAATAAAGCAAACAAGGGTTATCATCCAATATGAAGCATTGTGTATAACCCTAAATAGATATGCTACACAACTGTCTTACATCTTTTATTATGCCCTGAGGAAATTGAGGATACCACTCAAAATCCAACTGACAATTGCTAAGTCAAAATCAGTGCCATACAAGATCTAGGAAGAGCTGGACTCCTAAGATCTTCTCCGCCCCCAGTCAGTACGGGTCTGCCATAGTGACACATTAGGTCAAGCTGCTACATCCTAGTTCATCCTTGGTACAAGTCATGACACTAGTGAAAAAAGGTGGGTACGCATGCCCTACCATCTGAGGTACAACCACAGTTGTCCTCCAATATCATCACATATATAATCACCGATACACGACCACAACCATTCTCAAACTAAGGGCAAGGTATGACCATAATCATCCTCCCTTAAACACTTGAATTCAAGATGACAAGCACCCCGCATACTCATCAGTATGTGCTCTGAGTTTCCCTTAGTAATACTCATTTCACCATCTGGCAAGTTCTGACACTCAGATAGATCTTTGGCACAGGGCACTACATGATTAGAGTTTCACTTGATGAGTTATGCCAATTGGGTGAATTAAGACTGCATCAAACAAGTGGACATACAAACTCTAATTCACTTCTAGCAAGCATATAAATATCACAACTTCAAAAGATATAAAATGTGTGAAACATAATTTCTCATCCCATCATCACATGGTACTATTCACTTACCATTCATGTGGCTACACTAGTCATCATACAATCACAAGATATAAATCCTTTTCACAATATCACAGTGTATCAACCCTTGTCAACACAAGAGGATTACACCTCATTCAGGGCTCAACCATGCCCAAAGGCATTAAGACCATAATGCTATCATAGGATATAAATCCTTTTCACAATATCACAGGGTATCAACTCTTATCAACACAAGAGGATTACACCCCATTCAGGACTCAACCATGCCCAATGGTCATTAAGACAATCATACTATTCCCTACAAGATCATCATTTTCTTTGCATGCCTTATAACAAGGCTCAACAACATCACTTACATATAATACACCGGATCAACACAATATTGCATTAATGATCTAGGAGATATTCATAAAAAATCATAGCAAGGTTATATTAACATTAAGAATATTTCTATATTACATCAACATGCAAGGAATATAGATTTGATTAACCCTCATCATATTCATAATGCACATGTTTAGCATAAGAAAGTACCAACCATGCAACTATGATAACCACCAATTAACATATTAAATATATGATCATATTAAGGAGGTTATTCTGCCATCATTCCATCATATAAGAATGTTAAACATGAATACTTGGTGTGTCCCCGCTAGTGGTGCTTTTACACCCCATCCAACTAGGGTGGCTAGATGCACTCCATGAGGTCGGAATGCATGGGATGGGATCTTGCTTTCGAAATTTATGTTATCCCTAACCGAGTCAATCACTAAGACTAAAACAGGTGGCCCGCAAGTGTACGGGGTACTATTATAGTATAGGTGATTGGCAAGATAAGGGGTCAAACCACAGAGATAGAGGGGTTACTAGAGTTAGGTAGTGTATGCTATGTTCCTATTGCGGAGATTAGGGTTTTAGGGTTTTAAAAGGGTTTGGTTGTTGATTAAGCTAATTGAACAAGTAATAAATGCAAGATGGAAACTAAGTTATGGAAGAGCAAGCAAATTAGTAAACTAAGTTAACAAACTAACTAAGCAAGAGAAAGAAGAGCTACACTACTCTAGCAAGGCAAGAAGCAATTAAGAACTAAACTAACCACTAGCAAGATCAAGAGCCTAAGTTAACACTAAAGAGAAAAACTGAGCAATTAACTAGATTAAGCAAAAGTGACTAAACTAGACTAGCATGAACAAGCAAGCAGAGCAAAATGGGTTTTAAGCAGTTGATTAGGGTAGGTGGGCCGTTTGGGGGATGTAACTTTGATATTAGTTGGGGGAAATCATTAAACATGCAAGGTTCTCATTTCATATCTAGATTACCAAACCAAACAACAAGGACAAAGCCATTAGAATCTACCCTATACTACTAGTAGAAGACTAGGGTTAGGTGTAGTTCTAATGGGATTAGCCAAATCTAGGTTTCTAGGGTAAGTGATAGTGAGAAATTGAGGGTTGAGGGTAGAACTGGGAGTAGAGATGAGGGTATTTGACCTCATGCCACTAGCCACTCTAGCCTTTAGAAGGCCCTAGGAAATTGCATCAATGTCACTTACACTAGCTACTTAGATCTCACACTCATTTGTAGGAGGAGGGATGTGAATGTAGGAACAAAGGGGGCTAGCTAGGGATCCACTATTTGGACCTAGGAGCCATTCCTAAGATTGCCACATACACTCCAATTCCTCCTAGAAGCTAAGTGTCATCAAACATCTCAAAGCAAGAAATTCATGTAAAAAGAACAAACCACATGCAATAAAATGGGAAATGAGATAGAAGCAAGAGTCAATCATCATAGATATAAATTAAGTTCATTACAAGCAACTTTCCCCCAACATGGTAGCAAAGTCACATTTTAACCCCAAACAGCCCACCACTAGGGGCTTAGCTACACATAGACAAAGAAACAAGAAAAGAAAGGGGTAGAAGAAGGGAAAACACCATGAAGCTCGATGTAGAAGTCTCCTCCTTCACCTCCGGGCTGTTGTGGATGTCCTTCCTCCTCCAAGGGTGCAGGGGCGCATGAAGATGTGGGGGTTTATGGATGGAAACCTAGCAAACTAGGATTCCATGTGGAATGAGGGTGGAAATGGTGGATGGTGAGCCAAAATGCAAAGGGTTTGCACTCAAAGCCCAAGGAAGGAGAATGGAGCTTGGAGCAGCAGTAGGGGTGTCTTCCTCCCTCCTTCAAGGTGCAAGGGTGTGAAATGAAGGGGATTATGGGTAGGAACTAGTAAAAACTAGTGTTTTGGTGGTGGAAATGGTGAAATGGAGTGGATTTGAGGTGGATATGGAGTGGAATGGAGTGGGTGGCGATTTGGGGAGCTAGGAGGGGGTATAAGGTAGCTAGATTCGTGCCCCAGCCGCCACCTAGGTATATATAGGTATATAGGGGGTCTAGGGTTAAGTTAGGGGTAAAATGGGGAAAGCAGTGGAAAAGTGGGTGGATTTTGTGAGTAGCACGACCGTGGTGGGTCACCACGGTCGTGGTGGCTAGGGTAGACCATAGCCGTGGTGGATGGGCACGGTCGTGGGAATGGAGGGAGTGGTGAAAAGCCAAATATGGTTTACGACCCCACCTTCCCGTAACCCCCAATTAAGGGAGACCGAGAAGTAGAAGCTGCACCCATAATTTCTGGATCAAAGGTTTGGCACTTAACCAAGAACAATTATTAAATTTTAATAGACTAAATTGAAAAGTTGTAAGAAAATAAATTTTCGCATACCTTTTTGAAATCTTGGATCTCTAAACTTATATCCACTTATGGATTCTACTCTAACTAATCCTCCTTGTATTTTACTTCATGTATTTCACAATATGACGATTTACTGTTTGTCCTTTTGGCTTGTACCTAAAGCGCCAAAAAACAAAACGTCGATCAGTCAAAGCTGGTATGTGGGGGGAAACAATAATCATGTAAATATGTTAACAATGTAATCATTCAATTAATCATTTAACAACCAAGATTACATTTTAGATATAACTCTATGATCCAAGAGTACCCTATCCTCTGTGTTGTCCCCATTAAACCCCTCATGATCCACCTATCAAGTGAACCAGTTTCTAGTGTTGAGTCACATGGAACTACTCATAGGTAGACCACTCCTTAACTCACGGTATGCTAAAGAGTCTCATGGCACTACACGTAGGTAGCCCAATTTCTAACTCACGGTAACCTAGACCTTGCTCTAGGATTACCCCTTTTTAGCCTTTTCAAAGCAACAGAGGTGGACCCAGATCTAGCCAATTATATATGCACATTTATAGTGATAATCATAGTCACTTTATAGTTGCATGAAATAAATAGACATCTAACAGTTATTTTCAAGAAACCGATAAAACTTCGGGAATCACCGTGAAACTAGAGTGATTATTCATAAGCGTAACCACATACCTGATTTGATGATTTCACAAGCATTAGGCAATTCCAACCAAGAAAGTAATCCAAGCACGCAATTCAACAATCACATAATTCCTGAAAAGAATATGTACTCTATTTATTACACACTTTATCAAGAATCTACTTTATCGACTTGGATTCACTTTCTAGGGTTTCTAATCCAAATTAAGGTTTCATTAATATTCATTAGGGTTTCTTAGATCAATTTCTCAAATTTTATCCCTTTTAGGTTAACAAACCCTATAATACTCTTTTCTACTCATATAAACCCTAATTGCTCAAACCATCCATTTTAATAGTCTTTTATACCCAAATTGACTTAGGATCATCATATCTCTATTTATTCATGGATTTGGACAATGAAAACAATTAAAAGACATATTCACCTAAATTATGGTTTTCAAGCTCATTAATGCATATTCATGCACGAAACCCTAAATTAAGCCAATTATATAAAAATATCATCTTTTTAGATCCTATTTTCACTTTTATTAACAACATGCTAATATTGGCTTGAATTATTCAAAGAACATCATTAAATCCATCTATCATGAAATCTAAGGGTTTTTCATTAATTAAATCATTAAAGATGATAACTTTATGTACTTTTCAAATTTCAAGCATATTTATGCACATAATCTTTAAATTAAACTAATTACATGCAAAGTTCATCCTTTTCGATCTTGATGTACCTTTTTACAATTAATAGGTTAATATCAACTTTAATCACCCATTAAACCCTATTACTTACATTAATCATCTTAAAGTAGAGTTTCTTAATCTTTTATTCATTATAGTTGATAACTTACACTACTTTTCGAATAGAAAGAGGAATTAGCTTCTAGTTATATTTTTATTGGATTCCTCTCGTTTTTTTGAGCAAAATGCATATATTATGCGTACCAAACTGAGCTACGATTATTTAGTTATGAATTTTGTAAAGTTCACTTATTTTGGGCCGATCAGAAGCAGCCACGTTGCCCTTGCCATGCAATGTTGCTCGATTGAGTTTGAAACATTTCAAAATGACATAAATGCCCTTAGTTCATCTGTGGATACTTCAGCCCGCAGAAGGGCATAACTGTCTAACGGTTCAACCCTTCTTCTTCCCCGCACTCAAGCCCTTGCTTCCGCCACAACAGTGGTTGGGAGCGAGTTCTCACCCTATTCCGAACCTGAAGGACACCGGTGAGGATTCTCTTCATCTCCTCCGTCCCTGGCCGCATCTGTGGGGCCCCAAACTAAGGCTGAGGCGGGCCGGGGTCAGGCCACGACTGCTTCTCCGTCGCTGCCTGTAGGCTGGCTCGCGGCTCATCCCTTCTCCTCCCTGGGGTTCGGGGGTCGCCGCCCATGGACACCCTGGCTCCGCCGCGATCTGCTGCAGCTAATGCACTGCCAAAACCACGACCTAACATGTCATTTTCGTGCACGACGGGCCTACAACTGCGGCCGCCATTGTAGCCGTGCAGCTGCAGTTGCGCACTAGTTCAAGCGAAGGGATTGCCACCGAGCATCCCGTTGGTAACGTGGATCATCCTTCATCCAGCGAGCGCATCGAATAGTTCATAGTTGCTTCGTGGATGCTCTACCCTTCTACCCTAGGGTTTGCTTGCAAAGAATCACAAAGAAGAAGAAGAAGGAAGAGAGGTGCACGTGGGATCCTTCCTGGACTCGAGCTGGAGGGTCTACCCTTTATATAGGGGTGAGTACGAAGCCCTACAGCGTGCCTCCTTGATGGCTCAAGTCCTATTCTTGTAAGGAAAATACTTTCCTTGGTTGGAAGAAACCACCTCTGTCTCTCTCTCTCTGTCTTCATTATCTCCTTAGAGAAATATGTTATTTGAATATTTATAAATTCAAAAACCTTTTCTCTTATTCTCTTTATTCTTGCTTTTTAATTCTTTGGCACTAATTTCTATTTTCTTTTAATAGAAATTATTTCCTTTTTCACAATGCCACCAAAATCATTAATAATGTATCATATTATCTTCCTATTTGTCATTATTGTTATTTTCTCTTTCTCTTTCTTAATTGGGGCTCCTTGGACCCCAAGAAACTCTATTATTTCGAAATTCCTTCATAAGGATACTTATTATCCTTCTAGATGCATTTATATGCATCATTTTCTCATTATCATGTTTATTTCTTATGAAAATATCTCTTTTTAAGGATTTCTCTGTATTTCTGTTTTATTTTCCTCATTGGTATTCCTTTTAATGTTAGGAATCCTTGGGATACGAAATTCCACTAGGGATAACTCAATTACGCCTCTTTTCACTTGTTTTCCACATTTTACCATTGTTTTCAATTTCTTTCTTAATAAAGAAATACTTAATTAATCTTTTCTTTTCTGATTGCTTTCTTTTTGCAACTATGGACTCCCTGGGAACCCAAGGAACCCAAGAGGCACGAAATCCTCTTTGTATGTACCTTCTATAGGTTTCCACATTTTTTCTTTTCTTTATTTTCTTATTTACTCCATAATGGAGTTTCTTTTGTCTTTTCCTTTATTGGACCCAATAGCCAATATAAAGCCCACAACACAATCATCAAGGCTATTGTAAATGAAATCCATTTATTCAAAACAAATTGTATCAATATTTGTTCAAATATATTTAATATGAGAAATTACATTTCTCACCAAATGAACCCAAAAAATGGGATTGTAACAATGGTGGTGGCCACAGCCGTGGCGGAGTGCCACGGTCGTGGTGGGTGAGGTGCACCACGGTCGTGTTGGGTAACACGACCATTTTGGAGGAGCGAGGTGTGATCGTGGTGCAGCAACACAGGCATTTTATTCTTCATCGGCCACGGTCGTGGCAGAGGGCCACGGTCGTGGCGATTTGGGGTGACAACTTGTTGAAAACTGGAACTCTGGTCATTAATTCCCACGACCATGGGGATTTCCCACGGTCATTTTCTCTTCTTCTTACCAAGACCGTGCTGATGGCCACGACTATGGTGTCTTCAATGGCCACGGTCGTGGCAGATGGCCACGACCGTGGGATTTTGTGGAAAAACCCTGTTGAAAAGGGCACTTCTTTGCTAAAAAACGCACGACCGTGGTGTTGTGGCCACGGCCGTGGTGAAGCTTGCATCACTTGATTTTACTTCAATCTTCATCATTCTTGGATGTCTTTGCTTGGGGATGACTCTTGGCCATTGGAGGTAGGTTGAGGGAGACTTTGGGGCCTTCTTTGGGTCCCTCCACAATTGGGGGAACCCTAGAACTCCTTCTTTCTCTCTCGTCCATCTAAACATGGTCCAAGTACCTGAAAACAGTGCAAAGAACATATATAAGTATATTTGCAATGATACGCACATTAGGGGTAAATGCTTGTAATCTAACATGTTTAGATGTGATTTAAGTACAAAATGGAACATGATGGAGTCCTAAAACAGGGCTACATCACCACCCCAAACTTAAAACATACTTGTCCTCAAGTATGCTCCAACTCAATCTCTCTACAAAACTTCCACAAAAAGAAATGACATATGCAATGTCAAAGATGATTATTGCTTAGTGGGATCAAAGATGACTGAGTGCATGCATTTCACCTCTCTCCTCTCCTACTTTCACAATCCAATCATGAAAAGAGCACAATGCACATGAACTTCAAATATAGCGCATAGAATATACAAGTTATCCATATTTCTTTTATTAAGTTTCGGGTAAACCGTTTCATGATGGTGTTAATCAAGGATGACTAGGAGTATTGTTTTGCATTCTTGCATTCAATCTTATGTTTCAAATCACACCAAACAACCCACGTGGCTGTGGAAAAGGGAAAAATGAGCTAGGTTTGATGTTTCCTAGATCAATATGTATGAAAGTGGAAGAAAGGGTTGCGGTAATATTTTTGGAGTGTTTTTGCACACTCATCTTTTCTTTATTTGAATGCTCTTAAATAGGAGCATCTTTTTATTTTCTTTTTGCATTTTACATTTTTTTTCTTTTCTTTCTTGCCCTTTGTGTAGATAGGGCATATGGTGGATAGAATGAAGCAGGGAGGTAGAGATGTGGCCACCCCAAACTTTTGGAGGTGGCCAAGGCTGATTATGTGCACTAGGGCATCTTTTTATGAGGCAAAGGGGTATGAAGATGGTGGAAGAGGAGCCGGGTCAAAGAGGGGCATTGGTATGATTTTCCATATAAGACATCCTGCATGAAAGTTAATCCAATACTTCATCCTAGATATCACACCACATGAATGAACAAGATGAAATTGATATATCAAACAAGTGATTCCACAAACACTAAGCATTCAAAGCTTGCTCAAGTTCACAATTCAGCCAAATCAATCACAATCATGAAAGAGGTGATGTACATGTACAAAGTCAAACATTGATACCACTTAGCAATAAAGCATGACATTTCACTTGCACTAATCAAAGGTCGTCATTTATACTCAAAACAGTAGAGATAGGGTCAAAACATACTTTTTAGACAAGAAATCTCAAATTTGGGCAAAATTGGCCAAAATGGTGCCAATTTGCACTAAATCACATCTAAACCTACTTTAGGGAATTTAAAGACATAAAGCATCAAATCCTAATTAACATGCATAAGAAACTACAAAAACTACATGAAGATGCGATGCATGGTATGGAAAAGAAAATTTTTTAAAAAAATTACACAAAAATGCAAGAAGTCAACTACATGCCATGCAAAGATGCAATGAAAAGAACAAAAACAATAAACTAAACTAGATGGCAGAGGTCATAACAAAATGACAAAATGAGAGATAGGGTGGTGCATACCACCCTACCCACCCCAAACTTTAGAATCATGATGTCCTCAGCATGAAACTATAGCTTAGGGGAGATAGGGGAAGTGTCATGGTTGTGGTGGCAGGTATGGCATCTGCGGAGGATCTAGAGGAGGAGATGAGGATGGGACTGAGCCTGATGGGGGATGCTGGTAATAATGCCCCTAGTAGTCATCCTAGGGTGGAGGGTACGCCTCTGGATATCCAGCCAAACCACCCCAGAAATCTCCACCCCATTCGAGGTTTCATGCTGCTTGGGCGTGGTTGTAGTGATACAGGTGGTTGATCTGATGGTGCATCTGTTGTTCATCTTGCCACATGTACTACTAGATAAGCTTCATGTCACCTTGGGTCTTCTAAATACTCTCAAGGTGTGCCTGGATGGTTGCCATGTCATAGGCATTCCCTGAGGGTGGTTGTAGCTGGGATGTTCCCTCATCCCTCCTTCTTGTCTTACGGGGCTGCCTTTGTTCTGCATCTTCTTGCTCATGCACTTGTACATTAGATTCAGCTATGTCTTCATGTACGACAATGGCTCCCCTTGTATACGTCTCTCTTGGGTGTTCTTTCTACCACGTCAGTAATTTCTCTCTCCACCTGTGGGCAGGTCCCAACACAGATAGCAGGGGCTCCGCGTGGTATGGCAACTCTAGTTCAAAGTCTGGCACACTAGTAGTAAGATAAATCATTCTTTTGTTCTTCATTTTTAGAGTGTGCGAGCGCATCAAGTAGATGAGGTCAACAAAATCTGCCTCACATGCGTCCTATAATCTAGAAAGATCATAACCTAATGCTAGTGCAATTGAAGTCACGAACCCTCCCATAACAAATGGCTTTGTGCTCTTGTAGGGTACGGACTTCAAATGATTGATTAGCAGTACTCCCAGGTCTATATACCTCTTGTGGTGCATAACGATCAAGACAAACATATCCTTTTGAGAAATGTTGCCTTGGTTGTCGTATCTCCCCACAATCGTGTTTGCCAAGACTTTTTGCACATAGCACATCAGTGGGTTGCTTATGGCAGTGGTTTTTGATCTACCCGCATTGTAATCCTCACTGCCCGTTAAGCTCTTCCAATAATGTGCATAGTCAAAACTGACCTCTTTCTCTAACAAGCCGTCATCCAACTTCACAGCTTCTTCAGGACTAGCGGAAAAGATACCGTTCAGGTCACTAGTAGTGATGGTGTGCACGTTGCCCATTATGGCGAATTTGATTGCATGACACCCTCTCACTTTTGTCCTTTCAATTGTGGCAAAGAACTCTCGGGTCAAAGCGAGATATGCAGGTTGGGGTGCGAAAAAAATACTCCACAACCCTATCCTCTTCAAGCTTGTTACCACTATTTCTTTGATCCCAAGATCATCGATGGTCTTCTCACTACCGTACCTAGAGGCGACGACTCGCCTTGTCATGCATTTCGGGTAGATGAGATTGACTTTCCTTTGCCTTTGTCCTCGGCCATAAGATACTTCTGCTGGTGCCTTGCCCAAGGATTGTTCTCTATCCACCTCCAGCTATGCTAGAACATCATCTCCCTCAGGCTCAAGCTCTACCTCATCCTCCTCGCTGTCACCATCTTCTTCCTCCATCATGTAGGACTGAGACCCTGAGCTAGTATCCAAGTTATACCAGTGGGTCGACTGCTCCTCATCTTGCTATAGTTTTTGCGAGGGTTGCGGATGCACACCACACCTCGTTGTCACCTGTGACGTCGAGTGGCGGGCTGGTGTAGGCTTTAGTGGTAATCGGGATGAGGACGGTGCCGCTTTAGATTTTATATTTCTTTTTGCAGCCACCGACTCCATCTCATCAATGAGGTTGTCCAAATAAACCCCAACGGATTCCTCGTCTTCATCATATTCACCCTCGTAGGTGGAGTCAGTGATGTGGTGGCTATCAGATGAGCGGGAGTGTGATCCGCTCACCGATTGTGAACGACGAAGGGATTTGGAGGAGGAATGGGGTAGTGTAAGGGTATGGGAGGGCATGGACACCTCGGAGGAGGCATTTTTGGAATGTCGTTTCCCTCCAGTGAGGATGTTAGTCCCCTTGGTGATGGCTTTTCCAATCTTTTTCATGGTGATTGTGGAGGTGGAGGTGATGATTTTTGGATTTTGGTGGGGAAGGTGATGTGGATGTCATTTTGGGTATAGAATGGAAGGATGCTGACATATAGATGGTGGAAATATGATTTGTGGTGGATTTGTGCGAAAAGTAAAGGGTTTTTGTGGGGTTTTGGTGGAGGTGGCTGTTGGGCAGATGTGGAGATGGATGTGGAGATGGAGGAGCGATTGGGAAAGAATAGGCGGTGGAAATGGTAGAGGGATGGTTGGGGATCGATTTGGTATTGATTGGAGGCCAAACAGGGGTGTTTTTTGGGGTTAGAGGTGGAGATTGGGGAAGCTCGTGGTCACACTCTGCCGCCATGGTCATTTTCTCAAGGTGGAAGATGAAGAAATGAGGGTGGGGGTCGGTTTTTGATGTTTAAGACTTATATTTTTTTTGCTGAACCGGGCTCGGCCACGGTCGTGGAAGGTGGCCACGGTCGTGGCCAGGGTCGGGTAGCACAGCCGTGGTGGGTTCCACAGTCGTGTTGTCGATGAAGAACTCCCCGGTTTGACCTCACCACAGTCGTGGTAGGGTGCCACGGTCGTGGTCGTTTCTTTCAACACGGTCATTGCTACTACCCACGGTCGTGGTGATTCTTGCAAACAACCTGTAACTTTGGCCAACTTGATGCAAAAATTCCCACGGCGGTGGTGAGAACCACGGTCGTGGCCAGTCTTATTCAACACGTCCGTGGAAGGTGGCCACGGTCATGGTCATTCTTCTAAAAACCCTGTAGACTTGGACAAGTTGATGCAATAATTCCCATGGTCGTGGCAGTAATCCACGGTCGTTCTTGACCACATGTACCACGGCCGTGGTCGAGCTCCACGACCATTTTGGGGTTGTTTCCTCAGTTTTCTAATCTTCAAAACTTGAACTTCATTTTTATTTGTTCTTTGGCCACAAATCTGACTGAATGACCATGATTCACTTCTATACCCTCTCTCTCTAATGTCTAGCACCTACCTCATCATCAAAACTCAAAAGAAAACTATCAAGCACAAGAGTGTGTGTTTGTTTGTGTAAAATAAAGCAAAAGTATCAAAAATGTGAGGTTGGGTCAAAAATTCCCAATCCTAGGTGGGTTGCCTCCCACAAGCGTTGAGTTTCTTGCCTTCAGCTAGGCTTCTTGGTGATTCTTCATTCATTCATCCATTTGGCATTCTCATGTGTCCATTCTTGCAAAACATGCATCCTTCCTTTGCACTCAATCTGTTTTCCTCATCCCTTTGATCACAATAATCATCATTAACTTATTCACTTTAATATCCTTCTCTCAAATGCCCATTTGGACTTGTGAAGTGATCATGTCCAATATCCCTATCTCGAACTCGCCGGGTTGGGGTCTTGTACATGTTGATGTTGATCTTCATGTCCATGAATGAGACTGTCATAGTGACACTGCGTGCATGAATGTCGGCATCAACTGTAGATAAGAATGGCCTCCCCAAGATGATGGGAATCTTCCTATCCTCCGGCTCCATATCAAGTACAATGAAATATGCCAGGAACACCACGCCTTTTTCTTTGTCTATCATCACCAAGACATCATCCACTCTACCTCTAGAAACTTTTATGGATCTATCCACCAACTGGAGAGTGCAATGTGCCGACTTCAACTTGCCTAAGCCCAGCTCAACATAGACATGATATGGCATCAAATTCACACTAGATCCCAAATCAAGTAAGGACTTGTCTATGCAATGTCCCCCTATGTAACTAGGTATGAGTGGGGCTCATGGGTCCTTTCTCTTCACGGGAAGTGAGTGTTGTATGATGGAGCTCACTTGTTCAGTCAATCTCACCTTCTTTGGAATCCTCCCCATTGACCTTCTTTTCATAGTGCATAGGTTCTTGAGGAACTTGGCATATGATGGGATTTTCTTGATAGCATCCAATAGTGGAAAGTTCACCTTCACTTGGTGAAACACTTCAAGAATATCAACATTGTGCATTTTCCTCCTTTTCATTTCCGGTGGCTCATCTAGTGCCTCTACAAATGGAGGATCACTAGTTTTTGCCACACTAACATGAACATGAGGCAAAACACTAGGGATGGTAGGACCTGCAAAAGGGATATGTGGTGGATCACATGGAATCCCAAACTCAACATGCGGTATCACAACATCATCTTCAGCACTATCAATCACAGTATCACCACTTGGCTGCCTTTGCTTTGCTTTGTCAACCTTTCTTTGACTTGCGGGATGCTCAAGAGTTTTCCCACTCCTTAGAACTGTCACAGCACTACCTTGCTCATGATGGAGAGAGGGAGCATGTTGTGGCTGTGGAGGAGGTGGGGGTGACACTTGGGGTTGAAATTGAGGTGGAGAAGAGAATTGAGGGGAGGAGAGAATTGGGGTTGGAAAGTGATGTTTTGGGAAAATTGAGGTGGTGAAGGTGGTGGAGGAGTGTAAGGATGGGGATAGACTCGGAAGGAGTGAATGGGATGCACTTGCATGGGGGTGGAATGTAGAAAACTTGTGAAGAGGGCATGGGTCCGCTTGCTTCATGGTGGCTCACGATGGGTATTGAAGACAATTTTTCTTCTTGGAGAGCAATTATGGAAGATAGCTGCTCTATTCTCTCTTCTAACCTTGCAACATCTCTTTGAACATCATCAAACACTTTCAATCTAGAAAGAACCTCTTCCTCAAACCATGAGCTGTATGTGGGACTGTGTGGTTCTTAATAGCTATAGGAGTGAGGTATCTTCTTTTCTTTCCCATAGAACTCAATAGAATTGACCGGGTGGCAAGGAGCATTTGTCACCTAGTTCTTCATGAGGCTCACCATGTCACCAAGAATATTCATCACTTGCGGGCTTGAGTCATCATGAGTAGGGGGTGTCTCACCAAAGGCATACCCCCTTTCATTCATCATGCTAGAAGCTCTAATTCTTGATCCTTCAGCCAACTGCTCAAACAAAGGCCATATCTCCTCAGGTGTCCTATCCATGAAAACTCCTCCACAAGAAGAGTCCACTATGTCTTGGTCCTTTAGAGACAAACCAGAGAAGAATGATTGAACTAGCTACCACAAAGGGAACTCATGGTGAGGACACTCTCTCAACAGCTTCTTGAATCTCTCCCATGCATTATGAAACTACTCATTTCCCATTTAACTAAAACTTGTCACGGCACGCCGCATTTGTGTCAACCTTGCTATAGAGTAGAATTTTCTCAAGAAGGCATTCTTCATTGTTTCCCAACTCATAATGTCCCTTCTTGAGTCATACCAGTCTTTAGCTCTATCTTTGAGGGAGAAAGAGAACAAGGTCAACCAGATTGTATCATCACTAGCCGTCGGCATCCTGAAGGTGGAGCATACTTCAAGAAAGGAGTCCAAGTGCTTGTAGGGGTTCTCACTCTATGAGCCGTAGAAGATGGGCAGGAGCCCAAGAAGACCTGGAGGAATAGAGAATTGCTCCCCTGGCATTTGATCAACCCTGCTAGCAATTGGCGATTTATAGTTGCTAGGCATGAGGTAGTCTTGAAGTGGCTTGTGAGGTACACTTTAGTCTTCCATCTTGTTTCCTCCTGAATGGCTTGTCACATGCACAAAGCACAACCAAACAAAATAGAACAAGTTAGCAAACCAATATACACACAAAATGCAAAGAAAAATGAATAAAGAATAGCAATGATGAGGGCAGTAGGAAAAGTCAAAGCAAAATTAACTAGCTAGGCCGAGTGCCTCTAATCCCCGGCAATGGCGCCAAAAAGCTTCGTGCGTCCCCGCTAGTGGTGATTTTACACCCCAGCCAACTAGGGTGGCTAGATGCACTCCACGAGGTCAGAACGCACGACATGGGATCTTGCTTTTGAAATTTATGTTATCCCGAGTCGATCACTAAGACTAAAACAGGTCGCCCGCAAGCGTACGGGGTACTGTTGTAGTATAGGTGATTGGCAAGATAAGGGGTCGAACCACAGAGATAGAGGGGGCACTAGAGTTAGGTAGTGTATGCTATGTTCCTATTGCGGAGATTAGGGTTTTAGGATTTTAAAAGAGTTTGGTTGTTGATTAAGCTAATTGAACAAGTAAGAAATGCAAGATGGAAACTAAGTTATGGAAGAGCAAGCAAATTAGTAAACTAAGTTAACAAACTAACTAAGCAAGTGCAAGAAGAGCTACACTACTCTAGCAAGGGAAGAAGCAATTAAGAACTAAACTAACCACTAGCAAGAGCAAGAGCCTAAGTTAACACTAAAGAGGAAAACTAAGCAATTAACTAGATTAAGTAAAAGCGACTAAATTAGACTAGCATGAACAAGCAAGCAGAGCAAGATGGGTTTTAAGCAGTTGATTAGGGTAGGTGGGCCATTTGGGGGATGTAACTTTGATATTAGTTGGGGAAGATCATTAAACATGCACGGTTCTCATTTCATATCTAGATTACCAAACCAAACAACAAGGACA
Source organism: Alisma plantago-aquatica (assembly GCA_963693085.1). Classification (NCBI taxonomy): domain Eukaryota; kingdom Viridiplantae; phylum Streptophyta; class Magnoliopsida; order Alismatales; family Alismataceae; genus Alisma; species Alisma plantago-aquatica. Next base: position 1,200,880,754 of record OY856410.1, read on the forward strand.
AATCCATTAGAATCTACCCTATAGTACTAGTAGAAGACTAGGGTTAGGTGTAATTCTAATGGGATTAGCCAAATCTAGGTTTCTAGGGTAAGTGATAGTGAGCAATTGAGGGTTGAGGGTAGAACTGGGAGTAGAGATGAGGGTATTTGACCTCATGCCACTATCCACTCTAGCCTTTAGAAGGCCCTAGGCAATTGCATCAATCTCACATACACTAGCTACTTAGATCTCACACTCATTTATAGGAGGAGGGGTGTGAATGTAGGAATAAAGGGGGCTAGCTAGGGATCCACTATTTGGACCTAGGAGCCATTCGTAAGATTGCCACATACACTCCAATTCCTCCTAGAAGCTAAGTGTCATCAAACATCTCAAAGCAAGCAATTCATGTAAAAGGCACAAACCACATGCAATAAAATGGGAAATGAGATAGAAGCAAGAGGCAATCATCATAGATAAGAATTAAGTTCATTACAAGCAACTTTCCCCCAACATGGTATCAAAGTCACATTTTAACCCCAAACAACCCACCATTAGGGGCTTAGCTACACATAGTCAAAGAAACAAGAAAAGAAAGGGGTAGAAGAAGGAAAAATGCCATGAAGCTCAATGTAGAAGTCTCCTCCTTCACCTCCGGACTGTTGTGGACGTCCTTCCTCCTCCAAGGGTGTAGGGGTGCATGAAGATGTGAGGGTTTATGGATGGAAACCTAGGAAACTAGGATTCCATGGTGGAATGAGGGTGGAAATGGTGGATGGTGAGCCAAAATGCAAAGGGTTTGCACTCAAAGCTCAAGGAAGGAGAATGGAGCTTGGAGCAGTAGTAGGGGCGTCTTCCTCTCTCCTCTAAGGTGCAAGGGTGTGAAATGAAGGGGATTATGGGTAGGAACTAGTATAAACTAGTGTTTTGGTGGTGGAAATGGTGAAATGGAGTGGATTTGAGGTGGATATGGAGTGGAATGGAGTGGGTGGAGATTTGGGGAGTAGGAGGGGGTAGAAGGTAGCTAGCTTTTTTCCCCAGCTGCCACCTAGGTTTATATAGGTGTCTAGGGGGTCTAGGGTTAATTTAGGGGTAAAATGGGGAAAGCAGTGGAAAAGTGGGTGGATTTTGTGAGTAGCACGGCCGTGGTGGGTCACCATGGTCGTGGTGGCTAGGGTAGACCACGGCCGTGGTGGATGGGCACAGTCGTGGGAATGGAGGGAGTGGTTAAAAGCCAAGTATGGTGGTGGCCACAGCCGTGGCGAAGTGCCACAGTCGTGGTGGGTGAGGTGCACCAGGGCCGTGTTGGGTAACACGGCCGTTTTGGAGGAGCGAGGTGTGGTCGTGGCACAGCAACACGAGCGTTTTATTCTTCATCGGCCACAGTCATGGCAGAGGGCCACGGTCATGGCGATTTGGGGTGACAACCTGTTGAAAACTAGAACTCTGGTCATTAGTTCCCACGACCGTGGTGATTGCCCACGGTCGTTTTCTCTTCTTCTTACCACGACCGTGTTGATGGCCACGGCCGTTGTGTCTTCAATGGACACGGTCATGGCAGCTGGCCACGGCCGTGGGATTCTGTGGAAAAACCATGTTGAAAAGGGCACTTCTTTGCTAAAAAACACACGACCGTGGTGTTTCGGCCACAGTCGTGGTGAAGCTTGCATCACTTGATTTCACTTCAATCTTCATCATTCTTGGATGTCTTTTCTTGGGGATGACTCTTGGCCATTAGAGGTAGGTTGAGGGAGACTTTGGGGCCTTCTTTGGGTCCCTCCATGATTGGGAGAACCCTAGAACTCCTTCTTTCTCTCTCATCCATCTAAACATGGACCAAGTACCTGAAAATAGTGCAAAGAACATCCGTAAGCATATTTGCAATGATACACACATTAGGGGTAAACGCTTGTAATCTAACATGTTTAGCTGTGATTTAAGTACAAAATGGCACAGGATGGAGCCCTAAAATAGGGCTACATTAATACTCATCTTCATCTATTTACATTAGAGTTAGGTTCAACAAGATAAATTATATTAATGTTACTAATCAACACTTATATCCAAATCCTAACTCATGACATCCCCATTGGATTATGGATGCATAAGGTGAAGCATCACTATAACATTCCATACCATTATCAAGTATGAACCCACGCATAAATCAAGGTGTAACCATCAGGTTATAGCATACTAGGGTTTTAACAATAGTAACAGAGTACTCCATGATTGTATTAGTCATTCAAGGACTATTCATACCCAATTACCATCATCTAGTTATATTAAAGTTAGGTATAACAAGCTATACCTCAATAGGGTTACATATCAACACAATATGATTATCATTCCTTCTATTCATATGAGTGAATAGGTAAGACTACCTTATTAAGGGTAACCCTCCATTTATTCCATCATCTTTCAACCCATATATCCATACCACTATGTCACCCAGAACCATTGGATGTTTAAAAGGTAAGACCATTGGGGGTTTACATAAGTAAACACCTTGGATAAACCACCAATGAAGTCCTTGATTTGTTCTCTAGAAAGAGCCACCATCTAACCCTAGACATCCCTTTATTAACAACACAAAAATTTCCATTGAGAGTAGGGTAAAACCCACAATTGACTGTTCATTTAAAACAAGCCATCCATTGTCAACAAGTAAGCTCCTTAAGTTGACCATATAAAGAAAACCCTATAAATCACATTATTAGGACCAACATATTACATTAGCCATCATTCCACTTTATTGGAGGAATAAACATTATATCTTGACCATTGGGTCAAGACTACAACAAAACTGCCCATTAGTGGCATTTATAAAAAAAGCCACTATCTTTCTAATATACATACATTTTTAATTAAAATGTCGTTGAACCACCTATTATAGGATTTCTGAAAAGGACATAACATTAAAGGCATTTTTATTTCTAATTAGTGGCAATCTTAAATTGCCATACCAAATTAGGAAATATTTTGCTAAACTATATTGACTTCCCACTCCAAATTAAAATTTCCCTTCACGATGCACTCTCCGCTCATTCAGCCCGACGTTTCCGATCTCTCCCTCTCTCCCTGCGCGACTTCCTCGCTCCCCAGCCCATCGTGCCCTAGGTCTGTTGGTGGCTCACGATCGTCTACAGACTGGGAGAGGCTGGTGGCACCTATTGTTCGCCAGTTACCGTAATAGTGCCAATAGTTGCTGGCTATGGAGTGCCAAGTTTCCGGTGCCGCAGTGACACCTTGCCTGTGATCGCGAGCGTTAGTTCTTCCTCCTCAGCCTATTTGAACCGAGCCCAACCGAAGCATACTCAGGAACCGTTCATTCTTCCTCATCCGCCTTGGCGGACCGAGCCCAACCGAAGCACCACCACAGACTCAATCTTCCCCTCCGGCGTCAGCGAGCTTGAGTGAGGGACTCCGATCAATCCTCTTCAGGTAACCATCACCGCACCCTATTCTGTTAACTAAGATGTAGCTTACATACCTCCTTCAAGGTCTCTTTCGTGACCGGTGGCTAATAGGCATGTAAATTGTCAACAATTCTCATGCTTGGACGAAAAATCTGTAGGTATCGAATGTCGTGCCACTTGGAATTTGTTGTTCATCTGTAGGTTATCCTAAATCATCAATAACTATTAATGGGAAACCTTGCAGTAGAATAAAAAAACATATTCTGAATAATAACTTGTTTACCAATAGTAGTCCACTCTTGTTTCTAGCCATTTCAATTGACAATACTTAAAAGGTATTTGCCTTGGATCTGACTTCTGTTCTACATACATTATTAGTACTTTTTATCTATAGTGTTATAATTTTGAAGAAAGAGAAGAATGAAGAAACTATAGCACTTCAAATATGTTAACAGAATATGACTTATAGAGTTCATGTAAACATCACATGTAATTAATCAGTTCCATATTGAGATGGTGGATTGGAATTTTCTATTCGATGTTTACATGGTCTTCCCAAAAAATCGTTTGAGAAACCAGGTGATGTGAAATGCAGCGATCAATATAATTGAAAAGCATAATGTAGACATAATAATTCATAAGTGATCTCCTTAAAAGAAACATAATAATTCATAATGTAGACTACCATAATTGCTGGTATAATGACACTCATCTTACTTTCCATCTAAGTTTGATTTGTATTTCTCAAGTTGTCTCTGAAAATATGTAACATCGTTATATATACTTATTGAAAATATATAACATTGTTATATATACTTACAATTGTTAGTACTAATATTTTGCAGTCTCTTTCCACCCACAACAATCACTATGGCCTAGGCCTCGACCCCCCCTGTCCTTTTCCCTGAAACAAAATAGTTGGACATCACCCTAGACCATCGTACACTAGCACAACTCACCATTACTAGACAGTGGCATCATTTGAACGGAAGATGCTACACGGCTGGTCAAGTGACTTTAAAGTATGGAACCTCAACAACTGTAATCGACGTTCAGTATGATGGCAAATGCACTTTAATGTATCCACAACCAGTTGGCTTGCGTGGATTCAGAACATGCTAATTCGTCGAGAGGACCAAGTCTGGCTTCCGAACATGCTAATTGGATTCATCTACGAGGGACTCCCTCCGCGACACAGCATCATCAACAAAACGGCCAAGTCACCGGTCAAATGGGTGTCTCAATTCTTGATGAAATTTTATTACTTTTAAATAAGGAAATCCCCAATAAATGTATTTTTTACTATTTTTGTAGAATGAAATTTTGTTACTTTTAAATAAGGAAATCACCAATAAATGTATTTTTAATAATATTTGTCACAATTCACCAGTCAAACAGGTGTCACAATTCTTGATGTTATATTTTTTACTATTTCTGTAGAATGGATAAGTCTTGGATAGCAGAGGATGACCGAACGAGTAGTAAATATCTATGTGGAGTATCCAACTTTTTGGATTTCTCTTTTCAACATTCAGTGATTGGAGACAAGATTGTATACCCTTGTAGAAAGTGCACTAATGTATACCAGGTCACCAGACAGACTGCATTGTGTGATCTATTATGGAATGGCTTCTTACAAAGCGATATTTCTTGGGCTTTTCATGGAGAATATGTCGATGTTGAAATGGATGCTCCAACTGATCAGGGTGATTGTCTAGATGATGAAAATTTACAAGATATGTTGCATGATGTTTTTCCAAGTTTCAGTGAAGATGAAAATATGGAAGGAGTACAGTCGGCTACTGGTCAACATTTAAATGCTGACAAATTTTATATCTTATTAAAGGATTCTGAGACAGAATTATATCCAGGGTGTAAGAAACTTACCAAACTTGCTTGCATCCTAGAATTCTATCACCCGGTTTGTCTTAATGCCTTGAGTAAGAAAGCATCATCTATGTTTCTTAAGTTCTTTAAAAAAATTCTACCAGAAGGAGAACAATTACCTAATTCCTTTTATGAGTTGAAGAAGACAATAAAGGAGTTGGGATTACATTATGTGAATATTCATGTTTGTCGAAATGGTTGCATGTTGTTTTGGAAGGAGTCTGCTGATAAAGACGTCTGTGATACTTGTGGAGAATCAAGATGGCTAACGACTTCAACACCAGATGATGATGATGAGGAGCTACTAAACAAACCCAGAAGAACACCTGCCAAAGTGCTCAGACACTTTCCACTTATACCACGGCTGAGGAGGTTGTTCATGTCATAAAAAACCTCTTCCTTAATGAAGTGGCATGCAGAAGAATATGAAAAAGATGACAAGTTAAGACACCCGGTAGATTCACCTGCATGGAAAACATTTGATGTTATGCATCCAAAATTTGTTGCAGATGCTAGAAATATTTGATTGGGACTTGCCACTGGCGGCTTTAATCCTTCTGGGACAATGAGTAATTCTCATAGTACATGGCCTATTGTAATTATTCCATATAATTTACCTCCTTGGTTGTGCATGAAGCAATAGTATTTTATGTTGTCCCTACTAATCTCTGGACCATCTTCGCCACAGAATATAGATGTTTACTTGCGTCCATTGATTGATGAGCTGAAAGAACTATGGAGTATTGGTGTACAAAACATATGACGCTAGAGCCAAGGAATTCTTTCATATGCGTGCTTCTTTATTATGGACTATTAGTGATTTTCTAGGATATGCACATCTATCTGGTTGGAGTACTAAAGGCTACAAAGAATGTCCTTATTGTAATAAAGATACTGTCTCACATTGGTTGCCACATAGCCGTAAAGTTTGTTACACAGGACACCATAGGTTTTTTCCAGCTGGCCACAGATTCCGGAAAGAAGCTAGGGCATTTGACGGTGAGCAAGAATTTAGGAGTCCACCTAAACCTCCTTCTGGAGCTGAAATCTTGTCACAATTGGATGGAGGAAGCACTATAACTGGTAAGAAAAGGCTGAGAGGTAAATATTCGACACACAATTGGGATAGGAAAAGCATATTCTTTGAGCTACCATATTGGAAATCTAATATTGTAAGGCACAATCTGGATGTCATGCATATTGAGAAGAATATATGTGAGAGTATTGTTGGAACATTGCCAGGTCTGAAGGATAAAAGTAAGGACAACTTGAATGCAAGGAAGGATTTGGAGGATATGGGAATTAGATTTCCGCTTCATCCACAAACTGTTGGCACACATTCCATACTACCTCCAGTTTGCTATACGATGAGAAAAGAAGAAAAAATATCATTATCCAACCTCCTAAAATCTGTCAAAGTTCCATATGGGTATGCATCTAATATATCTAGATGTGCACGGCCGACGGATCAGAAGATGCTTCCAATGAAAAGTCAAAATTATCACGTGTTGATGCAACAACTTATGCCATTAGTTGTCACTGTGTCTTTGCCCAGTAAGAATGCTAAGTCATGTATTATTAATCTTTGTCGCTATTTTCAGAGGTTGTGCACTAAAGTCATAGATCCAAATGATTTTGCTGCATTGGAAAATTCAATAGCTGTGACACTTTATGAGATGGAGAAGATTTTCCCTCCATGTTTTTTTGACATAATGGTGCATCTATCATTCCATCTCATTTTTGAAGCTAAGATAGTCGGGCATGTTCAGTATTGTTGGATGTATCCAATTGAAAGGTAACTTTTCATACGTCGTGATGGCTTCACCTATTGGAATTTAATTTGTAATAATATTTTTGCCAACTTTGTTATCAGGTATCTGCAGACCCTAAAAGGATATGTTCATAATAAAAGATATCCAGAAGGATCAATAGAAGAAGGATATATAGCTGAAGAGTGTCTTACTTTTTGTTCAAGATATTTGGATGGAGTTGAAACAAAATTAAATCGGCCAAATAGAAATGATACTGACAAAATAAATTTGGAAAATGAGCCAACACATGACAGTGATGATTGGTCAATTTTCTCGAAAGTAGGTCGTGGTGTTGGTAAAATGATAGCATGTGTCTTGGATGAACATACATTGCAACAAGCCCATAAGCATGTACTATTCAATTGTGACATAGTTGAACCCTACATTAAGTAAGTTAGTGACAATTGTCTTCTATTATTAAAATATTATTACATATTCCAATTACAAATTGCACATATTTTGTTTTCAGGAAGCACTATGATATCATTAGGCTAAAACATCCTCATAAGTCCTTAAAGGAGGTACAAAAAATACATAGTAAATCATTTGATGGATGGTTTGAGGAACTTGTAAGTTTATTTTCATAATTAAATTCGTTATGCTTCATGATTAAATACTAACAAACTTTTCTTGTGTTAGATTGAGACACTCCTAAGAACAGAGATGGTGGATGATAAAATCAAGTTTCTTTCTCAAGGTCGACATCAAATGGACGTTAAGTACAAGGGCTACATTGTCAATGGTCACAGATTCCATACCAAAGCAAAAGATCGACATCTAACAACACAAAATAGTGGAGTCTTTCTGGTAGCTAAGACTGATTGTTATGCTAAAACCACTGACCACAATCCAATTACTAGAGATGTTACCTACTATGGTGTTTTGAAGGATGTTATTGTGCTCAATTATTATGAACACTTTTAGGTGACATTATTTAAGTGTGATTGGGTGGACATCTACTCCAAGAGGACAATCAAGCATGATTAACATGGGTTGACCCTTGTTAATTTGAGACGACTTCAATCAACTGGAGAACTGTATGTAGTGGCATCTAAAGTTGGACAATTATTTTATGTTCAACATGTCACTGTAAAAGGGTGGCATTTTGCTGTAAAGATTCCCCCACGAGATACATTCAACATGGAAGATCCATCTTGTAGTGAGACTGTAGAAAGCTTATGTGCAAGGTGAACCTAGAGATGGGCCATCAATGACAACAGAGGATGAAAATGTAGACTGTGACATAGTTAGATTGGATATGGAAGGAATTATTGTTGATAGTTCAACAATTGAGAAAGACCAATCCCAAATTCAGCGGGATGACAAAAGTGTATATCAAAGTGATGAGGATGACAGTTTTGAATGAGAAAATTACAAAGTAGCAACCAATGTTTATTTTAGTTTGTCGTTATTATTTGACCTATATATGCCTGTTTCATTGTCATGAAGTTTCCACTGTCTGAAATGTATCTGACATATTTTAGTCGCATGCTTCTATGTGTGTTGGATTATCTCGCATATTCTCGAGAGAGAAGGTTGTCTGATCAGCTCCTTCAATGTATTGTAGCCTAGCCAAAGTGGTATCTAAAAGTAGTATCTAAAGTAGTATGTTCTGCTTAAATTCTGATGTCCAACTTACTAACAATGATGATCACCTTTTGCCTTGCCTTAATGTAGGTGTATGTAATCAGAGTTTCATTTTTATGAAATCCTCTTCACTAACACTGCTACTAGCTCTGTTTTTACTGATATGTTGACAATGACTTGGTGTACCTCTGCAGTTTTGCATCCTAATTTCTCTGCAGAGGTACATTAAGTCTTTCTCAACATGTCAGAACTATGCTCTGGTGGAGAAGTCTACGAAGAAGCCTCAAGAAAGAATGGTTTCTCCAAGAGATTAAAGGCCATTCTCGAGAGATAAGGTTGTCTGATCAGCTATGTTGATGTATTGCAGCCTAGCCAAAGTAGTATGTAAAAGTAATATCTAAAGTAGTATGTTCTGCTGAAATTTTGATGTTATACTTACTAAGAATGATGATCACCTTTTGCCTTGCCTTAATGTAGGTTTATGCAATTAGACTTCATTTTTATGCAATCCTCTTCACTAACACTGCTGCTAGCTCTGCTGTTACTGATATGTTGACAACGATTTCGTGTACCTCTGTAGTTTTGCGTCCTAATTTCTCTATAGAGGTACATGAAGTCATTGTCAACATGTCAGAACTATGCTCTGGTGGAGAAGTCTACGAAGAAGACTCAAGGAAGAATGGTTTCTCCAAGAGATTAAAGGCCATTCTCGAGAGACAAGGTTGTAAATGTCTTTTTGCTTCCTACTCTGGAAAGTCTTCTTGCATGTTTTGCAGTTACTTGTTTTTTACATGTGGTGGTTCCCATGACTGGTGATGGTGTCAATGTCAATGATGCACCTGCTCTGAAAATGGCAGACATTGGTATTGCCATGGGAATTTCTGGAACTGAGGTGATTGTATTCGTTATGGGAATTTGTATATCTATCTTCTTGTCTTTTTAGTAATTATTATCGATAATGATGTTTCTTCTCTTTTTATGTGTTAGTCCAGGTTGCCAAGGAGGCTTCAGACATGGTTCTTGCTGATGATAACTTCAGTACAATATTTATTGCAGTTGACGAAGGGAGATCGATCTATAACAACATGAAGGCCTTCACCAGGTTCTGCTCTTATTAATCATTTTATGCTTTCTTACCTTACTAAAATTCTTTCAACTTATTATGTATAGACTATAGTTTTATGAGAACACTGGACGAGATTGAGTTTTCTTATAATCTTTTGCTTTTACATAATTGTCAAGATTGTCAGCTTTGCCCCCTTTCTATAATCTTCTTAGTTGTGTACTTATCTAAATGTCTAAAGCTTTGCTACGTGGAAAACTCTATTCAGCTAACATAATGTGAATGGTACATTTGAAATTATCACCCCTGTCGAACTTATTAGGAGTGGTGAGAAGGTGAGTTCTTGTGAGGCTGCCCTTCTTGCAAAGCTTGGCATTAGGCCCTTCTCATATGGACTGGTTGTGATGTCAGTTTATGATAGTGGATCTGTATTCAGCCCTGAGGTCCTTGACCTTACTGAAGATGACCTTATTTATAAATTTGGAAATTGTGCTATCTTCCTTGATACTATCTTATTGCATGCTAGTGCTATAAGTTTTTTGTCTTACATTTGCATGCAAGTGCTCAACTTTTTGCTCATTTCATGGCATGATCTTAGCAAGTTTGCAGTTGTTGTTGCCCCTACTGCTGCTTCAGGCTATGCAGTTGCACCTGCGGCTTCTGCTGCCAAGGTGGAAGAGAAGAAGGAAGAACCTACTGAGGAATCTGATGACTTTATGGCCAAATTATCATATGCTATCACTGCAGTTGAGAAGAAGGATGAACCTTCATTGCAGTGTAGATGGTCTAATCCTATAGAAGCTCACAACTACTTGGAATGCTAGAATGGAGCTATATGTTTTTGTAAGAAAATGAGTTTTTATTCCTTTGGGGGGTCTCCAAGTGCAAATTGAGTTGATATCCAGTTAGTGATCATGTCTAGAATATGTACCATATATAGTCATATGTGATGGTGTTGTATTGAATATAAGGGGCAAGGTAAATTGTCCTCCCCATGTAATTGTCATTTGATTATAAATAAAAAAGTTCAATACTTCTGGAAAAATGTGTTCGGCTTCAATTGGCATTCAATTAGAAAACATGATCATGAACTACAAATGACTGACTAAAATCCATTAAAAAATTAGTAATGCAAAACTAGTATGTCATTAGTGGATTTTTTTCATAAGCCACTACATTCAATCAAAACCGTTTTATACAACAACATTATACAAAACAGTGGCATTTGTATAAAAGCCAAATGATGGATAGTGTATTTTCTATAAATGCCAAAAGATGGTTTAGTGGCCTTTATGTGGCATTTATTCAAAGCCACTAAAGACAAACATTTAGCGGCTTTTACAACTTAAGCCACTATCTTCCTAGTGGCATTGGAGCTAGAGGCATTTTTTGAAATGTCAACAAATGCCGCTAAACCTGTTTACGGGTTTTTTTTTCAGTGGCATTTTTGAAAGGCCACTAATGGGTATTTTTGCTGTAGTGCAAGTTCATATGTTAAAACCATCAATTTTAGTATAGATCCGACCATTGCATCAAGTAACCCAAGAAACCATTGGTCTAAGGCTTAATTGATGCTACAACTATATGATTAACTCACCATAAGTTTTGGAGACCTGATACACTATCATTAGTGACCATTAAGGCACCATAGGTTGTTAGATTAGCACTACATTCATTAATCAACATCAAATATTAAGCTAATGTCATCATTGATTGATAACATTATTAGGGTACTTAATGGTTGATCGTTAAACTTCTAATTCATCCAAAACCTGAACTAAGGTGGGGACCATAGGTTGTCACCATCATCTGACACCTTTGATCTCGACCATCAGTTATCATGGACAACACCGTAAGGTTGTTGCAATGGTACCATCATCGGGTCATGGGTTTATAGAAGAAGTCAACATTAAACCCTAAAATTGACCATTGGTTGATAGGTGCTTAGCACTATAGATTGTCAAACCAACCTAATCCAAGTCATATTATACCTTAGGAATAACATACACTTGATCACAGGTCACTACTACAGAAATGGCGTATAACGTCACATTTAGAAGCGTCGGTTGTTTTCCAAAAACCGACGTCTAAATCCTAAAACGTCGGCTAAAAATACAAACTCACGTTTATATTTGAAGGCCAGCCGATTTTCATAAGACACGCGTTTCACTTTCTGTTTAGCATCAGTTGCGCAATAAGAAACCGACATCTAAAATCACCCGCCAAATACAATTTTTCCAGTGCAAAAAAATTACCTCAAAAATTTCACATACGGCGTCGGTTGTTGACCAAGTAACCGACGACTAAAGATTTTTTGTGAGATAGAAATTGGCCCCATTTTTGTCATCGGTTTTCTTGCAATAACTGACGTAGATGTGTGTTCGCGCGCTGTCCCCGTGAAAATTTTTACCCCCAAAATTTCCCAATCGGCGTCGGTTTTATATGGAAACTGATGACTATGGTCGTAATTCAAGAACATTTTTTTGTCGGCATATGTAGATAGGCGTCAGTTTTCTAGTTGAAACTGATGACTATGATTGAGCATAGGTGTTGGCTTTTTTATGGTGATTGATGCTTGGTGAACATAGGTGTCGATTTTTATTAATAAATGAAGTCGAAACTTTACTTAATAGCACCCGCGTGGCTGTGCGAGCCAGACTCTCTATTTCATTGTGTCGTCAACTATTCGAGTACCTAGGTCTCTGGCGATTCCCGTCACCACCGACTGTGCTATTTCCATTGTGGAGCTGCTACCGCTGCCGCTACTACCGTTCGACTGAGCTGCTCCTCTTCTTCCTCCACGAGCTTGTTGTCGACATGTACATTTTCTTCTACTCTTCTCCCTATTCGATCACCCTCTTACTCTGCTTATTCCTGCTCCTCGTCTTCCTCCACTGTCTTCCTGGCATGTGTTCCCCTTCTGTCACACCCACAGGTTGATCAGAGGTGGCTACCGCTGCCTATGGCCGTCCTACTCTTCTTCTTCCTGCACCTATGGCCTTGACGCTGGAGGTGGATGTCGTTGCTTGTTCCAGAATAAAAGAGGTGGTCAAACCCTACTCCATCATTGACAGTGATGAAGAGGACCTCTTCTTCATGCTCCTCTTCTTCCTCCACTCGTCTTCCTGCAATTTTTCTCCTCTCTTCTTCCTCCACTCTTCTTCCATGTTAATTCTTCATGATCCTCTAAAATTGATGCTTATTGACACCTAATTACTTCATTATAACAGAATTGCGTTGATGTGCTTGTGCTCTTGGGATGAATCGAGTTGTTGTGTCATCCATTTGCACTGTTGACTTGCATATATTTGTTCTTCAGCCTTCAAGTGAGGTATAATCTCACTCTCCCAATGTGCCATTAGGCTTCATTTTGATTTAAATCTTGTGCTTGCATATACTTGTGCTTCTAATCCTCATGCTTGACCTAATTCGGTAAATTTTGATGCATGTTGAAATATGATTCAAACTTGTCCATTCTAGCATCCTAATTTGATTTGATTATGTGCTTTGAACCTTGAAACATGCGTGTTAAAGATACATAGATGTTGAATCTCAAACTTAACTCACATATGGGTCTTCTATTTCTAAAATGATTATGTGAACTCCTAAATCAGTAACATATATTATTATTTGTGCACCCAAATACCTTGTGAGTCATGTAAGTGCCCTAAGGTGATTAAATGCTAAATCTTGACTTGAAATATGACCTAGTATGTATGTTGATATATGAAGCTCTAGTCTCTTGAAAGTCTTGCCCTAATGACCAACCCTAATGTGTAATGATCTCCAATCAGTATCTTGATGTTAGCGATCACACATAAAACCTAGGATATGAATGATGAAACTATGATCATATATATAGTAATGACAACATATATACATGTATTTTGTTGGCCTAGAAACCAATCTAAGATTTACTCATTAGGAGTAAATCTTGGATAGTCCCCGGTTTGGGACTAGTCTTGAACACTTAATCTCACTTAGGATGTAAGTGTATAATGTGTATTGGGTTTTCAAGAAAATTTCAGTAGCATTTCCCCGTTTGTTCTCTAAGTACATATGTACTTGGAGAACAACGGGGAAATGCTGCCAAAGTTTTCTTGAAAACCCAATACACATTATACACTTACGAGTGAGATTAGGTGTTCAAGAATGGGATAGGTGGTACACATTTATTATATATAAGACCTTAAACCCTAAACTTTTAACCATAAACCCTAATCTTTTAACCCTAGACCCTAATCTTTTAACCCTAAACCCTAATGTATACTTGTTTTCTCTTTGATCATAGAATGGATAGATCATGGATGTCCATTCTAAATCGCTGCACCCCAGAGTTTATTTCTGGTCTTGATCAGTTTATTAGATTTGCTGAGGAACATAGGAAACAACCTGGAGATAGGTTCTACTATCCATGTAGGCATTGCGGTAACAACTTGAAAGTCAGCACTGGTGACGAAATCAAAAGTCATGTCATCTGCAACGGGATTGTACAAGGCTATACAAAATGGCACTGGCATGGAGAGATTTCATACCTGAAATTAGTGGATTTCGATAGAAGTGCTTGTGTGGAAGAAGAAATTGCCTCGGATGATGTAGATGTGAACAAACCAGTTCCAGTAGACATCGTTGATGCGATGCTGGATAGCTGTGGGGTAGAGCACACCGATCCACCTCCCATGTTTAGAAACATTGTGCATGATGCAGAGATACCATTTTACACAGGTTGTACTAAGTTTACAAAGCTTAGCGCTATGTTGAGATTGTATAAGCTGAAAGCTAACAATAGATGGAGTGACAAAAGCTTCATGTCATTGTTGTCTTTGTTGAAAGAAATTCTTCCTGAAGGAAATGAGCTACCAATCTCAACATACTAGTTAAAGATATTGTTGTGCCCAATGGGAATGGAGGCCAAGAAGATACACGCATGCCCGAATGATTGTGTATTATTTCAAAAGGACTATGTGGAATTGAAAGATTGTCCAAAATGTGGTGCGTCAAGGTATAAATTGACGACTTCAGGGGAGTCCAAAACTGGTTCTCCTGCCAAGGTGATGTGGTATCTACCTATAATATCACGGTTTCAACGCTTGTTTGCCAATCTGATAGATGCGAAGAATTTGAGGTGGCATGCATATGTTAAGAAAAATAATGATGGGATCCTATGACATGCGTCTGATTCCCCACAGTGGAAGAAGATTGATTTATTGTACCCTAAATTTGGTGAAGAAGTCAGGAATCTAAGACTTGGGCTTTGTACAGATGGGATGAATCTGTACGGGACATTGAGCAGCCAACATAGAAGTTGGCCAATTATGCTTGTTATATACATGCTATGTGGATAGCTAAGAGGCAAAACAAGAAGGGAGATATAACGAAGCCTACAACTGTTGAGGCAGTTGCAAAAATGGTAAAATTCAACTCTGAGAACAATCGATCGATATTGATTATTGTTATGTTTACTTACCAAATTCTGTTGATGGCGATTAGCGGTAGCTTCACAAGAAGAGGAAGGAAGGAAAGTTCATCCCTGAGGGCACAAGGGATTAATTGACAGTTGCTCTGGGTAACCCAGAGAATCTTGGACGTGTTAGGGGTGCAGGCGCTGGTGTGGGCATAAATGCGTTCTTTGGGCCATCACAGTGCAAACATGTCCCAAAAGTGGGATTATCAAATGTTGAGGTAACCTATTTTTTTTTAGAATGTTATTGGGAAAGGGAATTCAATAACCAAAAGCTAGCATTTCTTTTTTCGATGTATAGGTAGATGAGTTAATTAATAAGAGAATCCAAGAAGCAATGGTGAAGTGTCAGGCATCTTAGACTGCCACTCAGACAGTACCTATGGTGTGGCGCTCTTCTTTTACTGCAGAGGTTGGGAGTAATCATGTAGACCCACCTAGCACGTCCACTGCAAGTATTTTTATGACATAGTAGCTAGTCTTTTCATGATGATATGTTTATGTATATATGTATATAACATTCTTTACATAAATTTGTAGGGGTTGAAGTCATTCCGTCTAAAAAGTCAAGAATATATCATTGCAGAGGCTGAGGCTTACCCACCCCTTCCAGGAGACATGTTTCATGGGACTCTAGTACCATATGGTGCGATTTGTGTGAGCCCGATACATGTACTCCCCAATTGGAGGAATCTTCCATTGCCATATGCCCACCCAGATTCTGAAATGCTTGGTGAGGTAGAAGGTGGAGTGATATTGTGGCCCAAAGAAGATGTTGTCTATACTAATATTGTATGGTAAATTTACATTACGTTCATTTGTTAGTGTGTATATATGAGTCAATTGATCTGAAATTAGATATACATGTCAAAAGGAAGACACCCGCTACATCCCGGCCTCCACCTCCACCTCCTAAAGTACCAAGTTGGCTTCCAAGGGACCTACACACCTTGTTAGGTCCTAATTGTAGGGGTATGACAGTATGGATAGACAAACATGAATCTAAATTTTCCTATAAATGTTTCTATTCTGGAGAATGTTGTAGGTCAATCATGCAATAACTATCTATTTATAAAAGATATTTTGGAGTTGTTTCATTATGATTGGCTGAATACATCTATGATAGAGCTATGGATATGGTGAGATCCTATTTATACATCCATAAACCTTGTTTTATATACAGTGATCTGGTTTCTTATATATTAATGCATACATAATACATGTTTTGCAGCCACTTACACACGACATGTACATATTTTTCATTTTCCCATGTGGGATTTTTGGTTCGATCTTTGATTAGTCTTATAGATAAAGACCCTTCATCAGTTACTTCATACTGCTCTGCTGCTTTTAAATATTTTGGTAAAAAAAAGAAGATGGTGATAATAGCTCCATTCAATGTTGAGTAAGTTTACTTTGCTTAAAATTTGGACTTAAGAAAATTACATTTTTATTTTGCATTTTGAGTTATTAATCTTTAACTTTCTTACCTCTAGTGGTAGGCGTTGGGAGTTACTAGTTATTGTCCCCAAGATGTTCACTGTCTATTATCTAGATCCTGCGGGGAAGGAATTGAATACATTATATGGACACACAATGAAAAGGTCATTATTCTTGTGAGAAATATTTCATATTTTTATATCTGTTAACATCTGTTATCACATTACTATTTAATTATGCAATTTAATGTGTTACATTAACATGTAGGGTTTACATGAGTTCAAAAAAGTTGGAGGAAAGGTCCCCAAGAAAAAGAAACAACCACTAATTTGGGAGAATGTGAAAGTAATTTCCCAACTCCATTGTATATATTATTTATGTTAACTGTGCTTATTTGTATTTTTGAATATTTTGTATGTTTCAATTTATAGTGTGCTACACAAGACAATGGTTGGGCATGTGCATACTATCTGATGTGATTTATGGACCTAATTATCAAACATGCCGCAATGGAAATCGATACCATATATCAGGTATTATATATAGTCTCATTAGATAATATGAAATATATCAATCTTATTATATATTATTAATTATATATATAGGTCATTCTCTTTGTAGGTGTTTAAAACTAACTTCACTACAGGTCAAAAGTTATTAGATGTACATACTCCCTATACGATGGAAGACTTAAATGATGTAAGAGAACAATGGGCAAAATCCTATAAGTAGTGGGAATTTTTAAATATGATTGGGATATTAATGGTGATAATGACAATGATGAATAAAGCATGATATTTCTAAACTTTGTTATCATAATTATTTTTGTGTGAATGTGAATGATTTTTTCTGAATTGTCATATGTGTGAATGTGAAGATGATCAATACATGAATGTTTCTACATGTGTCTGAATGTGAAAAGAGATGAAATGAATGGAACTGCGGGTTGCTAAATGTGTGTGAAAATAGAGGAAATTTGAAATGGAACTACTGGTTTGTACATGTGTGTGATGAAAAATAATATGAATTAAATTTTCTTATACATGTGTGTGATCATAAATTGTTGTCCATCTTGTTAATTTTGCAGGTTTGTGGCATGTTGTTGGCTGATATCAATGGATGTTGTAAACCTGCAGTTCAGAACTGAACTGTAGGTTCTGCATCCTACTGACCAGCCATACAACAGGCCTGCAAACTGATAAAAAAATCAGAACATAGGCATCAATTATTAGTATAAAACCAAAAACAAAGACATATAGTGTCGGTTATTAACAAAAAACCGACGTCTATGTGGCTAGGTACCACGGCCGTGATGGGAAGCACGGTCGTGGTGGGGTCTTCATGGCACTAGGGATATGGCGCCGGTTATTAGTATAAAACCAATGTCTTTAGCTGGATATAGTGTCAGTTATATATAAAAACTAATGTCGATGATGCCCTTGCTGGTGTGTTTTATTAAATAACTGATGCCTGTAGTGCCCTTGCTGACACATTTTTGGTGGTGGGAAGGGTTATGACGTCGGTCTTAAAACCGACGCTGAAGGTTTTGACTTTTAGCGGCGCCCACTTGGGTGTCGCTTTGAAACCGAAGCCAAAGGCCTTGAATAACTGACACTAAAGGTTGATTATGTACTAGCAGTTTCATATAGAACTGAAATCAGAATAGGGAACATCATAAAAATTGAAATCCAAGTCACGCATAGCCTTTTAGTGCATGAATCATCATTTTCAAGCAAGAACATGAGCTAGCAAGCTTATGGTAAGCAATAAATGTGGAGCCAGTTATAAAACGTGCCTCTAATGAGAAGATGAAACCCCACACAGAGGAAGACTTGAGAAGGTAGGGTAGAAAATCCAAGCATAAGCTATGAACTCGTCCATCTAGCACCTTTCTTCATCAAATGAGCAAACCCTAAGCATAAGGAGCAAGAAAGGTAGGGTTTTAGAGCTTTAGAGTCATTTCTACCATGGAACAGTAAGGTTCCGACCTGGAAAAAGGTAGGAGGAAGGATAAAAAAGAAATAAATGGAGTAAATAAGGAGATTCTTACTCTTTTAGGTCAAGATCACTAGAAGGAAGCTTTTCAAACCCAAAAAGGAAGTCAATTGCAACCCTAGATTCTTTTTCCAAGAAGATCCCCTCTTTCTTCTTCCTTGGATAGGAAATTTGTAGCAGCATAGAGGGAGGATGAGGTTTGTATAGGGAGGGAAGAGATGGAGAGAAAATGTCTCATTTTGGTGCTTAGGGATAAGTATATGAAACTTTAAGATAAAGAAAAAGAAAAAGTTGAAGTTATAGTATCTTTCCAAGTGCCCATGGCCTTACACCATTAAGAATATATAAGAACACACACAAGAAGCTCCCAATCCATCCATAGAGACATTCATATCCATCATTTATTTAATTTCCAAGAAAAACAAATAATTCATTAGTTGATAGCTACTAAAGGTAGCCCATCCATGAAGGGGTAAACCCTAAAATACCCTTGGAGAAAACACCTCAAAACCAAGGTTTAAATAGACACCCATGGCTCAACAAGAACAATAATGATGATAGAACTTCAAAGGAACATAATTCAAGTGATAAATTGCAAAGAAAACCTCTCAATTGGGTAAATTGCAGAATTGTCCAAAATGTGCATAAAATTGCATAACTTGCTCAAATAGTGTCCAAATTGGACCAAATTTGAAACTTAAGCTTGTATTATGATTTCAAACCATATCACAATGTTATATTAGATTAAATAATTCAATTATGATAATTAAGCTTATTCAACTCATTAAGCAAGTTTAGGGGCCTTACACAAGTACACATAATTAAAATAGAAAAGGTATCACCCTCGAAATCAGGTTTTTGGTAGTAGTATTTTCTGGAATGTACATGTATTCAACACTGCACGATTGTATTTAAAAAATAGATTTAATAGCAATATATTCCATTTCTCCTGATTGTTGTTCCTTTTCCTCCAGCTCCTTATTCATTTTTACATATCTTCCCCTCCTTGATCCTATTCTCTTCCTCCTTCCTTTTCTCATGATCCTTGTTCTTTTTCTAATGCTACTTATCCATCTTTCCTTTTCTCCCTCTTTGTGTTATTGTTATCCTCCTATTTCTTCCTTTTCTCCTAATCATTGTTTAGTTTCTTCTAATCCTTATTCATTTTTCAATTTCTCCCCCTCATTGATCTTGTTCTTCTCCTCCTTCTTCCATTTCTCCTAATCCTCATTGTTTTTCTCATGTTATGTATTTGTCTTTCCTTTTCTCCCTCTTCTTATTCCTTTTCTCCTCCTACTTCTTCCTTTTCTCCTAATCCTTGTTCTTTTTCTCCTGATCCTTACCATTTTATACCCCTCCTTTATCATGTTATCCTCATCCTTCCTTTTCTCCTAATCCTAAGTTCTTTTTCTCAGGTTGCTTATTTGTCTTTTACTTTTTCCCTCTCATTATTCCTATTCTCTTCCTACTTCTTCCTCTTCTCTCGATCCTTATTATTTTTCTCCTACTCCTTATTCATTTTTATATTTCTCCTTCTTCTTTATCCTCTTTACCTCCTCCTTCTTCCTATTTTACCGATCCTCATTCTTTTTCTCATACATCTTATTTGTCTTTCCTTTTATCCATCTCCTTGTTCTCCTTTTCCTCCTACTTCTTCCTATACTCCTGATCCTTATTCCTCTTCTCTGGCTCGTTTTTTATTTTTTTTCATTTCTCCACCTCCTTGATCCTCTTCTCCTCCTCCATCTTCCTTTTTTTAATCCTTACTTCTTCTCCGTGTTGCCTTTTCTTCCTCTTCTTTTTCATGTGCTCCTCTTACTTGTTCCTTTTCTCCTGATCCTTGTTCTTTTTCTCCTACTCCTTATTTATTTTTCTATTTCTCCCCTCCTTGATTATGTTATCCTCCTCCTTTCATTTCTCCATATCCTCATCCTAATTCTCATGTTTCTTGTTCATCTTTCTTTTTCTCCCTCTCCTTGTTCATGTTCTCCTCCTACTTCTTCCTTTTTCACCTTATCCTTGTTCCTTTTCTCTAGCTCCTTATTTATTTTTACATTTCTCACCCTCATTGATCCTCTCCTTCTCCTTCTTCTTCCTATTCTCATGATTCTCATTCTTTTTCTCATGCTTCTTATTTGTCTTTCCTCTTCTCCCTCTCATTATTCCTATTTCCCTCCTACTTCTTCCTTTTCTTATGATCCTTATTTCTTTTCTCCTACTCCTTATTAGTTTTTCCATTCCCCCCCACTTCTTGATGCTATTTTCCTACTTCTTCTTCCTTTTCTCTTGATCCTTGTTCTTTTTCTCATGATGTTTATTCGTCTTTCCTTTTCTCCCTCTCCTTGTTCATATTTTTTATCACTTCTTTCTTTTATCCCGATCCTCATTTTTTTCTCCTACTCTATTCATTTTTCCATTTCACCTCCTTGACCCTCTTGTCCTCCTCCTCGTTGATCCTCTTCTCCTCCACCTTCTTCTTTTTCTCATGTTACTTACTCATCCTTCCTTTTCTCTCTCTCTCTCTCTATTTGTTCTTGTTCTCCTCCCACTTCTTCCTTTCTTCCTGATCCTTGTTCCTTTTTCCCTACTCCTTATTTGTTTTTTCATCCCCCCCCCCTTGATCCTCTTCTTCTCATCCTTCCTTCTCTCCTGATCCCCATTATTTTATCATCCTGATTATTCATCTTTCCTTTTCTCCCTCTTCTTATTCATGTTATCCTCCTACTTATTCATTTCCTTCCAATCCTTGTTCCTTTTCTCCTACTTCTTATTTGTTTTTCCATTTTCTCATGCTTATTATTCCTTAAAAATACAAAAGTTGTAGCATATACACATCTCAGATAGCATAGAAACATTAATACAATTTGAGAAAGGCATGTAACATGATTGATTATACACTAGAATAGAAGACAAATAATTTGATTCCAAAAAATTACCATAGTTATATTACAAAGGTGGATAATATTTGACACTAGAAGGAACTTTCTCGAGCTTTGATAGTACGCTTTTGAATTAAATTGAAAAGTATATTACTAAGACTAGAAAGTATCATTGTATCCATCTTCATAGACTTGGGAAAATATTGTGGATTATCCCGTTAGATCAATTTATTCAACTCAATTTTGTAGTTCCAATGTTTCACAGATAGCATGGTAAAGACTCCACATCTATATATCTCCCTCTATTCAGGAACAATGGAATATTCCATTACCATTTGCTTCAACTGGAAACCCCTCTTTTGATATTGATAAAGTACTTTAAGTAATTCACCACATCATCACAAATTTTGTGGTAATGAGTCCATTTTTGGTTCCTGGCTCTCCAGGATGTTAAGAAACACGAACTACTACATTGGGAAGTCAAAGCAAACAACAAAGAAATGTTCATGGTGCTAGATCGAAATCATGTCTTGCATGTTTAAATTCAACAATTAGGTATACATTAGAATAGCCACAAATGAACAAAGAGGATAATATAGATGGAGAAATGACTTATATAATCACAACATTTGTGGTCAAATGATTGCTGACTTTTGAAGTAGTCCAACTAGAACATGTCACATGTAATGTTAACTTCATGGTCCTCATTAATTTTCTAAGAGTAACCCAAGCTTAAACAACATTTTTCTCAAGAAAAACATATACCAACATAAACCTCAAACATCTAGCACTTATAATTCAGAACGGCAGCAATGTAAATAGAATACATCAGTGAAGGAAAGCTGGAAACTGGATCATGATCACGGGTCATATTCTATCAATTTTTCTCTATTATTCAAACGTAGAGTAGGAGGAGAAAAGGAATAGGGACAATGAGAATAGGAGCATGGAGGGGTAGAAAAGGAACAAGGTGGGGGAGAAAAGGAAATAGGTTTAGGAGTGGGAGAAGGAAAGGAATAAGGATCATAAGAAAAGGAACAAGGTGGGGGAGAAAAGGAAATAGTTGAGGAGTAGGAGGAGGAAAGGAATAAGGACCATGAGAAAAGTAACAAGGAGGAGGATAAAAGTAACAAGGAAGGGGAGTAAAGGAATACAGAGAAGGAAAGGAAAAAAGTTGTGGAGTAGGAGGACAAAAGGAACAATGACGATGACAATTGGAAAAAGGAGGGAGACAAAATGAATAAAAAGGGGGAGTAAAGGGAGAATAAGGAGAACATTAACAAGGATGATGAGATCAGGAAAAATGATGCAGAGAAATAGATTAGGGAGGAAGGGTAAAGGAAGAAGTAGGAGAAAAGGAACATGGTTTTTGCAGGAGAAGAAAAGGAACAAGGTTTGTGAAGGGGAAAAGGAACATGGATGATGAGAATAAGAACATGGAGGGGGAGTAAATGAAATATTGTATGATAAGAAAAAGGAGGGGGAGAAAAGGAACAAGGACAATGAGAACATGAGCAAGGAGGGGGAGAAAATAAACAATGATGGGGAGAAAAATAAAAAGGAGGATGAGAAAATAAATATGGAGGGAGATTAAGTGAAAATTAGTTGTTGTATCACGAATATAGGAACACCATCAACATCAATGATGGAACAAGATTCCACCAATAATGGCACCAAACCAAATGAAAATTGGAACACAATGATGATTGCAATGGGACTTACACATAGAAGCATCTAAGGTGTAATCTCTTCACCCTTATCTAAGGTGTAATCTCTTCACCCTTCTATCCATCCTCTGATATTCCTTCATTGCATGATCGTATCCGTTGATGACTTTATCAGTGATGAAGCACCCTTACATGCAAGAATAGATATCTTTTTCCATCAAAGTTATAATATCCTCCTCCTCCTTGTAGTAGTAGAGAATATGGCATAAGACTTATGTGCACACCTAGGTTGATGAGGTCATTCCTTTCCATAGTGTCCCCTAGTAGAAATGGGATAGTGAAAGCACCAGGATCTTTCTTCTTAGTTGGCAGGGTGGACTGAACAAAAGCAGTGTCCAACCTAGCTAACCTAATAGTTTCCATTCCACCTCTTTTACATTTCATAGTAATGAGATCCTTTAGGATCATAGAATAGGTTGGCATCTCATAAATATCATGAAATAGGAGAATATTTAGATGTATCTTTTTAATAGTATCTAAGGACTGTGTTTTTCTTCTTGATTTATGCTTTGATTAATTGGTGAGGGAAGGGTATGTTGGTACAATGCTCAACATGTTTACTCAAGGAAATTTCCTTC
This sequence comes from Alisma plantago-aquatica, assembly GCA_963693085.1. Classification (NCBI taxonomy): domain Eukaryota; kingdom Viridiplantae; phylum Streptophyta; class Magnoliopsida; order Alismatales; family Alismataceae; genus Alisma; species Alisma plantago-aquatica. Next base: position 1,200,904,577 of record OY856410.1, read on the forward strand.
ATTGTTCCTCACACCTTCTTCTTCATTAGAATAACTTCATCTATAGAATTTTTATTTCATTATGTCTTTTCCTAAGGATTGTGCTAGTATAGGAGGTTGTGTATTCAAGTTAGTATCAGATCACAGTGTTGCCATCCTTGCAATTTCCTTCCTTAGATTTTGTTCTGTGTAAGAGGGGAATTGACCAATTGGATTATTGATGGATGCCAATGTGGAAGCCAATTGTTGATCAACCATTATATTGTGCTTCTGTAAATGTTGATTTGTATATTCATATTTTCTATTCACATTTGCATGTTGGCCATAAAATCATTATTTCTTAGGATGCATTGCCCAAGGGTTTCAGTCAAAGAGTTTATCTGATATTTTGAATTCTATTTCTGCTAGATAGAACTTCCTCTCGATGGTCCATTGAAGTTTCCATGCTAGTTTGGTATTCTATTTTTGTTCTACTAGAACCATGGAAAATTTCCTCTTACCATGGCTTGACCTTTCAAATGGTATGAGGTGACAACTGATGATAATTTTCTACAAAAAAATGTGTTACCATATGAGAAACTAGGGTGTTTTGGTCTTTAATAATTCACATATGAAAAAATTTCTACGTATCCATATTTATAGTCTTCTACTTTATGAGTGTATATGCAATTGCCAACTCTATGTCCATTTTCTTTGCATGTGATGCAGTTCATGACGGTCTTCGTGCGATGCCTCATCTTGATGTGTGTCTCTATCATATTGTGAATGTTTGTGGTCATTTTATCAAGCTTGACATTCAAGGCATCAAAAATATTTTACTATGATGTGGTGCCAAAAGTTGATAAAAACCTAGTCATCCCCATGTAATAATCAATCCCAGCTTGGAATACTGCCATATTATTGACAATTTCCTTGGATTGCTTAGCATTGTGCCCCATTAAATCACTTCATGTTGCATCTTTAAGATATTTTATTTGCTAGGAGTAAGCCAGTTATAGAAGGTAGTGACCAGATAGATGCCTTTAAAGTTGTGGTGAGGGGACTCTATCAGATATTCTTGGAATGTTTCCCAACATTCATATAAGTTTTCACTGGACTTCACTACAAAGATGATAATCTTGTAACTACAAAAAATGGTGTTCCTAATAGAATTTTTTAATGAGAAAGGATTCATACAATGGTTTCCAACCAATTATTCCCTCATGCTTCAAACATTGGTACCATGCAAGAGCCTTGTCTCTCAGATAGAAGTGAAAAACCTTTGAGGTAGATGACTTCTTATGTAACTCTATTAGTCTAGAGGGTATCACCAATGTTCTTGAAAGCATCTATATGGTGATTAGGATTTTCCTAAAATGATTTTCCTCCAAAGGTTTGTTACTGAATACTTTTTAGGAAAGTTGGTTTTAGTTCAAACTTTGCCACTTGAATGTTGGGAATCACCATAGGTTTCCTATTTTTGTTGGCATGCATAGTTTCCAAGGAACAAAGAGATGGGCTATCTTGTGGGTCTTGTCCTGTTGACCTTGAGCACACATCATTTCTTTGGTTGGTGCTATGGAGGAGAGGATCTCTAGGGTGAATAAATCACACTAACTACCTAAAGAAATCCAAGGAGTCGGGTATAATAACTAGGTGTCAGACAAATCTTCAAGATATAATGTGATTGAAATAAAAGATGTGTGCATTCAATCTATTCCTAAACATAAAAGTCTGTGAATAAATTTAAGTAAACCATGGGTCCTTAGTGTTTGTTTGTTGCCTTATCCTTGAATATAGTGTTGAAAGTTGATACCCCTTAAATATTGGTAAAAAATGTGAACACAATTGACTAGTCAAAGGTGTCAAACTCTAAATTTATACCCAACTTCAATAGACGTCTGCAACTCAATATTGATTCTATCATAGTAATACAAGGTCGGGCATATGAATAAGGAGAAAAAACAACATAACAAAAAAAAGACTTGGCTTAGTTTAGTGAAATCAAATGGGTTGACATTTTAATTTCAATAAAGGAATGATTAAACTACTAAAAAATGATAAACCTAAATAATAAAGATTAAGTGAACAAGAATAAATATGATTATGATGAAGGAAGTTGGATTAAGGTTCACCAACATGACCTACCTCAGGGATGCAAAACTGTTTCTTCTAATTGATATATATACTTAACATATTCTACAAATAGACACAAAGATATATAACAGCTTCCTTATCTCGAGACCAGGGTAGAGTTCTATCTAAAGACACCTCTCTATTGAGATGATAACTAATAGATCAAGGATATATGTATCACTTTTGCTATAGTGACTCATCAGTCTTGTGCTTGTCACTAATCCATATCTAGATATTCCTGAACTTGTTCTCTCAAATTAATTTAGATAATAAATCAAAAGAAGGTAGCTAATAAAAAAAGTGATACGTTTTAGTACAAGTACATAAATGGAACTGCAAGAATATACATATATAAAAAAAATTAGGAAAGTTTACATGGTTGGGAGGTTTGGATGGATGCTCCCAACCTAAGTTATTGAGTCTAGCCTCTCATGGTACAAGAACAAAACAAAAACTTGAATGGGCCATAGTTCTCTAAAGAAAACAACATTACAACAAGAAGAAAGGATAGAGGTTGATACACATATGGATAAAGTTTAGAGGTCGATCTACCCACCTTTTGGCTAAAACTGGATGAGAGGTCGATGGTGGGGAGGTCGATCGATCTAACCCATCAAACTTGGAGGTTGATAATATTCACTTAGGTTGTTGGTGATTCTTGAATCAAGATGAATCTATAAATCTAAAATGAGATGATTGGTTGCAAGGTTAGAGGTCAATTTCTCTCACTAGGTCGATGAATCTTGTGAGGTTGATAGTTTTGACCTTGGCCTTGCACTCTAGAATAGTGTTTTGGCTTGTTCATATGAAAACACAATGCCTTGAAGTGATGCCTTTGGGTCCCAATTATAGGGTTTGACCATCTTTATGTTGACCTATGATTGGTCCATGTGGCACTGACCCTTTGTCTTCAAGTGCTCGAGCTTCAGATCATAATGGGCTTTTAGATCAATAAAATGGCTATTAACCTCAAACCTACATTTTCTTGATAGGAAGATATATGGAGTGGGTTGAGATTTAATCTCTTTTCTTCAAGCTTGATTGCTTTATGAACTATCAATCTATAGGTCAATTGGTATCTTGAGTGCACCAGCCTGATGAGTTTAGTATCAAGCTCGAGAACTCATTGATGTTATTTACTTGATCAAAGTTGGGATTTATTGACCTTGGAGGTTGATAATATGAATGAATTTATCGATCGAGTTGGGGTCGATAAATGTGATAGCTCTATGTACTTCTTTATCAATCTCTGTTAGTGTGGTTCCTTTATCGATTTTCATAGGTCAATTGATATAGATTAATTCATTTACTTGATATATTTTTTGGATCAATGTTAGAGGTCAATGGGTGGTCAATCAACCTCTATGAGTTAAATTCATTTTTTTTTTCATTTTCAAAGGTAAATTTGTTTGAGCAAATTTTGATGTATAAGTGCATAATGAAGGATTTTGTGATCTTTATTTTCATATGAAGATGTTTTTCTATGTCAAAAGCGATGTGAAATAATTAGAAAATTTGATGTTATTAGTGAATGGATTTCCAGTCGATCGACTAGAATACTGCATATATAAATATTTAGGGTTACCTTGGATGTCAAATCTTTTGCTTATATTTTTACAACTCTTATTGGCTCAAGATATTACACTAGTTTCCATATCATGTTTTATAGATTGTATTGATAGTTGCAGTATATGATGCCTACAATATAGTATATGTAATGGTGTTTGGATACAAATGATAATTAAATATAATCCCTCAACATAATATCAAAGTTTAATATGGCTTCCTTTGCACAATACACATGAAAACCTTGGTCTAGTATGTGAGGGTACACTTAGGACGCTACACTGTCTATCTTGGAGAAGTGTGATAATAAGTATATTGGCTTGTTGAGTATGGTGCATAGCTTATTGTATTGCCTCTGGGTTGGACTTCACTAGGTGATATTAATCTGATTAAGCACCTAGAGGCATAAAGATGGTATATAATTTATAATATGATTATGACAAGGAGTTGTGCAACCATATATAAAAATGTTTCATTGGACACAATTGGTAGTTGTTATCTATGGTTACGTTTCACCCAACATTTACCCATAAATTAATGAATTATGAATCCTACCTTACTGGAAGATAATTTTCTGAATTAATAGTGACGACTATTAAATTTGATCAATACAGATGGAGATTTAAAATTACAGGATAAAATAATATTGTTAGATCAATGTAATTTCCAGATTCAATTCTTGACTCGAGCAAATATTTTCTTTACATCTAATGGAAAAAACACACAACTACTAATGTTTCAATTGGTCCTTGAGCAAAAAAAATTCAATGGTAATAAGTTCCATGATTGGTAAAGGGCCTTGATAATTGTTCTCACTCATGACCATAATCTCTATACTCTAGAAACACCATAACTAGAGGAACCAATTCCAAATTGGCCTAAAGCGGAAAGGAAATCTTATCATTGGGATATTGATGATGCTATCAACATCAAGTACCTCATTGTATGATCCATGAATCATGAACTTCATAAGAAACATGAGAACATGTGGGTTTTAGATATGACCACACATTCAGGAATATGTTTCAGCAATAAGCATGGTGTATGATATCTTGAAGGGCATGTTTAAGTCCAACATCATTGAAGGTGATCCACTTGGGGCCCAAGTAGTCAAGTTGATTATGTGGAAAGAATAGAGAAATTGGGAATACCCTAAGGAAAGTAGTTGACTGCTAATATAAATGTACAAATATTGTTAGATTCTTACATTCAGTTTTTATGAACTACAACATGAACAATTTTGTTCCACAATTGTCAGAGTTGCTTGGCATATTGAGAGATTTTGATACTCAGATGAAGAAAGACAAGCCAAATTATGGTCAAACAAGAAAGGGTAAGTCCAATGGAAAAGGAAAAGCTAATAAGAGTTCTAAAGCTAGCCAAATGCCAACATTTTATATACTAAAGTCTGAAGGAGGTGCAAAAAAGGAAGGAAATTCTCGCCAATGTCACTAGGTTGTACATTAAAAAATGAAATTGCCCTCTTTACCTTGAGGAACTAAAGAAAAAGGAGGGGAAATATATATTCAATATAGTTATATATATTATGAAGATAAACTTATAGACTTCTTGATATTGAGCATTCGACACAAGATGTGGACCTTGTATACACTATACTTGAAGGATCAGAAAAGAAGTATCTCCATACTGAAGGGAAAGGTGGATTTCAAATAGCTATTAGAGAAAGAGTTGTTGCCACAGCTGTAGGCACCAATAGTTTATCTCTAACCAATGGGTTTCTAGTTGAGTTAGGGAACTGCTATATTGAATCTACCATAAATAGAAACATTATTTATATATCTTGTTTAAATAAGAGTATTTTGAATTTGCAATAAATAATGGTTGTTATTCTATTTCAGATGAATATTTTAAGGCATGCATTATTGGATTTAGAGGCAAGTTTATGTGAAATAAATACCAAGAATTTCAAATTTGATGACTCAAACAAAACTTAACTATAGAACTGTCATCAAGGACACATAAATGAGAAACACAGTTCTAGACTCCACAAAGATGGTTATATTCTTTTGATTTTAAATTAATAGAGACATGTGAATCTTGTTTATTGGGCAAGATGACAAAAGCACCCGTCACTGGTAATTGTTAGAGGGAAAGTGACTTATTAAGACTCATACATATTGATGTGTGTGACCTTTTAGTACAATTTCTAAAGGTAGATATCAATACTTCATCACATTTACCAATCACTTCAGTAGATATGGATATGTGTATCAATCAAATAAGAAATTCCTGAAAATTTTTAGAAGTTCATTAATGATGTACATAACCAAATTGCAAGTTAGCATGATGAACTACGATATGATCATTGTGCAGAATGTATAAGCCAAGAGTTTGATGATCTTTTGAGAGACTATGGTATAATATCATAGTTTAATGCACCTAGAACACCATAACATAATGGTGTGTCAGAAAGAAGGAATAATACCTTTCTGTACATGGTATGATCAATGATCAGTTAATTAATCTTTTGACTTCTTTATGGGGATATCCTTTTGAAACATTCATCTTTACACTTAATAGCATACCTTCTAAATTGTTTCAAGTATACCATACAAGAAATGGAATGGTAAACGTCCCAATACATCTTTTATGAAAATTTAGGGATGTGGAAGTTATGTCAAGAAAAAGTTCTTTAAAAAATCTTGTACCTAAATCAGACTAATATTTATTTGTTAGACATCCTAAGAAAACTAAGGGTTGTTACTTATATATTCTATCTAATAACACATGTTTTGTTGCCAGAACTGTTGTATTCCTTGAAAAGGAAGTCATTTCCAAAGGAAGCAGTGGGTGGAATATATCAAAGAAGTTTGAGGCCAATAAGATAGCATAAAACATAAGGAATTATATGAGGAACTAAGAGAATTTCATGTCATTCTAGAATCCCAAATTCCTCATATAGAACAAGAAACTTGAAGGTGTAATAGGGAACATCTGGAGCCATAGAAATTTGGATTTCTCATGACTTAACAAGACAATTTGTTGATCATGAATGATGATGAGCCAAAAACCTACAATGAGTATAATGAGGGACCATATTCTAGTAAATGGCATGAGGTTATGAGATCTAAGATGGACTCCATGTATGACAACAAATTATGATCTTTGGTGGATACACCTAAAGGGGTAAAACCAATAGGCTGCAAATGGGTTTTCAAAAAGAATATTGACATGGATGATAATGCACAAAATATATAGGATGGCCGGTTGTAAAAGATATTAGACAAGTTCAAGGTGTTGACTACTATGAAATGTTTGCATTAGTTTCCATGGTTAAATCCATCAGAATCATCTTTGATATTGTAGCTAATCATGGCTATGATATTTGTCAAATGGACAATAAAACTTCTTCTTTAATGGGAGATTTCTTAAAGATTTGTGCATGACATAACCCAAAGGTTTTTTCACTCTAAATGGAACCAATATTGTATGTATGATAGAAATTAAGGTCAATCTATGAATTGAAGCAGGAGTCTAGAAGATAGAATATTTGTTTCCATACGATAGTCAAATAGTTTGTCTTTCTCAAAAAAGAAGAAGAACCTAGTATTTACTGGAAGGTTAGTGGGAGCATAATTATAGTTTTCATATCATATGTGGATGGAATATTATTAATGAGAAATGATATACCTACTCTACAATTGGTTAAAACTTGGTTGGGAAACACCTTCTCCTTGAAGGACTTAAGCATATCATATTTATTTTGGGAATCTTGATCCATATAGATAGATTTAGAAGGATTCTCAGCCTAAGTCAAAGTGCATAAATTGACAAGGTGCATGCATATACATATATTTAGAAGGATTCTCTTTGAAGGACTTAAGCATACCTACTCTACCCATGTGTCACGTAATAGACCTCACAAAATTCCTATGTCCTATCTCTTTCGTATAGCATGCACATATATATAATATTCCATATGCATCTACAATCGGATATATTATGTATAGAATGACATGTACACAGCTAGATATCTTGTATGCTTTGAGAATGATGAGAAGCTACCAGTTAGATCCCAGTGAAGGTCATTGAATTTCCATTAATAAAATCTTGAAGTATTTTATAAGAGCAAAGGATCAATTCCTAACATATAGAAGTGAAGAATAGTAAGTTGTAAAGGGTTACACTGATTCAAGCCTCCAAACTGACAAGGGTAATTACCAATTGCAATTGGGATTCATGTTTTTCCTGAATCAATATGATAAAAGAGTTCCAAGCAAGAGACGTTGGTTGATTCTATAATAAAAGCTGAGTATATTGCCGCATGAAATTTAGCAAAGGAATAAATATGGATCAAGAAATTCATTAGTGAAATTGAGGTGGTTCCAACCATTGAGGGTGTAGTAGAGGTTTACTACGATAACAATGGAGTCACTGCACAAAGGAAACTAGATTACATTTTCATTCCAAGAACATATTATATAGATATCATCTCATATAAGAGATCATACAAAGAGGAGATCAAAAGAGTTGTATAGTATTAATTTAAAGCAATGTTGTTGACCCCTTCACAAAAGCTTTTTCACAATGTGAGTTGTGATTATGATCGGGATTGAATTTTCAAAAAATCAAGCCCATGACTCACCAATATAAAGGGGTAGATTTCCGAATAGAGGAATAAACATTGATACACAAGTTTATGAGTTCTTTCTCATAGAGAGAGAGAGAGAAACTCACCCAAAGGAAAATATCCAGCAATAGGGGGAGAAGGAGAGAAAGTGATGGTAGCACATTGTTGACTTTGAAGACTACTTCCTCTTGGAAACCAAGGTTGTGCACCAAGAGTTCCCACAATGGCATGGATGATGCATAGGTTGAGGTCCTTGGGCAGATGCTTGGGGACAAACAACTTGTTCAAGGAGAAGACAAGATGTTGTTGTGATGATAGGGTAGAAAAAATAACCATAATGGATATAATTTCTTGAAGAATTCATTCTTCATAGACTCACAACTCATTATATTGGCCTTTGAGAAATACCACTCCTTGGCCTTCTCTTTGAGTGAAAATTGGAACAAAGTGAGATGGATTCAATCACCTCTCTTGGTACCTGGGGTCACCTCTCTGGGTGCCCGGTGGTCTTCCCTCTAGGGCTTGACCAACTCTTACCTTCCCTCCGGGGCTTGGTCTCTCATCTTACATCCAGAGATGGTATGTAGGTTCAGGAAAGTCATACATATACTTAAATTGTGATAATTATATTCACTTTAAAGATTGCAGAAATAAAATCATCCAAGCAGTTTATTTCCATGCAATCGATAAAACATCAAAAAAAGTCGGGAAACTAAAGAGAGTACTCATAACTAACCACATACCTGATAAGGATATTTCACAAGAAATAAGCACAGTCCAATCAATCAAGCAATCCAATCCAAGCAAGCAAGTCAACCACACAAAAACACAAAATTCTTAAAAGCATATGCAACCTATTTACTACACACTTATCAAGAATATACATTACTGAGTTGGAATTACTTTCTAGGATTTCTAATCTGAATTAGGGTTTCATTAGGGTTCCTTTAGATCTATTTACAACTTTCCTCTTTTATATATCCACAAAACCCTAAACGAGCAGTTCTAGGTGCAAAACCCCAATTATTCAACTTTATCATATTAACATCTTCCTGTCACCTAATAGGTTTAGGATCATCCTACTATCAATTTTAAACAAAGGATTTTTTTAGTTTATCTCATTACAAATCATTAACCCTAGATTAGGGTTTCTAAGCCCTTTAGTGCCCATTGATATTTCAAACCCTAAATTAAGCTATTTAGCACATGGATCATCTACTTAAACATCAAAACGTCCTTTTATTAACAATAGGTTAATAGGCCAATAGATTATCCATATTAATCATCTCAATTTTACATAACATCAAATTAGGGGTCTTTCTCATTATAAAGCATTAAGATTAGAAACTTTAACCACCTTCCAAATTATGATCATATTCAGGATCTAAAACAATTTTTATTGAATTCCTTGCTTTTTTTATTAATTTTCATATATTACATGTTCTCATATGATCTACCATTAATTAGATACGAGTTTTACTAATTAACCATTTTCTGGCCAATCAGGGATTGACATGCATCCCTTTTGACTCCCTTGAGTCGCACCAGTGGGGTCGGGCATGAGCTAATCGGCTCGCACCACATCAACACCCTGGCCCACGAATCAGCGCACCTCATGCAAGATAAAACAAAATGAAAGGATGAAGATGCCCTTATCTGTACTAAAGGACCAGCGGGGAAAGAAGGTACTTTTCCCGAGCATCATCTTCAACCTTGGTGCCTCACCCCTCAATAGCCTGATGGTCAACATGCATGTTGACTCTGAGCTCCACTACCTTTGTGTGTGAACCAAGACTGCCCACATCACCGCCTTGCTCCTCCAAACTCAACGAACTCACCAATTCCTCGTCTACTGCTATCCACTATCAGGACGACACCACTAACCCTCCGACGATATTTGCTCTAAGTTGTGGGTGTGAGTCAGGGTTGAATCTCAAATTGGCGGTAGCAACGAGTTCGTTGATCCCTTCCAAACACACGAGGATGGTTTGTATATTTGCTGGTACCGTAGAGTACCCCCCTCTCATATAGGTAGGGTTGGTGAGAGAATCCCAATTGGGGGAACAAAATCTCTCCTCAGGAGTCCCCAAAAGACAGGGTTGTTTGTTTTGGGAAAGGCTCCTGAACTTGATGGACAAGTTTCCAACCTCTCTCGCACATCATGGATCGAAAAAGAGCAAAAGGAAACTACATTGGTTTCCTCCTCAGACTGGGATCTAGATGATGACCTAGCACCATCAGATCATGAGATCCGTAATCCAGATCATGAGATCTAGGGTCCAAATCATCCGCGTTATAATTAAACTGAGTTTATATTCCCAATTGAATCATGACATTTAATCTATTTAAAAGATTACCCTTTCAATTTAATAATCTTATAAAATCCATAACTCCTTATTTGTTTATCCTTTTTCAACCAAATTTTAAGGGAAACTTTGTATTGACATTATCTACTTGTGTACCAAGTTTGAGTCTCAAACTTGAAAGGACAGAGGGATTTTCTTCACATACAAGTTAACACTTATTAAGGCATAATTTATTCATATCTTCTCTCTCTTTCACTTTTATCTTCTTTATTTGGATTTCTTGTAACTCAAGAAATCTTAGGGATTTGAAATCCACTCATGATGAACAAACTCTTAGCCTTCTACATGTTTCTACAACCTTCATTAACATTATTTCAATTTCCTATATTAAGGATTTCTTTTCATAGTTTATTCCCTTTTCTGATATTGGGCTCATCAAGCAACAATGCCCACGAAGCCATACACATATAGAAGACATCTAGCAAAGAAATCCACACAAAGAACTCAAATCATACAATTTTCATATTCATATATATTTAATGCAGAAATTACCTTTCAACTCAAACCTATGAAAATTGAGGTTATAACATCCTCCCCTCCTTATAATAATTTTTCCCACAAAATTCAACAATCAAACAAACAAGTCAGGATATGATTTTTCCATGTTCGTCTTCAGCTCCCATGTGGCCTCATCCTCTCCATGATGCTTCCAAAGAACATTTACTATCTCTAGATTCTTATATTTGAGTTCTTTCACCTTGGTATCTAGAATCCACAATGGTGACTCAGGATATGTCAGCTTCCCTTGAAGCTCAATAGGTTCAATGCTCAACACATAGCTCGCATTGTGCACATAACGCCTCAGATTGGACACATGGAGAACATCATGCATCATACTATATTAAGGGGTTAATGCTAAATGGTATGCAGCTTCACCAATCCATTATAAAACCTCAAATAGACCCACATAGCAGGGACTCAGCTTCCCTTTGTTCTTAGCTACAGCTCGGAGCAGTCGAATTTTCAAAAACACATGCTCTCCCACAGTGAACTGCATGTCAATCCATTTCGCATCAGCATAAGACTTTTGTCACTCTTGGGCTCTCTTCAACCTCTTCTTGATCAAAGTGACTTTATGTGCATACACTTGGAGCTCATCTGATCGCAATAAGTTCCTCTCACTGGCCTCATCCCAGTGAAGTGATGACCGATACAGTCTCCCATATAAAGCTTCATATGGAGGCATCCCAATACTGGTTTGGTTGTTGTTGTTGTAGGAAAACTCGGCTAAAGGTAAGTATTGATCCCATGATCCACCCTAATCGAGTACACAAGCTCTCAACATATCCTTTAATGTCTGAATCATCCTCTCTGACTGTCCATCAATCTAGGGGTGATAAGCTGTACGGAATTTCAACCTTGTATCGAGTTCTTCTAGTACCTACTTCCACAACTTGGAAGTGAACTTTGGGTCTCGATCAGAAATGATCAAACCTGGTACACCATGCAACTATATTATCTCTATGACATACAACTCAACTAGGTATGAGACCTTGGTAGTGGTCTTTAAGGCAAGGAAGTGTGTTGACTTGGTAAGGCGATCTACCAAAACCCATATTGCATCTTGACCTATCTTGGTTTGGGGTAGACCCACCACAAAATCCATAGTGATCTGTTCCCAATTCCACTCTGGAATCTCTATCGACTATAAAAGTCTGATAGGTCATTGGTGTTTAACCTTCACCATTTGGTACGTAAGACAACTGGCCACATATGTCATGATGTCTCTCTTCATCCCTGGCCACCAGAAATATCTCTGTAGATCCTTAAACATCTTTGTAGTGTTTGGATGTACCGTGGACTTAGAACCATGAGCCTCTTGTAAGATATGCTCCTTTAGAGGTGAATCCTTTGGAACCCAGATACACTTCTCATAGAGAATTCCACCATCTATTCCCACAGAGAGTTGTGTTTGTGGTTTCTCTAACAAGCCCTTCATCTTTCTAAGTTCTTAACTGGTCAACTGAGCAGCCACTAGTTAGCTCAACAAATTGGATTTGATCTGGATGTTGGCCAAATGAACTCAGTCCTCTAACACTTGCAGAGTCCACTCCACAAGATCCTCTAGCTTCCTCCATTGGCTAGACAAGATAGTTGCACACCTGAGCTATTTCTGACTAAGCACATCAGCTACGACATTAGCTTTCCTAGGGTGATAGGCGATAGTTAAGTCATAATCCTTCATGTACTCCATCCACTGTCTTTGTCACAGATTCAGATCCCTCTATGTCAGGAGATACCTCAAACTCTTATGGTCGGTGAAGATGTCATAGGTGGCTCCATATAGATAGTGTTGCCAGATCTTCAAAGAATGAATGATAACAGCCAACTCTAGGTCATGCGTCAGTTAGTTCACCTCATTGGGCTTAAGCTATCAGGAAGCATATGCAACCACATGTTGATTCTGTTCCAACACACAACCAAGTCCCATCTTCGATGCGTTAGTAAAGATCATGAAACCCTCATTGCTGGAAGGTAAGGTCAACACTGGAGCATTGGTCAACTTCTCCTTCAGCTCCTGGAAGCGAGCTTCACATACATCAAATCACACAAACTTTTCATCCTTCTAGGTCAGCTTGGTGAGTGGCAAAGCAATATTTGAGAAATCTTTGATTAAGTGTCAATAGTATCCGACCAACCCCAAGAAGCTACGTACCTCAGAGGGGTTCTGCGGTATAGGACAATCTTGAATGGCCGTCACTTTAGCTGGATCCAGGACGATCGTTCCTCTGGATATGATGTGTCCAAGAAACATAACATGGCTATCCAAAACTCACATTTCTAGAATTTCCTATAGAACTTCTTCTTTTTTAGGATATCAAGGACTCTACCCGGGTGGTCACTGTGTTGATTTAGGTCATCAAAATACACCAGGAAGTCATCTATGAACACTATGACAAAGGAGTAAAGGAAGGGTTGGAACAAACTATTCATGAGGTTCATAAAGATGTTGGGTATGTTGGTCAGCCCAAACAGTATAACCACAAACTCATAGTGGTCATAATGGGTTTGGAAAGCCATCTTAGGGATGTCATCACTCTTGACTCGTACTTGGTTGTATCCAAACCTCAAATTGATCTTGGAAAAGACTCGTGCAAATTTGAGTTGGTCAAAAGGTCATATATTCAGGTTAAGGGATACTTGTTATTAATAGTAGCCCGATTGATCATCTTGTAGTCGATACACATATAGAATGATCCATCCTTCTTCTTCACAAAAGGGACTGGTTCACCCCATGGCGACGTACTAGGTCTATTGAAACCTTTATCTAGTAATTCATGCAGTTGTTTCTTCAACTCGATCAACTCAACAGGGGCCATCCTGTAATGTACCTTAGATATAAGATTTGTCCCGGGAGCTAGCTCTAGAGAAAAGTCCTCTCTCTCAGGGGGAATTCTAGGCAAATCATCTAAAAAAACAACCGCATACTCCCTGACTATCTCTATTTCCTCAAGAGATCACACCTTAGGCTCCAGCTCGGTTACTAATTCTAGCAAAGCTTGACAGCCTTTGGATATCATATGCTTGGCCTTTAGAGTCTACACATATAGGTTGGTGGTCGCATCTCTCCTTCCTCAAATGGTTAAGTGTGGGTGACCAGGTTTCCTAATAAGGATCTTCTTTTCCCTACAGTCAATCTATGCTCTATTGGTGTTAAGCCAATCCATACCAATGATTACATCAAAATCATTCATATCGATAAGGATGAAGTCAGTAGGAAGCTCGTGACTCAGGTACTTAACTGGAAAGACGAGCTTTGTTACAACCCCAATTTTTGGGTTTATTTGGTGAGAAATGTAATTTCTCATATTAAAGGTATTTGAAAAAATAATGATATAATTTGGTTTGAATAAATGGATTTCATTTACAATAGCCTTGATTTTTGTGTTGTGGGCTTTATCGGCTATTGGGCCCAATAACAAGGAAATGGAGAAAGGAAACTCAATTATTAATGAGTAAATGAATAATTGAGTTTTTGAGAAAAGAAAAATGTGGAAACCTCTAGAAGGAAAATCCAAAGAGGGATTTCGTGCCTCTTGGGTTCCTTGGGTTCCAAGGAGTCCAAAGTTGCATAAAGAGTGCAATAAGAAAAGAAAAGATCAATTAAATATTTCTTTATTAAGAAAGAAATTGAAAACAATGGTAAAATGTGAAAAATAAGTAAAAAGAGGTACAGTTGAGTTATCCTTAGTGGAATTTCGTATCCCAAGGATTCCTAATGATAAAAGGAATACCAATGAGGAAAATAAAAGAGAAATAAAGAGAAATCCTCAAAAGGAGCTATTTTGATAAGAAATAAACAAGATAATGAGAAATAATAAAGAATAATGCATTTAGATGCATCTAGAAGGATAATGAGTATCCAATAAAAAGGATTTCAAAATAATACAGTTCCTTGGGATCCAAGGAGTCCCAATAAAGAGGAAAGAAAGAGAAAATACCAAAATTACAAAATAAAAGGATAAAGGGGATACATAATTAATGAAGTATGTGGTTTTGTTAAGAAGAAGGTATTTTCTACTTAAGGAAAATAGAAATTCATGCCAAAGAATTAAAAAGAAAGAGTAAAGAAAATAAGGTAGAAGGTTTTTGAGTTTATAAATATTCAAATACCATAGTTATCTAAGGAGATAATGAGGGGAGAGAGAGAGATGGTTGCTCCACAACTAAGGAAAGTAAGTTTCCTTTGAAGAATCAGACTTGAGTCCTCAAGGAGGCATGCCTTAGGAGTTCGTACTCACTCCTTATAAGGGTAGACTCTCCAATCCGAGTCCAGAAGATCCCCCACATATCTTCTCCTCTTCTTCCATGGTTTAATCCATAAACCCTAACTACAGAGAAGCTGGGTGTTTTCAGAGCCACGAGGCTACAAAAGAGAGTTGTGAGGGAACATTTCCTCTTCCACGATGGCATGAGGTGCTTGGGAGGGCATCCCTTCACCCTAGCTGGCTGTGGCAGCCGCAACACGGCTGCATAGGGTGGCTGTGTTGTAGGTCTGCCCAGGCCGTGTTCTGCCACCATGAGCGCAGCCGAGAGCACTGTAGGTGAGGCGGAGGGAGCCCAAGAGGATGGAGTAGGTTTCGGTCACCTTCGGGGTCCAGAGGAGGAGAAGAACTGCTCCCAAACGCATCTAGGGCAACAGACGCAGCGCTGCGTGAGGTTGAAGAAGGGTGGAGGAGCCATTGGATGGTTCTGCCCTTCGCTGGCTAAAGGAAGGCACAACTTAACCAAGGGCAATCACGACAATTTGAAATGTTTCCAAATTTGCAAGTCACGTTGCATGGAAGGAACACGTGGCACAATCCGATTGGCCAAGCAAGTAAATTTGTGCAAAAATCATATCTAATGATTGGTAACACCGATTTGGACAAGTAATATATGAATATTGATCAGGAGAATGCAAGGAATCCAATAAAAATATAGTTCGAAGCTAATTCCTCTTGCTATTTGAAAAGTAGTGTAAATTATCATCTTTATTGAATTAAAGATTAAGACACCCTATTTTGAAATGAATAAAGTGTTTTATAGGGTTTAATGGATAGTTAAAGTTGATAATAACCTGTTAATTGTAAAAAGGTACTTTAAGATCGAAAAGGATGATCTTTACAGGTAATTAGTTTAATTCAGAGATTATGTGCATAAATATGCTTAAAATTTGAAAAGTACATAAAGTTATCATCTTTAATGATTTAATTAATGAAAAACCCTTAGATTTGATTATAGATGGATTTAATCTTGTTCAATGGATAATTCAAGCCAATATTAACCTGTTGTTGATAAATGTGAAGATAGAATCTAAAAAGATGATCTTTTTTATATAATTGGCTTAATTTAGGGTTTCGTGCATGAACATGAATTAATGAGCTTGAAAACCCTAATTTAGGTGAATATGTCTTTTAATTGTTTTAATTGTTCAAATCCATGAATAAATAGGGATATGATGATCCTAAGTCAATTTGGGTATAAAAGACTATTAAACTGGATAGTTGTGCAATTAAGGTTCATATAAGTGGAAAAGAGTATTTTATGGTTTGTTGACCTAAAAGGGATAAAGTTTGAGAAATTGATCTAAGAAACCCTAATGAATATTAATGAAACCTTAATGTGGATTAGAAACCCTAGAAAGTGAAACCAAGTCTATAAAGTAGATTCTTGATATAGTGTGTAATAAATAGAGTACATATTATTTTCAGGAATTACGTGATTGTTGAATTACTTGCTTGGATTGCATTCTTGGTTGGATTTGCTTAATGCTTGTGAAATCATCAAATCAGGTATGTGGTTATGCTTATGAATAATCGCTTTAGTTTCACGACAATTTTTGAATGATTTTATCGGTTTCTTGAAAATAACTGTTGGATGCTTTTATTTCATGCAACTATATAGTGACTCTGACTATCACTATGAATATACATATATAACTGGCTAGATCTAGGTCCACCTCTGTGACTTGTAAAGGCTAAAAAGGGGTAACCTAGAGTAAGGTCTAGGTTATCGTGGGTTAGAAATTGGGCTACCAAGTGTAGTGCCATGAGACCCATTAGCCTGCCATGAGTTAAGGAGTGGGCTACTTACGAGTAGTGCCATGTGACTCAACCCTAGAAACTGGTTCACCTATATGTGGGACCATGAGGGGTTTAATGGGGATCTACCATAAGGAAGGTAGTATCCAGGTCCACTGCAGGGATAGCACAGAGGATAGGGTACTCATGGATCGTGGAGTTATATTTAAAACATAATCTTGGTTGTTAAATGATTAATTGAATAATTACATTGTTATCATAGTTGCACGTTTATTGTTTCCCCCACATACCAGCTTTGGCTGATCGATGTTTTGTTTGTCGGCGTTTTAGGTACAAGCCAAAAGGACAAATAGTAAATTGTGATATTGTGAAATACTTGAAGTAAAATACAAGGAGGATTAGTTAGAATAGAATCCATAAGTGGACAGAAGTTTAGAGATCCAAGTTTTCAAAAAGGTATGCAAAAGTTTATTTTCTTGTAGTTTTCCCATTTAGTCTGTTAAAATTTGATGACTATTCTTGGTTAAGTGTCGAACCTTTGATCTGAAAGTTATGGGTGCGGCTTTGACCTCTCGGTCTCCCTTAATTGGGGGTTATCGGGAGGTGGGGTCGTAATAGGTTTTTTTTAAAAGAGACGTATATATCTGACAAATCAAGTGGTGACATCCAAAACATAACCTAAATCCTTGATGTCCAAACAAAGCATAGTTGCAAGATTTCTCGAAATGAAAGTATTAGTAGAACCAGAATCAAAAAGAGCTTTTACATTTTGTTCCATGACTTCAAGCATGCCTACATAGTTTCATAATGTATCAAACTACTATTACATGATCAAACTAAACTGAAAGGGAAACTCTACAGGTTATTACCCTCTATTAACATATTAGCATTCGCATGAGCTTCTTCATTGTTGATGGTGAATACTCTAGCTTGTCTCTTCTCTCTAATAGGTGGACCTCCAACTGGTGATCCTCCTCCTATTGGGGGTGTTGTTTCTACTGGTTGCGCTTCCACCAGACCTGGACCTCTCGAATCAGGCAGAGGACAATTGGCATTGAAGTGTCCCTCCTATAGGCAACAGAAGCACACCCTCTTCTCAAAGTGACACTTCCCAGGATGTGTCCATCTAAAGGTACGACACTTCTAAAAGTGACTCTCACCACGTGGCTTTCATTTGCATCCATGCTTGCCCTTGGTGTGGTTACACCCTTGTCCTTTCTTGTGATCATTCTTCTAGCCATGGGTACCTTCAATGAAACCCAAATATCCTTTGGATGGGTTCTGAGCAGGCATCGTCATCGTCTCGATGTTGAGGTTGGTGTTGTAGGCTTCGTTGAAGGTTGTTGGTTTACTCACCATCACATGAGGCTTGATGGCAGGGTGAAGACGCTCAACAAAATGGTCGACCCATCTTTCCTCAATCATCATGTGTCTGAAATACTCTAGGATGCAAAACTTGTAGCCAAAGTCAATGACAGATAGGCTACCTTAGATGAGGTTGGTGAACTCCCTTTCCTTATCCTTCTTAGCTAAGGCGGGAATGAATCTGTCTGTAAAGATAGTCCTAAAGATGGTCCATTCCATCAGGTCCTCATTTAGGTATCAACCCATGATGTGGTTCTCCCACCAGATCTTGGCTACTCCTTACAAGAGGTGAGCAGCAAACAAGACCTTCTTGTTCGGTTGCATATTCAAAATATGGAAACCATTTTCAATTATTAGTAGACAAGAATCTACTTTGTCGACTACCTCAATCTTATCCTCTCCCTAGAATTTCTCAATGTTCAACTTGATGAAGTTCAGAATGGTGACCCTAATTCGGGGATGCACAGGAAGCGGTTCACCATTTTCATCACTGCTATATCCCTGAGAGTTGGGGCACTAATGGCCTCAGTTAGTTTCTTTTGTTGTTCCATCTACAGGGAATCAGGGGTGTGGACTACTACTGTAGGTCCTGAGCCACCAATCGGTTTCTTCTCGGGCTTGACTTCATCTTTGGACATGGGTTCCTTTTCTTGGTTCATCTCTGGGTTGTAGAAGGGAACCGACTTAGGGTCTGAGTCTTCTTCTGAGGCTCCCTCAGGTCTCTTTCTCTTTTTTGAGGACTCGTCACCATGGTCCCTCTTCCTATTCTTGGAATATACCCTCCTCTTGTGGGGAGGCCTACCCGCAGCAGGGTTCTCGATGGCCTAAAAGGGAACAACTACGGTCATCAAACAGGCCATGTTGTTTTGCACAAGTTAAAAATCTTTTAAACACAGATTTATAACTTGGAAGATATACAAGCTTTAACCTACGTCTATTTCCTATTATTTACATGTATTCTACTATTTGTAGGAGGATTCCTTAATCCTTAACACTCTGAATTCCCAAACACGGGAGGTGGTGGAGAGAGAGAACCCTAAGTACTTAATGTTTCTCCAGAAATATGAGGCAAAGAAGGGATGAAATCAGATGAGAAGACCTAAAGGTATCTTATTTTGAGTCAAATCCTTTGATTTCGGCCAGGCAGTCACACTAAAATTGGGAGTCCTTGTAGACTGACTAATGGGGTGAAGGAAAATATTGTCATCCCCCCAGATCGTGATCCTTATATAGACACCTCCATCATCTGATAATCCTCTAATAACTCCCTTGAGTTTTAAAGAGTTTGAAAAATTTAATAATTATTAGAGATTAAATGGAAAACCATGCTCTGATACCAGTTGTAACAACCCCATTTCCTGGTAATCCCCAATTAAGGAAGACCAAGAAGTCAGAGCTGCTATCCCAAATCAGGATCAATGATTTTGCAAATAATAAAAAATAATTAATAAATTCTACCAAAGACTAAAATGAGAACTGGAATAAATTTACTTTTAACACGCCTTCAAAAATAGGTAACTCGAAGTTTTACCCGTAGTAGAATTCTATCTACCTAAATCCTCCTTTAAAATTTTAAATTTAATCTTCACAGGTTCCACTTCACTATTTGTCCAATTTCAGATATTTCCTAAAATGTTGACAAACAAAACGTCAGTCAGTATAAATGACTATACTGGTATGTGGTGACAACCAAAATATTGCACATACATTCTAATAACTTAATCACATCAAATAGATGTTAATAATGCAAGATTACATTTTTCAATATGACTTCCCAATTGGTTTTACTCATACTCTGGGATACCCTCTCTTAGGGTTTAGTCCTTGCAAGGGACTTAAGGCTACCTTCTCCATCCTAAGCTTGGTACCTGGGGTCACCTCTTTGGGTGCCCGATGGTCTTTTCTTTGGGGCTTGACCAACTCTGACCTTCCCTCTGGGGCTTGGTCTCTCATCTTACATCCAGAGATGGTATCTAGGTTCGGGCAAGTCATACATATACTTAAATTTTGATAATTATATTCACTTTAAAGATTGCAAAAATAAAATCATCCAAGCAGTTTATTTCCATGCAATCGATAAAACAGCAGAAAACTCAGGGAAACTAAAGTGAGTACTCTTAATTATCCACATACCTGATTAGGAGATTTCACAAGAAATAAGCACAATCCAATCAATCAGGAAATCCAATCCAAGCAAGCAAGTCAACTACACAAAAACATAGAATTCAGAAAAGCATATGCCACCTATTTACAACACACTTATTAAGAATCTACTTTATTGACTTGGAATTACTTTCTAGGTTTTCTTATATGAATTAGGATTTCATTAGGGTTCCTTTAGATCTATTTACAATTTTCCTCTTTTATATCCACAAAACCCTAAAACAACAGTTCTAGGTACAAAACCCTAATTATCCAACTTAATAATATTAACATCTTCCTATCACCTAATAGGCTTAGGATCATCCTAGTATCACTTTTAAACAAAGGATTTTTGAAGTTTATCTCATTACCAATCATTAACCCTAGATTAGGGTTTCTAATCCCTTTAATGCCCATTGATATATCAAACCCTAAATTAAGCTATTTTGCACATGGATCATCTACTTAGACATCAAAACGTCCTTTTATTAACAACAGGTTAATAGACCAATAGATTATCCATATTAATCATCTCAAATTCACATAACAACAAATTAGGGTTTTTCCTCATTTTAAAGCATTAAGATTAGCTACTTTAACCACTTTCCGAACTATGATTAGAATCAAGCTCTAAATCCATTTTTTTAATACCTTGCATTTTTCTGATTAATTTTCATATATTACATGTTCACATACGATCTACCATTAATTAGATACGAATTTTACTAATTAAATATTTTATGGCCAATTAGGGATTGACATGCGTCCCTTTCGACTCCCTTGAGTCGCGCCAGTGGGGCCGAGCGTGAGCCAATCGGCTCACGCTCCATCAGCACCCTGGCCCACAAAACAGTGTGCCTTGTGCAAGATAAAACAAAATGAAAGGACAAAGATGCCCTTACCTGGACTGAAGGGCCGGTAGGGTAAGAAGGTACTTTGCCTGAGTGTCGTCTTCAACCTCGGTGCCTCACCTCTCAGTAGTCTGATGGTCAACACACACATTGACTCTGAGCTCCGCTCCCTCTGTGTGTGAACCAAGACTGCCCAGAACACCGGCATGCTCCTCCAAACTCAATAAACTCACCAATTCCTTATCTAATGCTATCCATTTTCAGTACAACACCGCTAGCCCTCTAGAGATAGTTGCTCTAAGACGAGGGTATAGGTCAGGGTAGAATCTCAAAGTGGTGATAGCAACAAGTTTTTTGATCCCTTCTGAACACACGAGATGGTTTGTAGATTTGTTGGTACCGCGGAGTACCCCCCCCCATATAGGTAGGGTTGGCGAGAGAATCCCAATTGGGGGAACACAATATCTCCTCAAGAGTCCCCAAAAGTCAAGGTTGTTCAATTTGGGAAAGGCTCCTAAACTTGATGGAGAAGTTTCCAACCTCTCTCGCACATTAGGGATCGAAAAAGAGTAAAAGGAAAGTTCATTGGTTTCCTCCTTGGATAGGGATCTAGACAACAACCCATCATTGTCAGATTATGAGATCTGCAATCTCGATCGTGAGATCTAGGGTGTAGGTCGTCCGCGTTATAATTAAACTGAATTTATATTCCCAATTGAATTGTGACATTTAATCTATTTAAAAGATTACCCTTTCACTTTAGGAATCTTATAAAATCCATAACTCCTTATTCGTTTATCCTTTTCCATTTAAATTTTAAGGGGAACTTTGCATTGACATTATCTACTCGTGTACCAAGTTTGAGTCCCAAAATTGAAAGGAAAGAGGGGTTTTCTTCACATACAAGTTAACACTTATTAGGGCATAATTTATTCATATCTTCTCTCTCTTTCACTTTTATCTTCTTTATTTGGATTTCTTGTAACTCAAGAAATCTTAGGGATTCAAAATCCACTCATGATGAACAAACTCTTAGCCTTCTAGGTGTTTCTTCAACCTTCATTTACATTATTTCAATTCCCTTCATTAAGGATTTCTTTTCATCGTTTATTCCCTTTTTTGATATTGGGCTCATTAAGAAACAAGGCCCATGTAGCCACACACATATAGAAGACATTTAGCAAAGAAATCCACACAAAGAACTCAAATCATACAATTTTCATATTCATATATCTTTAATGGAGAAATTACATTTCAACCCAAACCTATGAAAATTGAGGTTATAATATCCTCCCCTCAGAAAAATCTTGCCCATAAAATTCAACAATCTAACAAACAAGTCAGGATATTCTTTTTCCATGTCTGTCTTCACCTCCCATGTGGCCTCATCCTCTCCATGATGCTTCCAAAGAACCTTTACCATCTCTATATTATTACATATGTGTTCTTTCACCTTGGTATCTACAATCTGCAAAGGTGACTTAGGATATGTCAGCTTCCCTTGAAGCTCAATTGATTCAATGCTCATCACATGGCTCAGATCATGCACATAACGCTTTAGATTGGACATATGGAAAACATCATGTATCATACTATAATGAGGAGGTAATGCCAAGCGGTATGCAGCTTCACCAATATGTTCTAACACCTCAAACAGACCCACATATCAGGGACTCATCGTCCCTCTATTCTTAGCTATAGCTCAGAGCGGTCAGATTTTCAAAAACACATGCTCTCCCATAGTGAACTGCATGTCAGCCCGCTTCACATCAGCATATGCCTTCTGTCAATCCTGGGCTCTTCAACCTCTACTTGATCAAAGCAACTTTATCTGCATACACTTGGAGCTCATCTAACCTCAACAAGGTCCTCTCCCTGACATCATCCCAATAAAGCGGTGACCGAAACGGTCTCCCATATAAAGCTTTATATGGAGGCATTGCGATACTAGTTTGGTAGTTGTTGTTGTATGTAAAATCAGCTAAAGGTAAGTATTGCTTCCATGATCCACCCCAATCGAGCACACAAGCTCTCAATAGATCCTTTAATGTCTGAATCATCCTCTTTGACTGTCCATCGGTCTGGGGGTGATAAACTATATTGAACTTCGACCTTGTACCGAGTTCTTCTTATACCTACTTCCAAAACATGGAAGTGAACTTCGGGTCTCGATCGGAAATCTTAGAACCTGGTACACCATGCAATCATAATATCTCTCTAATATACAACTCAGCTAGGTCTAACACCTTGGCAGTGGTCTCTAAGGCAAGGAAGTGTGCTGACTTAGTAAGGCAATCTACCACAACCCATATCATATCATGATCTCTCTTGGTTCGGGGTAGACTCACCACGAAATCCATGGTGATCTACTCCCATTTCCACTCTAGAATCTCTATCAACTGTAAAAGTCCACTGGGTCATTGGTGTTCAGCCTTCACCATCTGGCATGTAAGATAGCTGGCCACATATGTCGCAATGTCTCTCTTCATCACTGGCCACCAGAAATACCTCTATAGATCCTTAAACATATTTGTAGTGCCCGGGTGTACCATGTACTTAGAACCATGAGCCTCTTGTAAGATATGCTCCTTTAGAGGTGAATTCTTCGAGACCCAGATATGGTTCTCATAGAGGATTCCAACATATATTCCCACGGAGAGTCAGGTCTGCAATTTCTCTAACAAGCCCTTCATCTTTCCAAGTTCTGAACTGGTCAACTGAGCAGCCACTAGTTCACTCAACAAATCAGATTTGATCTGGATGTTGGCCAAATGAACTTGGTCCTCTAACGATTGTGGAGTCCACTCCACAAGATCATCTAGATTCCTCTACTAGCTAGATAAGATAGCTGCACACCTGAGCTATTTTCGACTAAGCACATCAGCTATGACATTAGCCTTCCCAGGGTGATAGGTGATGGTGAATTTGTAATCCTTCATGTACTCCATCCACTATCTTTGTCGTGGATTCAAATCCCTCTATATCAGGAGATACCTCAGAATCTTATGGTTGGTGAAGATCTCAAAGGTGTCTCCATATAGATAGTGCCGCCAGCTCTTCAAAGCATGAATGATAGCAACAAGCTCTAGGTCATGTGTTGGGTAGTTCACCTCATCGGGCTAAAGATGTCAAGAAGCATATGCAACCATATGCCGATTCTGTTCCAACACACAACCAAGTCCCATCTTTGATGCATCGGTGAATATCATGAAACCCTCATTGTCGGATGGTAAGGTCAACATTGGAGTGGTGGTCAACTTCTTCTTCAGCTCCTAGAAGCAAGCTTCACTTACATCAGACCACGTGAACTTTTCATCCTTTTGGGTCAGCTTGGTGAGCGGAAAAGTAGACTTTGAGAAATCCTTAATGAAGCGTCGATAGTATCTGGCCAACCCCAAGAAGCTACAGATCTCTGAGGGATTCTTCATTGTAGGCCAACATTGAACGGCTGACACTTTAGCTGGATCCTCATCAATCATTCCTCCGGATATGATGTGTCCAAGAAACATAACACAGTCTATCAAAAACTCACATTTCAAGAATTTCCCATAGAACTTCTTCTTTCTTAGGATGTCAGAGAATCTACCCAGGTGGTCACAGTGTCGATCTAGGTAATCAGAATACACCAAGATGTCATCTATGAACACTATGACAAAGGAGTCAAGGAAGGGTTGGAACACACTATTCATGAGGTTTATAAAGATGATGGGTGCATTAGACAACCCAAACAGCATAACCACAATCTCATAGTGGCCATAATGGGTTCGGAAAGTCATCTTAGGGATGTCATTGCTCTTAAATCATACTTGGTGGTATCCAAACCTCAAATCATAATTGGAAAAGACTCATGCAGATTCGAGCTGGTAAAAAAGGTCATATATTCTGGGTAAGGGATACTTGTTCTTAATGGTAGCTTGATTGATCATCCTATAGTCGATACACATCTAGAGTGATTCATCCTTCTTCTTCACAAAACGAATTGGTGCTCCATGGTGATGTATTAGGTCTAATGAAAGCTTTATCTAGCAATTCCTGCAGTTGTTTTTTCAACTCGAGCAACTCAACAGGGGCCATCAAATAAGGTGCCTTAGATATAGGATTTGTCCCAGGAGCTAACTCTATCGAAAAGTCCACCTCTCTCTCAGGGGGAATTCCATTCAAATCATCTGGAAAAACATCTGCATACTCCATGAGTACCTCTATTTCCTCAAGATATCGCACCTTAGGCTCTGGCTCAGTGACTACTGCTAGGAAAGCTTGAAAGCCTTTAGATATCATCTACTCGTCCTTCAGAGCCGACACATATAGGCTGGTGGTCACACCTCTCCTTCCTTGAATGGTAAAGAGTGGGTGACCAGGTTTCCTAATAAGGATCTTCTTTTCCCTATAGTCAATCTACGCTCTATAGGTGAAAAGCCAATCCATACCATGATTACACCAAAATCATTCATATCGAGAAGGATGAAATTAGTAGGAAGCTCAAGACTCAGGTACTTAACTGGAAAGACAAGGTTTTTTTTAAAGAGATGTATATATTTGACCACTAGGGGTGGTGGCATCCAAAACATAACGTAAATCCTTGATGTACAAACAAAGCATAGTTGCCAAATTTCTCAAAATGAAAGTATTAGTAGAACCAGAATCAAAAAGATCTTTTACATTTTGTCCCATGACTTCAAGCATGCCTACATAGTTTCATAATGTATCAGACTACTATTACATGATCAAACTAAACTGAAAGGGAAACTCTATGGGTTATTGCCCTCTATCAACCCATTATCATTCTCCTGAACTTCTTCATTGTTGATGACAAACACTCTAGCTTATCTCCACTCTCCAATAGGGGGAACTCCAATTGGTGCTCCTCCTCCTACTGGGGTGTTGTTGCCACTAGTTGTGCTGTCACTGGACCCAGACCTCTCAGATCAGATTGAGGACAGTTGGTGATGAAGTGTTCCTCCTACTGGCAACGGAAGAACACCCTCTTCTCAAAGCGCACTTCCTAGGATGTGTCTGTCCATAGGTACGTCACTTCTGAAAGTGGCTCTCACCAAATGGCTTTCCTTTGCCTCCATGCTTTCCCTTGGCGTTGTTACACCCTTGTCCTTTCTTGTTGTAATCACCCGTTTTCAAATTAGTCATTTAATTAGGGTTTACTTGGATGATTGTATGCTTAACTAAGTTGATCATTGTTTAAAGCTTGATTAGTGACGGTAGTTAAGTTTTAATGTTTTAAACATAATGAGAAGGTTTAATTATACTTTCATTCACATAATTAGGGTTAAGATTTGGAAAACCTAATCGGCCCAAATTAGGGTTTTGATGACATATGAATACATAATTTTATAAGTATAGTGTCTTACTAAATTATTTTTATTATTTTATGTGTAACTCTTATTTAATTAAAATTTGGATATGATTTGTATATCTCAAATTTTAACACTCTTGAAAAATATTAGAATTTTTGAATAATTTTCTGACCTATTTGTAGGTCGAGTTTCAAACTCAACCGATCATATTTTTAGATTGATATAGCAATGTGGTAATTGAATTTTATCTTTTTATTGGTACATCCAATTGATCTCAAATTTTAACTAGAGTTTGAAAAACCAATTATAGACATAATATTAAATTAGAATAATTTTTGGATGATTTTTGATCTCTACAGAGAGGGATGTCGGCCGAGTTATGTGAAGGACAAACTCGACCGACCATGTTGTTGATTGCAATATAGCAGTGTAGTATTTGATTTTTAATTATTTATTAGTAACTCAAAATGATTTAATTTTTTACTTTTGCTTAAAAACTCAATTTCATACATTGGGTTAAAGTTAATAATTTTTGGATGAGGTATGAGTTCTGAAAAATGTGGTGTCGGTCGAGTCTATAACTCAGTCGACCAACCAGTCTGAGCAAAATAAAAATATAATAAAGGGCTTATTTGCAATTGTTCTAAGCACCTCAATTCATCTATATGACTAACCTAACACACAAGGAGCTCTCATAACTCATCATTCATGTCAAAGAAATGAAATTCTTGAGAGAGAGGAGAGCTAGGGTTTTGAGAAGAGAAAGTGGTGGAGATGTTGACCTAGGGTTTCTCTATCCAAGATATGATGAAATCAAGTAAGTTTAGCTTCTTTGCATAGAATTTCAGTGACTCTTATCTCACATTTCAAGATTATGTCCCTCCCCTAATTTGATTTGAAATCACATCAAATCTCCCCCTTTTCTCACTCTTTCTCTTCTAATCCCCATTTCTAGGGTTTCCGAGTTGAGAGGAGAAAGAATTGAATTCATTTGCTAGAGTTTGATTGGGTTTCCAAAAATTCAGTGTTTGACCTATGAATTTAAGATGTTTGGCACCTGAGGTGAGTGTTTTTCTCCATCCTAAGCATTCGATTCATGTTGAAATCCTAATTCTATCCGGTTAAAACAATCAGAATCCTTGTTTGTATATGTATGTGATTGGATTTAATTTGGGAAAGATATTGGGGGATCCAATTCTACTGATTTTGATTATGTCTCATTGACTGGAACTTGATTAGTTACTAATATATTGATTGAGCATCCATGGGTTTTCTTATGGGTAGATGACTATGCTATTTCATGTGATTTTGCCTAAAAATCAGCCCAATGGCCGATATGCTTGGAATTGAATTGGCATGTATAAAATCATATTTGAATTGTACTAGATTGTATTATACAAGTGTATTGTTGAATGTTAATGGAATTGAATGACCACATATCCTGATTAGGATTTGTGTTGAGGAAGTGAATCAAATGAGTCAATTAATCAATGTATACTTATGATTGATGAATGAAATGTGTGAAAATGGAGACTAGGGTTTCCATGTTTGTGAATAACCATAATGAACCCTTGAATCATGATTGGATTACTGAATGATATGATTCCTATGATATTTTGATCTAAGTAATGACTTCTTGAAAACCCAAAAATTTTAGTATTAGGATGAATATGAGTGATAAAGCTAGAACTTGTATATGATGTTGTAAATGTGATCAAATGCTAAAGTTGAAAGTATTCATACTTCAATTGAATATGCCGAGTCTTACTAATATCCTCTAAGTCTAATGCATTTGTTTTAGTATAATAAAGAATAATCATTGTTGATTATGGTAATGACATTAGAAGTCAATGACATGGTACACTTAACTAAATATAAGAAATGATATGAAGAGAAAATGTATTGATGGTGATGGCAAGTTAAAGATGAAACTAATGAAGTTATTATGATGAAGTCTTTAATCCTTTGTTTTAATTATGTATGGATTAAGCCAAATTGAATGAAACGTACTAAAACTAGACTTTGATGGATATCAATGAAAAGAGAAGTATTTTATATCAAGTGAGTTAAAAATGATTGGTTCCAGTAAATTTAATGAACATGACATGAGAGAAGTTGAGATTAATAAATATGAATTGAAAGAAAAGGATGAGAATTAGTAGACAAATTTAAGAAACAAACTCTAACCCTAAAATGTTGAGCTAGATGGTTCTAGTGAATGACAATCTCAAATGAGTGATTAAGGAATGTACATAATTGTAGCTCAATTCAATTAAAAGATGAGGTTCAAGCATTTGAATTGATTTAAAAGAATGTGTTCTTGTATTGTAATTGTCAGATAGAATACTTGTACTATGAGAATGAACTGTTTTGATGGAATTCAAATGATAATTAACATGTGTGGATTAGTAACCCCATATGAAGAATGTGAAATAAAAGAAGAGAACTAAGTCTGTTATGCATGTATATACATGAAATTTATTGGCATATATTCAGATTGGATGGAACAAGCATATGTTGTATGATAAATCTATTCTGAGTATAAGGAATGATACTTGATATCTATATGCTTTCTAATGCTAGTTCTAATTCCTCTGCTAATATTTGTTAAGAACTGTGATATATAATGAACTGATAAGATTTATGTTGAAATTGAATTTAATATGCACTCCTTACATTGAGAAACCCTGATAAGGGTAAATGTTGCATAATGAGATTATGTCTAGGGCTGAAAGCCCACTGATGATGATAAAACCCTGATGGAGTAAATGATGGACAATAAGATTATGTCTTGGGTTGAAGGCCCACTGTTGATGATTTCTATGAGTTGATGTAGAAGATAGAAATAGTCATATTTGTTGCAATCAATAGACTTATTGTGCTTCTTGCTTTGATCATTGCCCTTATTGATAAACTTAATATGTTTCATGTTATTCTAGTTACGCGAGAATACATAGATATGATATATGATGTTTTGAATTCTTGTAAGATGAGTAAAAGAGATTAATAACAAGTGAAATGATGGAACATCTAGTTAGGTGCCCTGAACACCGTGAGTTTCCCCCGAGGACCACATTGGGGAAACAAAATAGATCTCCTTGTAGTAATTGATGAATTATGAGAAGGATTCCCAGAGTGTAGATTGAGACCTTAAAGGTTAGACTGCTAGGATTTAGAAGTGAGTCATCTGGAGTGGCTCTGGCCCTAAATCCTTGCTGTGAAAGTATATGTCCAGATGGAACCGACTCTATTGAAATGAAATATGTGAAATGTGAAATGTAAAATATGTGAAATATTGTGATATGTGATATATTGTTTTGCTGGTTCCTATCTCGTGTACCCGAGATGAGGACGTGAGCCTCTTTAGGCAACCCTAAGGTGGCCAGGGTCTGTTGTTGATATCTTAGGGTGGTCGACTAAATCCTAAGATAGTGACAGTGAGTCGTTGACATGAGAATCGGGCGTGGTAACTTGTACTTGGTGAGGTACAAGCCAAGTAGTTTTAGGGCAAATGAATAAAATATGATAAGCCGTGTAGAACATGATTTGAATGGTTGTTACATTCCTTGTACATCTACTTGATATTTTGTCATTGTTGATTTTGCTTCTTGTTGTAGAAAGTAATCATGTTGCTATGGACATTTTCATATTATGATCTATCATGTCGACAAGTTAAATATGTTGGGATTTATATACATTCTGAATATGAGTTGGATTGCTTGCTATTTGATAGTATTGTTTGGTATATATGTATTATGTGTACTTCAGCTTTAGGACTGCAACATGTATTCCTGGTCCGGCCGATGGAGTGTCACAAAGTTAATTTTATTGTTATGTATTGATTCAAAATTCTTAGAACTTGACTTATTTCTCATGTAGTAGGGTCCTTAATTTGAACTAAGAAGTATCTATTGATTTATTCATAGACATGCTATAAAAGATGTTTCAAAGTTATAATTGGCTTAAGTGATTACCGTAAGTGTTGGATTATATTACCATTGTAAGTCATGACTTATGATAGAACTATCTTCTATACTTTTCAATATCTGCATGTTTCTTTTAAGTTTTTATACTTAATCTAATTCTAATGCATGTACCTAGCTTAAGTGGGAGGCATTGGGGATCTATATGAGTCTCAGGAGGTTGTTTCAAATATTTTTAGGTATAATTATATCCAGCAGAGAGGTCGTGATAAAGAAGATATAAATAACATAATCTAGATAGATTAGAATGTCTTTGTACTCTCTCTTTCCCGAGATGGGTTGTAGATTAAGTTTGTTCATCAATATAAATGTATCTGATGTAAATTGAATCGCATGTGAGAACAAGATTTGATTCTGGATTTAATGGAGTTGAATATGATTTTTGATATCTGAATGTGATGTCCTTGATGTGACATTGATTTATGAGTTTGTGAACAAAGAAAAAGGAAAAATTTATCTGTGTTGTTTGTATGTTATTTATTCGCCTTTGTCGAGAATTCATTATTTTATTTCATAATTTTGGTTTAGGCTTTGGGATTATCTCTAATGAATGGTATTTATGCTTATCAAAAGAGTGGGTCCCGACACTTGTGATCATTCTTATGGCCATGCGTACCTTCAATGAAACCCAAATTTCCTTTGGATGGGTTCCGAGTAGGAATCATCGTCCTCTCCATGTCCAGGGTGGTGTTGTAGGCTTCAATGAAGGTTGTTGGTTTACTCTCCATCACTTGAGGCATGATGGTAGGGTGAAGTCACTCAACAAAATGGTCCACCCATCTAACCTAATTCATAATGTGCCGAAAATGCTCCAGAATGCAAAACTTGCCGCCAAAGTCTGTGACAGATAGGCTACCTTAGATCAGGTTGGTGAACTCCCTTCCTATATCCTTCTTATATGAGGTGGAAATGAATTTGGCTGTGAATATAGTCCTGAAGTCAGTCCATGCCATCAGGTCCGTCTCAATCCATGATGTGGTTCTCCTACCAGATCTTTGCTGCTCCTTCCAAGAGGTGAGCAACAAATGGGACCTTCTTGTTCGGCTGCACCTTGAACATGCAGAAACCATTCTCGATTGCTAGTATCCAAGCATCTGCTTTGTCAACCACCTCTGTCTTATCCTCTCCCCAGAATTTCTCAATGTTTAGCTTGACGAAGTCCAAAATGGTGACTCCAAGTTGGGGATGAACAGGAAGCGGTTCACCATTTTCATCTCTAGCTATGTCCCTGAGGGCTAGGGCACTAATGGCCTCGGTTAGTTTCTTCTACTGTTCCATCCAGATGGCATCAGGAGTGTGGAATACTAATGTAGGTCCCGAGCCACCAGTCGGGTTCTCCTGAGGCTTGACTTCATCTACAAACATGGGTTCCTTTTCTTGGTTCATCTCTGGGTTGTAGAAGGGAACCAACTTAGGGTCTGAGCCTTCTTCTGAGGCTCCCTCGAGTCTCCACTACTACAGAAATAGCATTCAGTGTCGCTTTTCTGGGCGTCGGTTATTAAGGAACACGGACGCCTTATATTAAAGGCGTCGGTTATTTAGAAGAACCGACGTCTATATTCAAAGACCAGCCAAACACGGGTACCGCTTTGTATACAGCGTCGGTTGTTTATACAAAACTGACGCATCATGTCATCCAATTTTCGAGCGAAAAAAATAATGTCACTTTCGGCGTCGAGTCTGTAGTTAAAACACCGACGCTTATGTGCGATGGAAATTTGCGCGAAAAGTGTCCTTTTCCACGTCGGTCGTCCTTTAATCACCGACGCTGAATGTGGTTCCCGCCAAACATTTTCACGAAAATATCGTCCAAATGGACGTCGGATGTTGCGAACGACCGACGGTAAAGATGTTTAGGCGTCGGTTGTTGTAAACAACCGACGCTATTGGGGAACTTCATAACCTTCGATCGCCCGACTCTTCCCCTTTCTTATGTTTCATTGCTACCCTATTTCCCTATTGCGGCGATTTCTCCGGCGATTTCTCTGCTACTGGTACTAGTTTTTCTTCGGCGCTTCTCTCCGGCGCTTCTCTCCGGTGCCCCATCTCCGGCGTCCCCTCTCCGGCGCCCCTCTCTGACGCGGTTCTTCTCTGGCACCCCTGCTGCCCGCCCTGCTGCTCCAACCGCCTGCGCCGCCGCCACGCCTGACAACCGGCGCCGCCGCAACGCCTGGTGCCCACCTGCCTGCCACGCCTGAGAACCGGCGCCGTTGTACCCCCTTCTCCTTCTCCTCCGCCTGGCCGCTGCCTGCCTGCCGCCGCCTGGCCGCCTGCCTGCCTGCTGCGGCTGACGCTCCTGCTCGTCGGAGTCACTGCCGCTGGTTCTAGAGCTCGTCGGCCGCCACCCACGTACTCAACCAGCTCGACCTCACCCTACTCTTCTTGCCCAGGTACCTGCAGACCTACCCATGCGCGAAATTGGTTCTTTATGTGCTGACCTAATCTGCTTGCCTAATCTATTTGCACGAAATTGGCTCCCTACTCTGCTTGCTTAATGTGCCTAATCTGCTTTAAGTGGTCCTAATATCATAACATGATAGTTTTATTATATGATTTGTGGCACTTTAGGGTGTATATACATGCAAATTATATAAGTGATAGATGTTGGATGTTTGTCAAGGTTTCTTGAAGATTGAATAAGTGATAGATGCTGGATGTTTATTTATTTCATCTATCCATGTTGCCTATAGTTTATAACATTGCATTGTGAATTATTGCATGTTTGAAACTATGAAATTCTTGATTTATTAGATGATATTCAAGAAAACCCTAGTTTGATGAGCATGTTGTTAATCATGTTAATTATGATTCTTCTATATATTCTGATGTCATTATATAATTATGTGATCCCAACATATTAAATTGAATTAGAATGATTTCATGAATTATAGGGTTTATATAAGAATGACAACACATGTATTTGTTGGCCTAGAAACCCGTCCAAGATTTACTCAGTAGGAGTAAATCTTGGATAGTCCCCAGTTTGGGACTGTTCTTGAATACCTAATCTCACTTAGGATGTAAGTTTATAATGTGTATTGGGTTTTCGAGAAAATTTCGGTAGCATTTCCCCGTTTGTTCTCTAAGTACATATGTACTTAGAGAACAATGGGGAAATGCTGCCGAAATTTTCTTGAAAACCAAATACACATTATACACTTACATCCTAAGTGAGATTAGGTGTTCAAGGATGGGATAGGTGGTACACATTTATTATATATAAGATTGACATCAAATGTGTTTGTTGGCCTAGAAACCCGTCCAAGATTGACTAATATATACTTGTTTCCTAATATATACTTGTTTAAAAAGTTAACTGATGTTATACAACTTTTTCTGAAAATATATAACATCGTTATATGTACTTACACTTTGTTAATACTAATATTGTGCCATCTCTGTCTTCCCATAACAATGACTATGAATTGGGCCTCTATGTCAATGTTAACGTTCCCTATTGAAGAACAATTGGACATCATCCTAGATGATCGTTCCTTAAACCAATTGGTCATACCCAAACATTGGCGTTTTCTAAAAGGAAGACACTACATGCCTGGTAAAGTGACCCTAACTTTTGGAAATTATTCACATGTAATCGAGGTTGAGTATGATTTGGCGGGAAATCTTGTATCAAAATCCGGTTGGCGTGATTGGATTGGAGAGCTGCATGTGGTCCGTTGGAATAGGCTTTTTCTCCGTCCAGTTGGCGATAATTCCATCAAAGTTTGGATAACCAACAGCAACTGCAAGACCCCCGATCATATTCTGCGGTATGAGCGCACGGCGTCGCATATCAGCTCAGACAAATCTGAATCTGAGGCCCCTATCAGTTCAGATTCGTCTAAATACAGTGAGGAGCTTCGTGACACAGCTTCATCATCAAAAAGAAGTTATTGATGCATGCGGGACCATGTTGGTGTAGTATTTAGTTGTCTATCTATCTAGACTTGTCTGTAGTAATAGTTTTTTTAATTATGCGCATGTTTAGGGGTACACCAACCCCTTTGTTTAGTTATTGTTATAACTAAAGTGTGTGTTCCCATGAATGGAACTGTAAGTTGCTACATGAATGCTTATAACTGAAGTGTGTGTTCCCATGAATGTTCCCATTTACATTATTACACTACTAATTTCTCATATTGTCTTGCCTCAAAAAAAAATTCTTTTATTGTTTAGTCTATTTTAATACGACATACTTGCTTATATCTTTCTTAATGATGAACTGTAATACGACATACTTGCTTATATACTTGTTTCCTAATATATACTTGCTTTCCTAATATATACTTGCTTTCTCTGATCATAGAATGGATAGATCATGGATGTCCATTCGTAATCGTTGCACCCCAGAGTTTATATCTGGTCTTGATCATTTTATTAGATTTGCCGAGGAACATAGGAAAAAACCTATAGATAGGTTCTACTGTCCATGTAGGCATTGCGGTAACAACTTGAAACTCAACACTGGTGAGGAAATCAAAAGTCATGTCATGTGCAACGGGATTGTACAAGGCTATACAGAATGGCACTGGCATGGAGAGATTTCAAAATCGAATCAAGTAGATGTCAATAGCAGTGCTTGGGTGGAAGAAGAAATTGCCTCCGATGACGTAAATGTGAACGAACTAGTTCCAGTAGACATTGTTGATGCGATGCTGGATAGTTGTAGGGTAGAGCACACCGATCCACCTCCTATCTTTACAAACATTGTGCATGATGCTGAGATACCGTTATACACAGGCTGTGCTAAGTTTACGAAGCTTAGCGCTGTGCTGAGATTGTATAAGTTGAAAGCTAACAATAGATGGAGCGACAAAAGCTTCACTGAATTGTTGACTTTGTTGAAAGAAATTCTTCCTGAAGGAAACGAGCTGCCAATCTCAACATACCAGGTAAAGAAAATGTTGTGCCCAATGGGAATGGAGGCCAAAAAGATACACGCATGCCCGAATGATTGTGTATTATTTCAAAAGGACTATGTAGATTTGAAAGATTGTCCAAAATGTGGTGCGTCACGATATAAATTGACGACTTCGGGGGAGTCCAAAACTGGTTCTCCTGCCAAGGTGTTGTGGTATCTACCTATAACGTCACAGTTTCAACGTTTGTTTGCAAATCCGAAAGATGCGAAGAATTTGAGGTGGCATGCAGATGTTAAGAAAAATAATGATGGGATCCTACGACATGCGTCTGATTCCCCACAGTGGAAGAAGATTGATGTATTGTTCCCTGAATTTGGTGAAGAAGTCAGGAATCTAAGACTTGGGCTTTATACAGACGGGATGAATCTGTACGGGACATTGAGCAGCCAACATAGCACTTGGCCAGTCATGCTTGTTATATACAATCTTCCTCCCTGGCTGTGTATGAAAAATAAGTACGTTATGTTGTCATTGTTGATATCGGGCCCTAAACAACCCGGAAATGATATCGATGTTTATCTTGAACCTTTGATTGATGACTTAAAGAAACTTTGGGCTGAAGGTAAGACTAAAGATGGGATAAAATCCAGACTGGACCTACGTGAAATGGGAATAAGGTCAGAATTAACAGAATTACGTGAAATGGGTAATAAAAGAACATACTTACCTCCCGCTTGTTACACGTTGTCTAGAAAGGAGAAGAAAACTTTTTGTGAATGCTTGGTAAATGTTAAGGTGCCACATGGTTACTCATCCAACATCCGTAGATTGGTATCAATGAAAGATCTGAAGTTGATAGGTCTTAAATCTCATGATTGTCACACTCTAATGCAACAAATATTGCCCGTGGCAATTCGATCTATATTGCCGAAGCATGTAAGGTTTGCAATTACTAGACTTTGTTTCTTTTTCAACAGTCTATGCAGCAAAGTTATTGACCCTGATACTCTCGATAATTTGCAAAGAGAAGTGGTTGTTACCCTATGTCAGCTTGAGATGTATTTCCCTCCTACGTTCTTTGATATCATGGTACATCTTGTTGTCCACTTGACTAGGGAAGTGAAAATCTTGGGACCGGTTTTCTTGCATTGGATGTATCCCTTTGAACGATACATGAGCGTTTTTAAAGGTGATGTTCGAAACCGTTATCGTCCTGAAGGGAGTATTATTGAAGGTTATGTGGCGAGAGAGGTTATGGATTTCTGCAATGACTTTCTCAGTGGTAATGACACTCCTGATAATGATAAGAATATTGAGGAGGGCAAAGGAATTTTGGGATCACGGGTGAAAGTAATCAGCCGTGAGCAGTTGGAACAAGCTCACTTGTATATTTTACATAATATGGACGAAGTGAGTGTTTATATCGAGGAACATACCAATTTCATAAAGAGACAACATCCTCGAGCAAGTTCAATGTGGCTTGCTAGAGAGCATAATAAGACTTTTACTAAGTGGTTTGAAGATAAAGTCTTACATCAACTATCTCAAACACCAAATGATATTACAGAAACTATCAAATGTCTCGCCTTTAAACCAAAACCGAATGTTATGTCTTATGAAGGGTTTGACATTAATGGATTCACATATTACACAAAGCGCCAAGATGATAAGAGTGTCGTCCAAAATAGTGGGGTCACTCTTCAAGCGTCAACTATGTACTTTGCAAGTGCAAAGGATAAGAGTCCACGTGAAGCTAAAATGTCATATTACGGTGTCATTGAAGACATTTGGGAGTTTGACTACATAGATTTCAATATTCCGCTCTTTAAATGTAATTGGGTTGATAACACCAAAGGAGTTATAGTGGATGAATTGGGTTTCACTTTGGTGAACTTTGAAATGATTGGCGAGAAGGCTGAACCATTCATATTGGCATCACAGGCAAAACAAATATTCTATATCGATGATCCTGCAAATGATAAATGGTCGGTTGTTCTTCATGGTAAAAGACAGTTCATTGAAGATCCTATAGATGAAGAAGAGTACTATGATAAGTATGATGACTCCAGTCCATTCTCAGTTGGGTTGCCAACTCCACAAAATATTGAAGCTAATGATGACTTATATGTGCGCGGAGATCACAATGAAGGATTGTTAATTGATAAAAGATCACAATTTTAGAGACATGTATGTTTATACAAATGGTAAATGTTTTCCTTTTTCTAATTTATACAAATGCTAAATGTTTTCCTTTTTCTAGTTGATACAAATGCTAAATGTTTGCCTTTTTTATGACATTTTCAGATGGCTGACCATGATGAGAATGATGTTCATGATGAGCATGAAGTACATGATGAGCATGTTGTCCATGACGAGCATGGCGAGGATACCAATGTAAGTTCTAAAAACATATCCTGTATTTCTATAAAATTCATTATCTTCTAGTTATGTCATATATCCTATATTTCTATATTGGCCTAATTCAGTGTGTTTATTTTTGTCAAATTTTAGGTTGATGATGCAAATGTACCCACTGAAGCACTGGAGCAACTTGATGCGCGGAGAGGACATTCCAACTCGAGATATCGTCTACCGTTTCCTCCTCCTCCGCAGTAATATCCTCATCTCTAAACGTTTCTCGTAGGATTCTGAACCCCTCCCTTCCCTCTACTACATCGAAGCCATGCCGCAGTTGAACCCTTTTGCCGAGCCCTACCCGGCCAAGCAGGCGTCGCCTGAAGCACCACCGTCGTCGTCGTCTCCACCTCCATCGCAACTTGCTGTGCTAGTCCTGACAGTTTATCACCCCACATGCCTTCCTCCTCAGTTCCTGCCGCTAGACGACCACACAATGGATCCAAGAGGATTGCAGGCGTTCGCCAAAGACTATAGGCTGAGTTAACTCAATAGTTAACTCAGCCTATAGTCTTTGGCAAACGCCTGCATATCCTCTTGGATCCATTGTGTGGTTGTCTAGCGGCAGGAACTGGGGAGGAAGACATGTGGGGTCATAAACTGTTAGATATAATTGGGATGTTGATAGTGATGATGAATGATACTTTGTAAATGAATGTTTCTGAATGTTAAAACATGTATTTGAATGATTCTATATGTGTGAACGTGACAATTGAATTGATGTCTGAATGTATCTACTTGTGTGAATCTTTTTATGTTAATTTTGCAGGTTTGTGGCCTGTTTGTAGGCTGATATCAATGGATGTCGTAAACCTGCAGTTCAGAAAACTGAACTGCAGGTTCTCATCCTGCTGACCAGCCACAGCAGGCCTGCAAACAGATTTATAAAAAAAAATAGATATAGGCGTCGGTTATTTACCGATAACCGTCAGCACAGACTTACAGCGTCGGTTTTTTGTTGAACACCGACGCCAAAAGGGTTCGCGCCACAGGAAATGGGAGTCATCTAGGACACTTTTCTGCGTCGGTTTTTTAGTATATAACCGACGCAGAAAGCGTCCTAGATGACGCCGTTTTCTGTGGCGCGAACCCTTTTGGCGTCGGTGTTTTATAATAAACCGACGCCTTTATATTAAATAGGCGTCGGTTTTTTAACCGACGCTGAAGTGTCCAACCTTTTAGCGGCGCCCACATAGGCGTCGTTCAGAAACCGACGTCAAAGGGGGTTAAACAACCGACACTAAAAGGCACTTCTGTAGTAGTGCTCTTTCTCTTTTTTGAGGACTCGTCACCATGGTCCCTCTTCCTCTTCTCAGAAGATACCCACCTCTTACGGGGAGGCCTACCCCCAACAGGGTTCTTGGTGGCCTCAAAGGGAACAACTACGGTCTTCAAATGGGCCATGTTATTACATACTGGATAAAAATCTTTTAAACACATATTTATAACTTGTAAGATATGTAATCTTTAACTTACATTTGTGTCTTCTTATTTGGAGGAGGATTCCTTAATTCTTAACACTCTAAATTCCCAGACATAGGAGGTGATGGAGAGAGAGAAAATCCTAAGTACTTATGATTTCTCTAGAAATAAGAGGTAAAGAAGGGATGAAATCAAATGAGAAGACCTATTGGTATCTTATTTTGAGTCAAATCCTATGATTTTGGCGAGGCAGTCACACTGAATCTGGGATTCCTCATAGACTGACTAGCGGGGTGGAGGAAAATATTGCCATCCCCCAGATCATGATCCTTTTCTAGACACCTCCATCACTAGAAAATCCTCTAATAACTCCCTTGGGTTCTAAAGAGTTTGTAAAATTTAATAATTATTAGAGATTAATGGAAAACCATGCTCTGATACCAATTGCAACAACCTCGCTTCCCGATAACCCCTAATTAAGGAAGACCAAGAAGTCAGAGTCACTATCCTAAAACAGGATCAATGGTTTTGCAAATAATCAAAGATAATTAATAAATTTTACCAGAAACTAAACTGAGAACCGGAATAATAAAAATTTGCTTTTAACATACCTTAAAAATTAGGTAACTGGGAGTTCTACCCATAGTAGAATTCTATCTACCTAAATCCTCCTTTAAAATTTTAACTTTAATCTTCATAGATTCCACTTTACTATTTGTCCAATTTTAGATATTTTCTAGAATGTCAACAAACAAAACGTCGGTCAGTATAAATGAATATATCGGTATGTGGTGACAACTAAAATATTACACATATATTCTAACAACTTAATCACATCAAATAGTTGTCAACAATGCAAGATTATGTTTTTCAATATGACTTCCCAACCACTTTTACTCCTACTCTGGGATACCCTATCTTAGGGTTTAGTCCTTGCAAGGGACTTAAGGCTACCTTCTCCATCCTAAGCTTGGTTCCTGGGGTCACCTCTCTGGTGCCCGACTATCTTCCCTCTGGGGATTGACCACCTCTGCCTTCCCTCTGGGGCTTGGTCTCTCATCTTACATCCAGAGATGGTATGTAGGTTTGGGAAAGTCATACATATACTTAAATTGTGATAATCATATTCACTTTAAAGATTGTAGAAATAAAATCATCCAAGCAGTTTATTTCCATGCAATCGATAAAACAT
This sequence comes from Alisma plantago-aquatica, assembly GCA_963693085.1. NCBI lineage: Eukaryota > Viridiplantae > Streptophyta > Magnoliopsida > Alismatales > Alismataceae > Alisma > Alisma plantago-aquatica. The sequence goes on from OY856410.1 coordinate 1,200,945,259, forward strand.
CAGAAAACTTTGAGAAACTAAAGAGAGTACTCATAATTAACCACATACCTGATTAGGAGATTTCCCAAGAAATAAGCACAGTCCAATCAATCAGGCAATCCAGTCCAAGCAAGCAAGTCAACCACATAAAAGAATAGAATCCTGAAAAGCATATGTAACCTATTTACTACACACTTATCAATAATCTACTTTATTGACTTGGAATTACTTTCTAGGTTTTCTAATCCGAATTAGGGCTTCATTAGGGTTCCTTTAGATCTATTTACAACTTTCCTCTTTTATATCCACAAAACCCTAAAACAACAGTTCTAGGTGTAAAACCCTAATTATCCAACTTAATCATATTAACCTCTTCCTATCACCTAATAGGCTTAAGATCATCCTAGTATCACTTTTAAACAAAGGATTTTTGAAGTTTATCTCATTACCAATAATTAAACCTAGATCAGGGTTTCTAATCCCTTTAATGCCCATTGATATATCAAACCCTAAATTAATCTATTTAGCACATGAATCATCTACTTAGAGATCAAAACGTCCTTTTATTAACAATAGGTTAATAGGCCAATAGATTATCCATATTAATCATCTCAATTTCACATAACATCAAATTAGTGTTTTTCCTCATTATAAAGCATTAAGATTAGCAACTTTAACCACTTTCTAAATTATGATCATATTCAGGCTCTAAAAACCATTTTTATTGAATTCCTTGATTTTTTCTGATTAATTTTCATATATTACATGTTCTCATACGATCCACTATTAATTAGTTACGAGTTTTACTAATTAACCATTTTCTGGCCAATCAGGGATTGAAATGCGTCCCTTTCGACTCCCTTGAGTTGCGCCAGTAGGCCGGGTGTGAGCTAATCAGTTCACACTGCGCCAGCATCCTAGCCCGTGAATCAACACGCCTCACGTAAGACAAAACAAAATGAAAGGATGGAGATGCCCTTACCTGGACTGAAGGACCAGCGGGGCAAGAAGGTACTTTGCCCGAGTGTGATCTTCAACCTCAGTGCCTCGCCCCTCAACAACCTGATGGTCAACACGCATGTTGACTCTAAGCTCCGCTCCCTCTACATGCGAATCGAGACCACCCACATCACCGTCGTACTCCTCTGAACTCAACAAACTCACCAATTCCTCATCTACTTCTATCCACCATTAGGACGACATCGTTAACCCTCCAGCAATAGTTTCTCTGATATGAGGGTGTAGGTCAGGGTTGAATCTCAAATTAGTGGTATCAACGAGTTCATTGATCCCTTCCAAGCACGCGAGGATGGTTTGTATATTTGTTGGTACTGCAGAGTACCCCCCACCCTTATATAGGTAGGGTTGGTGAGAGAATCCTAATTGGGGGAAGCACAATCTTTCCTCAAGAGTCCCTAAAAGTTAGGGTTGTTTGATTTGGTAAAGGCTCCCGAACTTGATGGATAAGTTTCTGACCTCTCTTGCGCATCAGGGATCGAAAAGAGCAAAAGGAAACTACATTGGTTTCCTCCTTGGACTGGGATCTAGATGATGACCCAGCGCCATCGGATCATGAGATCCATGATCTAGATCATGAGATCTAGGGTCCAAATCATCTGTGTTATAATTAAATCGAATTTATATTCCCTATTGAATCATGACATTTAATCTATTTAAAAGATTACCCTTTCACTTTAGGAATCTTATAAAATCCATAACTCCTTATTTGTTTATCCTTTTTCATCCAAATTTTGAGGGAAACTTTGTATTGAAATTATCTAATCATGTACCAAGTTTGAGTCCCAAACTTGAAAGAAAAGAGGGGTTTTCTTTACATACAAGTAAACATTAATTAAGGCATAGTTTATTCATATATTCTCTCTCTTTCACTTTTATCTTCTTTATTTGGATTCCTTGGAACTTAATAAATCTTAGGGATTTGAAATCCACTCATGATGAAAAAACTCTTAGCCTTCTAGGTGTTTCTACAACCTTCATTAACATTATTTCAATTTCCTTTATTAAGGATTTCTTTTCATCGTTTATTCCCTTATCGATATTGGGCTCATTAAGCAATAAGGCCCATGAAGACACACACATATAGATGACATTTATCAAAGAAATCCACACAAAGAACTCAAATCATACAATTTTCATATTCATATATCTTTAATGGATAAATTACATTTCAACCCAAACCTATGAAAATTGATGTTATAACACATAGTAAATGAAAATTCAAGAGAACTGGGATAAGAAGAGAGAATATCCATTAGTTCTGATGTAGAGGCTAGTATCTTCATCTCCAACTACAGCAAGGATAAGCTCCTTCTCCCCAAAGGTGAGGTTACATGAGGTGTAAGGTGGAAGATGGTTAAAACTCTAAGAAAGTTAGGATTTTGGGTGTGAAGTAAGGTGTAAATGAGGTAGAAAGGGTAGTTGTGTCTTTGAGGTGGAGTGAATGTTCTAGTAGCAGACATTCTATAAGACTTATATAGGGTTCTAGGTTGTCTAGGGTTAGTGGGGGTCATTTGGGTATATAATTATATACATAAGTTATGGTTCAATGTAGAATGGTCATGCTACCCCCCTATGGTTGTGGTGTGGAGGGTACGAAAGGATTATGGTGATAAGATAAAGTCATGGTGAAAGTATTGTTGAAGTCAAATTGTGATATATGTGGGTAGTGCAACCATTCTGGGTGTAACAATTGTGGAAGTATGAAAGTGGGACAACCGTTTTGGGTAGAACATTCATGGATGTGGTAAGTAGAATGACCATTCTAGGTAGAATGACAATTGTGGCATGTGGTTGCCATGACTTGATAATGTGGAATAGCTGGGTGGTATGGGTGGTTTTACAATGGAGTTGGTCGACATGGGAGCTCTTTGTCACGGTAGTGGTGGCAGGAACGACCATTATGGCCACCACTCAAAGCATCCATTTTCACTTCCAGAGTGGATGTTCGGAGGTCCTTTTTCTTCTTTTATTACTTTGTGACTTGAGCATTGGTAGCATGCCCGTTCTCCGATAGAACTGACAATGTTTGGGCCTTTTATCTTGCATTTAAATCCTTCACTTGGCTATATATGGAGCTTTATGCTTTAAATCATTCTAGGATCACTTATGGTAGATTGGGGGTGGTCTTGGCTTCACTTTGGACTCCTCCAATCCTACAAAAGTCCTTAGATCAACATCCTTATCTCCCTTCCATCTACTCATGTTCAAGTACATACATAACATATTCAAAACATGGATAAGAGCATTTCACAATAAGACATAACTAATAGTGAAATAGTATGCATTCCAAGTATATTGATATGAAAAATGATCAATTAGACACAAGATGAAGACCCAAAATAGGGCTTCATCAATATCATACATATTTCTCATATATACAACATTACCAATCCTACAATGGGTTTCACATGTACTATTGGGGTCTAAAACCCACTTTAGAAAGGTTTTAATAATACTATTATTGATATTTACTTAGGTGGTAATATATAACAAACCATGGCAGGAACCAAGATTATTCAAGGTATGGTCCCATATTGTATTATATATACCATGTGATGTTCACATTTTCACATAGTTCTTTCAAATGAACAAGAGCTATTTTCCATATATCCATAAGTTCATGAGGTAATACTTCTATATATCTAGATCATATCATTAACTCAAGCTAGGGATGTTCATTACCACAACTTGTGTGTTTATTACAGATATCTACCCAATCCCTTACACCAACATTAATATGTACTAAATATCTAGCTATAGTCCAAATACAAAGTCCACCTCATTACACAAGTACATATGGTGAATGGACATATCATCTTATGGTCTACAATTAGTTAAGTCATTATCCTTATACATGAACACTTTTTTAACTCTAATGAGTCCCTAACCATATTTAACCCAAGGATAAGTACTTTTTAGGACCCTTGAGTTTGTGCACAACCTCCCTTAGGGTTTTCTATTTTTCTCAGAAGTTACATCTAGACTGAGCTTTTCAACCTCTAGTCTGACTAGCTATAATAGAGTCGAAGGACTATCTCCTTTTAGTATGATTACAAGTTAGACCACTAGTGTGGGCTCCGATCTCCAAAACCACGATATAAACACGATTAAACTTAGCGGAAGCATTCGATTAGTTGCGGAATATGAAAAATTATTGGAAATTAAAATTTTTGAGACGAGATCTGGAAATTATAAAATTCCTTTTTATAAGAAACCAAGTAAACAGTTTACATCTCTGTTAAACCACTTCTTGAGTAGTTATGTACAACATGATTCAAAATTCTCAGGAGCCAACACCAAAAACTCAAACCACTGATTCCTAGGACCTGAGAGTACAGAGACGGCATAGGACTATCTAACTACATAACTCAGCAGCCAGTATCTCCACCTGAGATTCACTGCTGCCCCTGGTACTGTTGTTGTCGTCATTGTTCATCCTTAAACGGTCTCCTTCGTATTCGACGACCACCTAAAAGAGTTGAAATCTACGGAGTGAGACAATGTACAAATTGTCCCAGTGAGAGTTATAACTCTCAACTAGAAGCTTTATTATAACATTAAGGAATATTATAGACAAGATAACATAAATCATACAACAACAGGTTTAATAACAAGTGAAGCAACTTCTACTTAAGAAGTTATGTCTTTAAAGCATATAAAGGACATGTATACAAAATATCTGAACAGATCATTAATGTAAACAATGTAACACCAAACATTGTTCCTCGTAGTTTAACCTAAGCAGATATACTACGCGGTTGATTATGTTTTACAAACATTATTATGCCCTGTGGAGATGAGGTATATCTCTCATACTCCAACCGATCACTAGTAAGTTGCATCGGTATCATACATAGGTCATCAAAAGAGTCGGATTCTTATGACCTCATCTTCCTCAGTCAGTTAGAGGATTGTTTGCAGGACATCTTGTGTCTCTGCTGTTATAGCTTACCAGGGTAATCTGGTCCTTCGCTATTTTAGAGTTAGTGGTGTTATGTACTCTCTTCGTCATCGGAAGATTTCTTGTTTATCTCTCACCAATGCGGTGTTTGTGTCTTCTTTGGGAGATTTGTGGTACATCTCACCATTTGGTTTTGTAGTGAAGGATTGACGGACTATGATAAATCTACATCAATTCCTACACTAGGATGTAAGGATTTACGCATCCATCTCCCCCACATACTCTAAAGTATGTGATCCAGGGGTTCCCTTGGGAAAACCTGTTTCACCATCATTTGGTCTCTGACAATGATGGATCTATGATCAGGGCTCTACATGGAATGATTATACTTGATTAGTTAGGTACATTTCAGTATTCTTTTGACATCATACATGTTCTCAAACATTAATCATTAGCATGGCAGCTATGAAGATAGAATACTAAATGTAACAAGTCTAACTCACATCAATTATCAATTCTCAATCATCTCATCACAAGTCATCTGTTAAGCATGACTTTGATGATATTTATAGCTTTCACAGCCCATCAGTCTCATAGGATGCCACTCAACAAGGCATCAGAATATTTCATTTATTCATAAAGATAAAGCATTCTTTCAATGAATATAGAATCATAATCCTTAACTGGATTTGATCATGTTCATGAAGGAACCTGCATGGTTAATCTAACTGATAACAGTAAACAGTTCATTTCAATGAAGTTGTACCTTCCTACTCTTACAAGAGTTAGGTTCCCTGAATCTCATCGATTAGGGTAATTCATTTCCTTTACTTATGATTAGGAATATTGACTCCTCATCTCATACTTCAATCATGAGGATTCATATTTAAAAGCATAACTGGAAATAGGGTTTCACCTTATTCAAAATAAGGTTATTGAAATCCCTTTATCTTATAAGACATCATATTTGGTAACTTGTTCTCAAAGTTTCATACCTAAAGGCATGACACAGGACTAAGGTTAACATACCCCCATCCGTCATTAATTAATATTTCCCTTTTAGATTATTAGTCCAATTCTAGTATGCAACTCTGCCATCCTTGGAAGCATACCAGGGTATGGTGAGTATTTTCCTTTAAATACAACATTTATTGAACATCATAATGATTATCATTTCAAGGTATGAATTCACTTCTCAATCTTATCATGGTGTGAACACATCATATTCATTGATTTGACTATACTTTATTTAAAGGCATTACCTTATAAACATCTCCAGGAATTCATAATTGCTAGGTCATATACTAGGCTCACTATTCATCCCACTAGAATTTCCATATTTTCATTTCTAATTTAGGGATTCTCATTCATATTACATCTCCTCTGGATTAGATTTATTAAACCTCTTGTCTCACATGGCATAAAGATTCCTCATATAACAACTTGTATTTTAGGGTTTCATACTCAAAGGCATAACCCTGAATTACTACATTTATCAGATCACCATAAATTAGGGTTTACTATTCACATCACATGTCATCACCCTAGAATCAGGGTTTACTATTCACTTCATGGTGAATAGAACTCATTACATCATCATGTATGAGAAACATTATCATTAAAGTCCTCAGACAAGATTAAGATTCATCAATTATTATGATTAGGGTTTCCATGATCTCACATAGGTGGATCATACCCTAATCATGCACAATCGTGTATATTGAAGGTATTTTACTTGAGTTTCCACCATAAAAGGGTACTTTCTCTCTCCTATGATACTTTCTCTCTCCTCTTACTAGTAGATGGTGATTACACCACTCTAGATTAGAATGGGTTAAGTTCCCATTGACTAACATAAGCCAAAACATCATTAACATGTGATTAGGGTTTGATTAGAACAAGGTATTACTCAATTAAACCCCTCAAGGGTATTTTGGTAATTTACCCCATTGATCACCATCATGGGTCAATTCATTAATCACTTAGTCCCTTAATGTTCTAAGTTACCATTAGGGTTTAGATTAGATCACCATTGAACTAATTACAACTTCAAGTGATTATGTATAAATAACCTTGAAAACCTCCAAACGGTTTCAACCTCCAACCACCAAACGGTTTGAAACCGTTTGGGTGCGTTGACCGTATGCTAGGTTTGACTTTCCAAACCGTTTGAGCTTATACGGTTTGAAACCGTTGGATCAACTTGTCTTGAGATCGATTGGTCCAAACGACCTTGAGATCGTTTGAGCCCAAACGGTCTTGAGACCGTTTGGCCTCAAACGGTCTTGAGACCGTTTGGTCCAAATGGGCTCAAACCGTTTGGACCTCCAAAGTGGTTCAAAAGTTGCAATTGGTCATGGATAAGTATGTTGAAGCCCTCAATTGACAAAATCCATGATAACCACTTATAAATGGAGTCAATTAGGTTTAGCCTTAATCAGTTGAACATCAAATTGACCCTCAATTGAAAGCCAATTAGGGTTTCTAATCGGATAATCATCAATGTTCAACAAGGTGAATCAAATCAAGGTTGAACCTATCAATTGACCTACAATTGGGCTCAAACTTGTCCCAAACGGTCTTGAGATTGTCTTAAGACCGTTTGCCCAAAGTTTGACCAAAAACCAAGTCGGTTGGACTATGATTGAACTCCAATTAGGTCTAAAATCAGCATTTTTATCAATTCATCAACTTATTGCAATTGGACCCTCAACCTATCAAATTATCTCAACCTTAGACCTTCAAACGGTCAAATGGTCTTGAGACTGTTTGGGTCCTTCAACCCAAAACTCAACAAGATCTATACTTAAAATCAGGAAATCAACCCAATTAGGGTTAGGATGTTGAAGTGCCTTCAACTCTCAACTCGTTTGGAATTAATCCATAAAATTTGGAGAGTTGTTAATTAACATCATTATGAACAGTAATCCCATACGGTCAACGTTTGGTCAACCATCTTATACGGTCTTGAGACCGTTTGCCCAAAAAGGGCAAATTAAACAGATTGAAAATCAGAACTTAATTCAATAGGTTTTGCTAATTGATTTGCTTATATCTCACGATTCCTTTGGAGTTAACCTCTCAAATTTTGTGGGTGATTAATCTACATAAATATGAACAAGATTCCCATACGGTATTTGCTTGGTCAATGGGACCAAACGGTCTTGAAGACCGTTTGCCCTCATACGACCCTGAAACCGTTTGCCCACCAAACGGTTTGAAACCGTATGAGCAATCGGTTAGGACCGTTTAGTAAAGGGGAAAACCGTGGATAAGCATAGGAATTAACGCCCATATCTTCTACCTTAAGAACAGTATAAGTTCTTCATGATTTTTCTTGCAAGGATGCAAGGGAAGATAGGGAAGAAAAAGAACTAGCAACTATATGCATAGAAAAAGATGTATAATCAAAGCATAAGGTTTAGAGTTATAAAACCCGCCTAAAGGTTGTTCCTTGAGCTCCAAGATTTCAAGATCCAAGCTTTAATGGTGTCTTTGAGCTTTCACAGGTCGGCCAAGGTGAATTCTCCAAGGAAAAGTATGAAAGGAATGGCTAGAAAGATAGAGCTAGGTGAGCTAGCCATGAATTCAACCTTGAAAACGAGTTTCCTCCATGAATTCAAGAAAAAGGGATGATCCAAACTTACCTAGGACCTTTGGTCGTCCTTCTCTGCTCCAGAGCTAGCCTTGGTCGGTTTTGAGCAATGGGAAAAGAAATGAAAGGGAGAGGGTCGTTCCCTTGCTAAGTGAGAAAAGTTGTATATATATTTAGGTGAAATTTCAACATAAGAACATATGTTTTCCTCATTTCTCATCTAAGTCCTTCCTTTCTTCCTTGCACGTCCCCACATATTATTTCTAAGGAAAAACTCCTTCTAAGGTCAAGAATTGAAGTCAAAGAGGATCAACCCATCACTAAAGTATACACATAAAAGGGCTATTATACATACACCTTGATTATTCAATCACAAAGGTGTTCTTTATTATATGATTATTCACATGAAGTGACCTTTTCATCATTTCTCTTCTAAATGATGCCAAGAGTCATAAAAGATGTTTTAGATGATATATTTTACAAGTTGCACCCCTTAAATTGGGTAAATTGCATTTTACACCAATTTAGGATTTTCAAGTACAGGGGTTGCTTCCATAGCTGCACCTTGGTGCTCAAGCTTGGGAAATCCCTCAAACCTTATCATATTCATTCTTATGTTGTCTCAACATTAAATGAACATATAAACATGTGAAATTTGCATGTTAACCCCTCTGATTGGGCAAATTGCACATAGGTCCTTGTATTGCAAACAATACTTCAACATTGGTTTATAAGGGACAGAAATGGAAACATATGTTCCATAGGCGCTTTAATTACATGCCAAGGGATAATTACAAACTTTTAATTTCATATTTAGGCAAAACACCTAGGGTTAGCTTATAACCCAGGTCAGGGGTGTTACAACTAGATTATAAACTCAATGAAGGAAATTAACTTATAGAGACCTCTATTACATAAGTATTTCCATTCATTACATATTTCTTATGTATCAATGGACTTTACCCTTTTACTTAGGGTCTCTATGCGGGGGTAGGCACCTATGGAATGAGTTTTTCCTAACTCATTAGGTCTTGTGTACCTCTACTACTTTCCTACTAGACCCTAGGGTTATGTTACGACTCTATCTTGCATAGGGTTATCTAATAAGTAAAAAAACTTTATCATTTATGTTCTATTTCAAAATAAAGGTCTCTAACATTGTCAAGCGTCTATGTCTCATTGACTCATCCTAAAAAAGGAATCCCCCAAGATTACAATTAATTTTATATAAATTATTCGATTCTAATATTCACAGAATGCATCTTCTAAAGATTCTAATATATATGTTCAAATCACTCTTCAAACATCCAATTAGAACATTTTGTATCACCTATTTTGACTAGGTAGTTGTAAGTACCTTATATAATACCTTCATACCACTAGATCAATGCATCTCATTTTATAGGGTTAGGTCCATCTAGGACATCCACAATTATTTAAAAAAATCAAAACAAAAAAACAAAGTGGATAAACTCACCTCTATAGAAGTATTCTAGTCTAGGTGTTCTCATATTTCTCATAAAACCTAGTAGGTTCATAGCTCTATCCACATATCCTAGTCTCAATGAATTTGTATTATTCTTCCTCATTGAGGTCTTTCCCTTCCCCTGGGATGACCCACAACATATATGAACACCACTTTTCAAAAGAGAGTTTTGATTCTTGATGCACGCATAATTATCACTATTTATATGCTTGTTTGGGGCGATTTTATCCATTGATTGATATCAATTGCATATCTTTTCATTTATTTGTCACCAAACTAGAATATGATACTTAGTGCATCAATCATTTAGATTCTTACATATAATTAGTATTTTTTACTAAAATTTTACTTGAGCATATAAATTGTTTGTTTCATTGAAGATAAAGTTGAAAAAAAAATCATAAAGTTGGCGAACTGACCTCAAGGCAGTAGCACCAACAAGGCACCTAGAAATGACAAGGATGTTATATATTCAAATATTCCTAAGTCAGTGGCACTGACTCCCATGTGGGTAGCACCAACTCTTTCATTAGTAAACCAAGTAATCAAATTTAATAACACCAACTCTGCTACTAATCAGAAAAGAAAAGAAAAGGTTGAAGCACTCACTTCATCTCAATGCCACCAGTTATGTCACATCAACGATCTAGATTTTAAGCGATCAACACAACTTCTGATATAATAACTTGGATCTTTTGATATCATTAAGACTTAATGAACTAAAAACCTCCAACCTATCATAGTTTAGATTAAACGACTTCAAGGGAGGGGAGAAGAGGATGAGATGGACCAAAAGTGTGAGTAAAGGAAACTTCAAGTGGTGACTTGGTTAGGGATATGGAGTTAGATTTCACTTATTTTGTAAGGAAACTTCACTATTAAGCGTTATATGGGTCTATCTATTTTGTTCCCTATTTTCTTCGTCTCTGCTTTTCTACTATGAACCTATTTTAACAATGTCCAGCATATTTCCATAATTTCTAGGCACCATGGGCATCCTGGTGTGATTTTGTATTTCGCCATTGAAATTTATGCATGTGATTTGTTTCTTGAATTTTTTGCAATTCAGAATTAATGTTATTGGTGACGCTTGATAACCATAAATGATATCATAGGCAATTGATTGCATCGAAAGAGGTGTAATTATTAGTTGAATTTGCATAAACTTTGTATATAGTACACTACAAAAGTGGGTTAACAGCTACTGAAGAAAATCAAGAGATCAACCTTCATAATTAAGTTTTTCAAAAGAAATGCAAAAAAAATTACATTTGAACCGAATTGAACATGGTATATGCCAAAAGGGAGTGTGTTGTTAATTTCATATATATTTTCATACATAATGATAATTTATAAATGGATAAAAATCAAGTACCTACCTACCACCCTTAGCTTTTGAATCCTTCTTTCTCAGCATGAATCTAGGCTTGGAATGGTACAAAAATAATCATTGCAGCAGTGGATGTCTTAATCAATGACTACTTGAGGTGGTCTTATTGGGTACCAATAGTAGTGACCCCAATTTTCCACTTGTGGAGGTAGTATGTTTTGGGGTAAACATGCAAGATGCCCAATAGTCCTACACCCATTACAGATTCATTTGTCCCTATGCATGTTGATAAGAGTACATATTGTGGATCTACAACTATTTTGTTGATCCAACCACACTATCTTTTTTGTACTCTAGTCCCCCTCTAATTCTGTCATAATAGAAGACTTATCATATGCAATAGTTGGATGGGTGGATACACATGATTTGTATATGGCCATCTTCTTGCATGGTGCATGCTACTCTAATACTTTTGCATCTTCTCAGTCACATTTTTCTGTATCCCATCCTTGGGTAGGTCCACTACTTGGGCCCTAAAATTCTCTCTTGTATGATCCTGCTCCCATTGTGCCAACGACTCTCTAATGTTGGGTGCGGGTCCCATGTCATCCATGAGTGCACTTGTGTGATATGGCATCTCTAGAGTGAGGTCAGGGTACTTAGGGTTGAAATTATAGTAAATTTTCCATCCTTCATGGTATCATGTGTGTTCAATCCAAATAGTTCATATCAACATGCAACCTTTGAATGTCTATAGTATGCTCAAATCATAGTCAATGGACAATGCAATAGAATTCACTATACCTCCCATGAAAAAGTAGTAGTGGTCTTTGGGGGAGATTTACTTCATGTGGTCAATTATCATCTCCCTAGAATTCACATACTTCCTCTTGATCATCCAACTTATCATGAATAATTATTTTTGCAAGTAGCATCCTTGATTATCGTATTGACCTTAGACAGTTTTTGTAAAGAGTTTTTGAAGTTATCCTGTCATACCATTTTGTATCCCACAATTCTATAACTTGTTGGAAATGAAGGTATATCTTGGCCAGTTATCCTATTTCAGAAATTAGAGTAGTCACACATGATATTCTTTTCCGTCAGCCTCTTGTCAAACCAGGCTATAATTTTTGGACTTAACATAAAATCTTATGAGGCTATCAAGATGTGTGCATTGTTATCAAACAACCTAAACCTAATGAAATCTTCTCCTTTTTACTCAACTTTCTCAAACATGTTGAATACTTGTTGGGTAATCTCAACATAGGACTCTTGTGCCTCCATGATTATTTTCCTCAAAGCACATGTCTTAATGAAATTATTGAAAAAGAAATGTACCCCCATGGCTTGCATTGTAGGAATGTAAGTGTAGTGGGTAGAAATAACCTTCCTTGACATATTTTGGGGATAAATAAGCTTCTAATATCTCATTGGTTTCCTTGCCCCACCTTTTCTTGATCATCATCCTAAGAATGTATCCTAGTGCATATTCCTTTTGTGTTTCAACCAGCCAAGCTCCAACTAAGCCGACATATCTATTGTATCATCCTCCACTTTGTCTTCCTCACTATAACTAGATTCTACCTTCTCATAATTCTCAGATCCATACCTAGTGGAGAGATTGATCGGATATCTCCTTGTAGAAGTATCAACTCTTCATCCTTTTCTTAAATCATCAACTTCTTTGTTTATATATACAATCTAGGACATCGAGGAAGTTTTGAAGAGATAGATCTCCATCCTTGTCTCACAGGTGGGGGTGAAGGCAGTAGATGATTTGGATTCCCTTAATACCATGATAGGTATGGTGGAGGTGGGGCATGTGATGAATATGGAGTAGCTTTCTTCTTCCTCCTTTGGATGTGACATGGGGCCTCCATTGTCAATCAAATCAACAACATTTTATAAATACTCATTGGATTGGGCCTCCTCCTCTTGGTAGTTAGGATTAGATGTTGTCTCATCATTTTATGAGGATGGCATTGGGGGTATAGTCTATATGAGGTAGTCAGAGTGTAGAATGGAGAGAGTAATGGTCTATGAGAAGGTGGACATGGATTGGATGCATTTTTTTAGAGGTGGTAGTTTGGGATCATGCTTTTTACAGACTTGAGAAGGGTAGAGGAGATTTTTAGGAGATAGGGGAAGGGTCCTCAGAGGTTGAAAAAGTTTCACAAGGGCTCAGAGGGTTTCATTGTGACACTCCCTCTAAACATATCACTTAAGTTGTGATCACCAACCTTAAATGGTTGTTCTGGGAAAAATGGTCATTTTGGGTTCAAGGGACCACGATCGTTCCAAAGAGAATGGTCATGTTAGGGTTCTTCTCTTTTCATATTTTTTACCTATACATCCCTTGGTTTATCCATGACCATTCTATGGTAGAAAAATCATGTCAATGTGAAGGTGCTACAACCATAGTATCTAGAACAATTTTTGATCATCTGAAGGTGCCATGGATGTGGTGGTAGAGGGGTCATGATAATGTGAATACACCATAGTCGTGGTGGTTATAATGGCCATTTTGGTCCCCTTCTTTTTTTTTGGTTAGCACAAGTCCTAGAATCAATCATCATGTCTTTTCTATTTAAGAATGGTCATTTTGATGACTCCTCAGCAACTTCTCTATTCAATTTTCTAAATTTTATCAGTCTCTTGATTCATCTTGAATTTCCATCCACATTGAGTTCCACACCTTCACCCCAAAAAAACTATAAAGTCCAAAGTGTGCGTGTGTGTGATTTTAAGAAAGTGTATTAAGAAAAGTTCAAGTAAAAAGAAATGTTAAGTATCAATTTAAAATTTCATAAACTGGGTGGGTTTCCTCCCACTAGCGCTAAGTTTTCTTCCTTCATCAAGCCCAACTTTCACAATTTGCCTGAGTCTTTGTCCATTCACAACAAATTCCTTGCCTCCTTGCTTATATTGGATCACAATAGCACTAGAAGGATATACCTTCTTCACTTTCTATGGACCTTCCCCTCTTGACCTTGGCTTACCAAGAAAGAACTTCATATGTGAGTTGTACATCAAACACATTGTCCAAGTTCAAAATCCTTGCCTCTGGATTATCTTGTCATGGAGGAATTTCATCCTCTCTTTGTAGCTATTAGATATCTCATATGCTTCATGTCTTATGTCTTCACTTGAATTAAGTTTTGGTTTCCTTGGGGAAAATTGTGTCCCTATTCACATTAGTTGATCTCAATGTGTAAAGGGCTTTGTGTTGAGAAATTCTTTCCATAGATAATCTTGAACAAGGTCATGCCAATCAGGGCTTTATATGTTGTTCTACATGATTCAAAAATCTTCATTATGATGCAGTGAACAATCCTTATAGTTTGATCATCTTCTTAATATTAAGCTCGAGCACCTTCTTCCAAGCTCCACTTTCCCACTAGTCCAACAATGACTTGAGGTGGTCGCTCAATGATTTGCACCATATTTTTAATAGGCTTTGAAAGGCCTTATGAATAAAGTGGCTACACCCATCACTAGCCAATGATTTTGGGACCCCAAAGTGGTTGAAAATATTGGACTTGACAGACTCACACACCACTTTTTGACCATTTTTCCTTGTAGAAATTGCTTCAACCCAATTAGATACATATTCAATATCCACAAGAACATGCATAAAACCAAAAGATGGGGGAATGGACCCATGGAGTATATGTCCAAACATTGAATACATGCACTACCGATATGGGAGATAAAGGCATCATGTATATCTTATACATGGTGCTCACTCTTTGGCATTTCAAGAAACATTTACAAAACTTTTTTTCATCCTTGAAGAGGGTAGGATAGTGCAAGCCACATTGAAGAACCTTGGTGGTAGTCTATTTTCCTTCCAAATGGATCCAAATGCACCAAATGGAACGTGAAGAGGATGTCTAGTTTTTCACCTTCGGATATCCATATCCTTATAAGTTGATCATAATATTTCTAAAGATGTGGTATCATCCAAAATATAATTATTGACGTCTGCATACAATCTCTGCTTACTTTCATCACTTGTCCAATATTCGATACTTTTCCACTAAATAAGAAATTGGCAATATATTTGTACCATAGCCAGTCGGTTGTGAGAATAAAATTGAGATTCTTATGTGGTAATGTCCTTTTATTCTTTTGTTTCATTATATGGGGCTTCAATGTGGAAAAGGCGGTCCTACAAAATTTCACACCTTGTTTTGTGAAAATCTCAATATTAAATTCTTGAATCAATAGTATACATTGGATTTAACTTGTCTTTAATTCTTTCTTTTATGTGAGGTAGTTCATGGAAGCATAATATGTACACACAATCACCTTTTTGCAGAATACAAAAATAGAGCTTGTTGATATCCAAAACAATACCAAGTAATTCCTTTTTAGAGGTTGTATAGTTCCTCATAACTTCATCAAGAGTTTTTATAGCATAATAGATGGCATCAGGGACATGAACAATTCTTTGGTCAAGCATAGGACCCATTTTTGTATGAAATACATCATTCATGATATCAAACAGTTTCCGGAAATCTGAGGGTTGCATAATAGGAGAGAAATGAGTTCTAAATTAAACTAATTAAAAGACTCAATGCATTTGTCACCAAAATCAAACTCAACACCCTTCTTAATGAGAGCATAATGGTATGGAAATCTTGCCAACTTCCTATGTGAAATTAGAATGAAACTTGTACATATAAAAAAAGAATAGACATTTCTCATAGTGGAAGGAACGATCAATGTATATATCATCCCAACTTCTTGTATTTCAACTTCAATCCATAATATGTATCTTGGTTGCCTAACTCTGTCACCTTGGGGACCTTGAAGTGACTTTTTTCCCAAGAAAGGACCAACCAAACATTCACTCACCTCTCCAACATAGAAGTGACTTGAAATAGGAATTCACTAAATGGCTTCCCAAAAATTAAGAAGCCAATGAAGGGCCCCAAGTTTGGATCTGATTGTTTCCATTAGGTGTGAGGGAGTAGCCCAGTGGTGCGGCTTGACAATCCCCAATGAAGGGACATGGGTTCGACTCTGGTTGTTTTCCTTGGGGTGCAACAAGGCCCCACTTTATTGCACATGATGTGGTGTCCCCTATGTATGCAGTTGGTTCCAGAGTTTACCCTTGGTTCGGTCGGGTCCAATTATGGCCTTACCCAGAAGGGGTTCCTCGTTGTCAAAAAGAAAGATTAAGAAGCCATTCACAAACATCTAAAGGGACAAATGTAACATGCCAAAAAGGTGGATATAACACATCTTTTAAAAGTAGAAGGGAATTGCAAAGACTGAATGGCATTCTTATGTAGGTGAGTGTCTGAGTTGGACAAGTAAATCTAGTCTTTTCTTGATTGGGAGACTACCTCTTGGAAGTAACCAGAATATCCACTAGGAAAACAATAGAATCTCTATCTAGAAAATCTCTCCAGAATCTAATCAATGAATAAAAGAGGAAAATGGTATTTCTTTTACTTTGAATTAAGATTTCTATCATCCATATGCATGCAACATTTTGACTTCTCTCTCACAGTAATATGCTCACCATTTTCATTTGATGTCATAGTAATCCAACCCTTCTTGGCTACAACTTGGATGGCACTCACTTAGGAGCCATAAAAAATAGGGTATATGATACCCACACCAATTAACTTTACAATCTCCTCAACCACCACTTCATTGAGCTTTAGATTCAACCTCTTTTTGCATTTATCTAGTAGAGTGGTTATCTTACTCCATATATATGCAATGTATGCAAGTTTAAGGATCACCCGCTCTAGCCAAAAATGGACCATCCAATGGCCTTTATGTTCTTCTTCAAAATAGAAGCCAATGCCTCTTCTTGATCATGAGAGATGAGAGAATAACTGATTATCGGGAGGGTGTCATTAGGAAAAAAACATATTTCATCCCTTTGAGAAGGTTATTACAATCGAATATAGGAGGGTTTTTAATAGAATCTTTTAATGGCATAAGAATTATAGAAGGAAGAAATTATTCTAGCCTATTTAACGATTTTAACTGGCTCTTCAAGAAAATCAACTATTGGTTCAAATTCTTCACCCTTGGTGGTGGTTTAAATCCATATAAGTAGTCATTCTTCAAAAAGATCATCCAAACAATCAAGAAAGTATTATACTTCCTTTGTGTCTCGTACAACCTTAGTTTTTCTAGATTCATTGAATATATTCAATATGATTTGCATGTGCATTAATGTCACATACATAGTGTCACTTCTCATAAGGATGATTGCATATGATACGACTAGGAAGGGACTCCCTATGATTAAAGGAACCCTTATATTATCCTTTCCCATTTCAAGGACAATGAAATCAATACGAAGAATGTTTGAGGTGTTATCATCAGTTTTTACCAACACATAATCTATTTAGCCTCTAGGAATCTTCATAGATGAGTAGATGATTGAAGAGTACAACTTTTCAGATCTCGTTATCCCAATCCTAGACTAGGATAGACACAATGGGGCATAAGATTGATGCTAGAGCCCAAATCAAGAAAGAGATTGATTAATTCAAAGTGCACCAACTATAGAAGAGGATGATTGGGGCATCTATGTCCTTGATCTTGGTTGCATTGGAATGTTACAAGAGAGAACCAACTTTCTCCTTATGCTTTACCTTTTGTGTCATCCTTCCAACTTACTTCCTTTTGAAGGTACATTGTCCTTGATGAATTTGGCGTAAGAGGGAATCTTCTTAATGACAGCCAACATAGTAGTTTTGATTTGAAGATGCTTGAATATCTCGAGAATGTCCTGGATGTACTTTTTCTTACTCTTAGACGAGGAAGGATCATCCAAGGATCAAGATATAGCGGTTCTTGTGCACCGTCCTTGGTAGGAAATATTGGATCACTTGAATAGGATCAAAAAGTGTTACAATAGAGCTACTTTGTGTCATGGTATCTACAAAGACTCTTTCTAGAATCATGATCTCAACAAAGACTTTTTCTGATGCCATGATATTAACATGATGATCAATCATAATATCACTACTCACTTGGCCTCTTGTCTTCTTAAGATCTCTTCCTATAATGATCTCGCTTCCCGATAACCCCCAATTAAGGGAGACCAAGAAGTCAGAGGTGTTATCCCAAAATAGGATCAGTGGTTTTGCAAATAATCAACAATAATTAATAAATTCTACACCAACTAAGCTTTAAAATGGAATATAAATTTTCTTTTCTCATATCTTGCAAAATATAGGAGTTGAGGGACTTTACCCATATAACATCTATCTATCTAAAATCCTCTAATCTTTATTAAGCTTTATTCCATCATTGTCACTTTAAAGGAGTATCCGTTTTCTTGATAAACCTAAAACACCGACAAACAAAATGGCGTTCAGTATAAAAAATTATATTGGTATGTGGGGGAAACAAGAATCTTGCATTTAATTGTAACAACATATTGCAAGAAATTATGATTTAACAAGCAAACTTTACATTTTAAACATGACTACTCAATCCTTACATACCCTAGCCTCTATGTTGTCCCTGCAGTGGACATGGATACTACATCTCATATGGTAGATCTCAACTAACCCCCATGATCCTACCTTATAGGTAGATCAATACTTAGGGTCATGGAGTCGTATTGTCCTACCCAAGGGTAGACCAACACATCAACTCGTGATAACATGATGATCCTACCTCATGGGTAGACCATGTACTAGGTCATCTATCTCATCAACATAGAGCTACAGAGGAGGACCAGGATCTGAGCTAGTTATGCACATATAATTATGGTGATAGTCATAGTCACTTTATAGTTGCATGAAATAAAAGACAATCAAGTAATTATTCCAAGCAATCGATAAAACTTCAGAAATCGCCGAGAAACTAAAGTGATTTAACCATAAGCATAACCACATACCTGATTTGAAGCCTCAAACATAAACAAGATATCCAAATCCAACTAGATGTCCAATCAAGCAAGGTAAGAAACCAAATCAAGCAACCCTTGATCCTAAAAAACATGTATAACACCTAATTGTTACCATCACATCCCAAACAACTCTTTATTGACTTGGGATACCTTTCTAAGGTTTCTAATCCAAATTAGGGTTCATTAGGGTTTCTTAGATCTAATTCTCCATCTTGATCCTTTTTAGGTCAACAAACCCTAAAATAGCTTTTCTACTCATAAATACCCCTAATTACTCAAATTATTCATATTAAGGGCCTTTTATAATCAAATTAGCTTTGAACAACATATCTCTGTCTTATTCATTGATTTGCACAATTAAAACCATTAAAGTCATAATTATCGAAATTAGGGTTTCTAGGCCCATTAATGCAGATCCATGTACATGGAACTCTAAATTAGATCAATTATGCATAAAGATCAACTTTTAAGATCTAAATCTCACTTTTACTAACAATAGGTTAATATTTTCTCAAAGCATTCAAAGAACGTCATTAGATCCAACTATCATCAAATCTAAGGGTCTTTCATTAGTTAAACCATTGAAGATGATAACTTTATACACTTTTCAAAATGCAAACGTATCTAGGCCTCCATTATATTTTTAGATTCTACACATTTTTGTGATCAAAATTCATATATAACATGACTTTATCGGAGTTACCAGTCAATTTCTACAATATTTACAAAATTAATTACCTCCAAGCCAATGCGCTACCGCCACATCAGCAAATTGGGGTCTTTCTTCTTTTCCACGCGAACCAGTCCATCCAATGGGCTTTGGCCATGTTTGTGCCTTGCTCCCCGCATCTAGGACCCAGGTCTTGGGTGAAAGACCGACGCCACCCTCGCCTTGGTGACCCTGGGTTGGATTACACTCGGGGCAAAAGGGTCAAAATGCTACGAAGTCTTCTTCTTCCTCACAATCTCCCTGGCGTGTAGGACAGGGCCAAGTTGTGGTCAACACCACGATTGACTTCACACCCTTGTCCCTCAAACCACAAATCAAGGAGTTGTGTACCTTCTCCAGGCCTTGGTGAACTCGTTGCCATCTCTAATTCCTTCAGGAGCGAGGGGAAATGGTGGGTTGAGCAGGTATGGCCTTCCGCCCTCTAGGGATGATCAGGATAGATCCAGTTGTAGTCTCTAATTCAATTAGACGACGTGAACGCTAAGCGGTGTCGGGGAGAGTACCATGTAGCATTGATGGCTTCGTAGGAATCCATCACCATATATATATAGACATGAGACTCTGACGTGGAGCTTCCTAGTCCCTCGAATTAGGGAAATTGGGGGGAGTCCTCTAAACCCCAAAAAACCTGGGATAGAGTGAATCGGGAGAGCATCCCAGACTCAATGGGAAGGTTCCCATCTCCACTCAAGCATCTGATTGTGAGAAAATCGGAGATGGAACTTCTCCAGTTTCCCCCTCCTTTTCCAAAATGAAAAAGAAGACGATCTCAAGATCGTCAAATCTCCATCTGATGGTCGATAATGAGCATGACATAAACCTGGGTTGGGCCCAAGGATTCCTAGTTCAATTTCAAATGTAACAAATCATATTATATTAGTAGGTATCCCTTCACTTTAGGGAAACTTATCAAATGCATAACTCTCTTCTCTTTCATCCAATCATTCCCAAATTTTAAAGGAAAGTCCATAATGACTTAAACTTCATGTGTGAAAAGTTTGGGACTTAAAATCGAAAGTATGAGAGACTTTTCTTTATATGCAAGTTATCTCTTAATAAGGCACATTTTAAGCATATTTTATCTCTCTTAATCTTTTATTTTCTTTATTTGGATTACCTTTACCATTAGAAACCTCGTGGATTCAAAATTTCATCGATGATGAGTCAAACACACATATTTCCACATATTTCTCATATTTTCCTCATTATCTCAAATTTCCTTCTTAATAATGCATTATTTGATTTCTTCTTTTTCTTTGAATCATATTGGACTCATGATCATATTATTATCCACAAAATTACATTCACAAAGGAAATATTGCAAAGAGAATCCATTCAATACATATAATTCATACAATTCCCATAATCATACATTTATTGGGGAAGTTGCATTTCCAACCATATGAACCCTAATTGTGGTTGTAACGCTTCCACTCCTTAACTTATTCACCACATGGACCTCCTCATTGGGGGGAGGAGCTTGTTGTGATTGTGATGGTTGAGGTGGTATTTGATGTTGTTGTTAATGAGGTTAATTTCTTCATGTCATTTATGGGTGAGCTAGATGGACTATTCTTTGATTGGTAGTGGTTATGAAGGGTATTGGTATCTGTATGGTTGTTGTGGAGGTGGAGGCCTATTAGGATTATGTGGGCCTTGATATTGGAAAACATGTTGCAATTGCATTTTGTATTCACAAAAGGTGTTTCAGGGGCACCATTCGAGCACATCATTGTTGGGGTTCTCCATGGTTTGGAAAGGATGTCTCCTCTCCCCACATAAAGAAAGAGACAAGGACATCTGAACCAACCTCTATTCAATCTTATTAATATTTTGACATTGTCTCCTTAACCTCATCCAAGCTTCTCTGCTTTGATTGGACTTCATCTTCAAGCTTGAATCCAAATCTATGTCATTATGACTGTCACAACTACCCATTCACATCATCGCCTTGCTTTCTATGAAAAACATGAGTGATTCCTTCATTCATGTGTGTAGGATTGTGACATGTAGACTTGTGAATTTATATTGACAATGGATTATAGGGCCTTCAGTTCTTCATCTTAAATCTCAATACATTGAATTAAATTATGTGGAGAACATCCCTCTTCGTTCTTCATTAATTCATAATATCACTAAGAATCACTATCAAATGAGGATTGGAATCATTTGGGGATTAAAGTGGTGGGTTAGCAGGAACGATGCCAACACTTTGGATACTCGATGCCTCCAATTTTTAGCTAAGTGCTCAAAGAGAGGCCAAGATTCTTTCAAAGGTTTTGTCGTAAATATTCCTCTACATGAATAGTAATTCACAATTTGACTTTAGTGATATAACACCAAATAGAAGGATTGCATTAGTTTTTACAGGGGCACCTCATGGGGGCAGTCCCTCCAAATCTTTTAGTATCTCTCCATTTCTCATGAAACTATTTGTGGACCAATTCACCAAAAGAAGTGATGCATCACTTCATTTTCATGAGATTAGATATTGGAAATAATTTCTTCAAGAATTCATTCTTCATGGCCTCCCAAGTCATTATATCAGTCTTTGCAAAATTTCACTCCTTGTACTTGTATTTGAGTGAAAATGGGAACAAAGTGATATAGATCGAATCATTTCTAACTAGTGGAGTGCAAAAAGTAGAGATAGTCCCAAGAAAGGCACCTATATGCTTATAGGTTCTCATACTTTATATTTTACAATGTGGGAAGAAGTCACAAGCAAGAGGAGGGAACAAAGAACACTTGTTGTGGCATTTTGTTCACAGTAGTATCTTTTGGTTAAGTGTAATTTCTTCGCATGAAATAGTCATGAAAAGGTCTTAGACGAGTGGTGGGTCATTAAGAGATTGAGTTATTTCCTCATTCTCACCATGGGTAGGTGATCCACAACCTAGGTTATCCACAACATATTCTCTTGTTTGTTCTTTTTGATTTCTTTGCCTTTGCCTACCTATATATGGATCTTCAAAGAAAGAGTCAATAGAAAGTGAGTGGAGATCAAACATGAATTATCATATGGATATTGCACAACCAAGGAAAAGATGGTAAGTTATCATTAACAAATGCAAAATTGACACAAAGAATAAAGAATAGAAATCACATGGGAAACTAGTAAAAGTAAAAAAGAAACAACGAGCTAGGTCTAAAATATCGCTCCTAATCAACGACACCAAAAAGCTTGATGCAGATCAAGCACACTAGGCTAATGCAATTTATAACCCAATATTATCACACTCTTATAACATAACTGGCAAGCACACAAGATCAGAATTTAGTTTAGAGAGATAGTAAGCTAGGGCTAATCCTCAAAGAGAGGAGAGATCCTCAAAACTAAGTTGTTTCTTTGGGTTTCTAGAGTGAAAAATCACGTTTTAATGGTTTAAAGGTTGGTTTGGTTGATTAAAAAAATGTATAAAGAAATTAAGAAAGGGATGATGGAAATCTAGATTAGTCCCAACAACTAGGTCTAATGAACTAAAGAAGACTACAATTAACCCTAAATCAAGCAACTTAACTACTCTAAACTAAACAAGTAAGAAATTACACCAAACAACAATGAGAAAACTAATACTAAACTAAGAAAATAACCAAGCAACCAACTTAAGTAACCATGATTAAGAACTAAGTAAGCCTAACAAGAACTATCTACCATTAACTAGTCAATTAAACTAAGAAATAAAGAAAGAGTGACTAAGTTAGATAACGCTAAGCAATTAGGGCAATATGAATTATTTATGGAAGTGGGTCAATCTAGGTATGTAACAATTAACCAATTGTTTGATCATATTCAATAAACACATAAAAGAAATATGTTATCAAACCAAACAACATGGGTGATGAGGATTACAAAACCCTGGCCTACTAGTGGGTCATGGGTGGTATCCGATGTATTTAGGGTAACTAGTCCCTAACTCACTCCCTATCCAACCTTACAAAACTCAATTCACTAGGCCAAAGGTGGGCCTAAATCAAGATCACCCTAGTATAGGTTTCTAGGCATGAATCTCTAATTCGACTTGGTGGAAGGGCCTAGTATGGAGTGTAGGAGAAGGGTGATTCACCTTCTATTACTCCCCATACAATCACTTAGCATGCTCTTTTCCAATTGTAAAAGGAGAAGTTGACCTAGAAGCTTAGATCTCCCACCTAGGTCTAGTAGAAGAGTAGGAGAGATGGGTCATAAAGAAGAACTAACCAAACTCCACTAGGGAGCTTTGGATTTTCCCCTCAAAAAGCCCAAAAAACACTCTATTATTAATACCTTAGGTGGTTACATAGATCAATGACAAAATAAAGAGATAGGGAGAGATAAATTGCTTTAACATATCATATACAATTGAAATTGAGTGTTATACATTAATATTTTCCCAAACATGTATCAAAGTTTCATTTTATTCCCCCAAACATCCCACAAAAAGAGTCCTAGATACTCATAGTACAAAGAAATACAAAATAAGAGTGAGAATAAGTATGGAAATCCATGAACATTGATCTAGTGGCTTCGATCTTCAGCTTCAGTTGTAGCAAGGACAAACTCCTTCTCCCCTAAGGTGAGGTGGCATGAGGTGTAGGGTGGTAGATGGTCAAAACTCTAAAAAAGATAGGTTTTTGGGTGAAGTGAGGTATAAGGGGGTAGGTGGAAGCTAGGAGATGGAGTGAATGCTCCAGTAGCAACCAACATGGACTCATAGAGCCATTAAGGCTTATATATGGGCCTAGGTCAGCTAGGGGTAGTGGGGTTTGTTTGGGTAGATCACAGAGAAATGGGTTAGGGCTTTTAGGAAGAACGATTATTCTACCCTCACGACCATGGTGCAGAGGGTATTGAATGGCCATGGTGACTGGATATAGTTGTGGTGAAAATGGTGTCGAAGTCAGATTGTGGAGTGAAAATATGTGTAGGTAGCATAGTCATTTTGGGTTTAATGGTCGTGGTGATATGGAAGTGAAACGATCGTCTTGGATAGAATACTCGTGGATGTAGAAGGTAGAATAACTATTCTAGGTAGAGCAAAACATTATGGCATGTGGTTGGCATGACCATGGTAGTGTGGAATTGTGGTGGTAGTTTTGAAATGGAGCTGGGGAGATGGGAGCTTGTAAAAAATTTCATGGTGGTTGGAATAGTCGTTCTGGATGTCACTCACTAGAACCATTTTCTCTTGTATTTGTAATTATTCTGAGGGACCTTTTCTTCTTTGATGATTATGTGATTTGAGCATCAGTAGCACATGTGTTCTCTAATAAAATGGCGACTTTAGATCTTTTCTCTTCATGTCAATTCTTCACTGGATTATCCATGGAGCTTTATGCTTCAACACATTCCTTTATCATTTTTGGGGTAGGTTGAGGAGCTTTTGGCATCCCTATGGACTCGTCCAAACTTTGGGAAGTCATTGGGTCAGACTCCTTCTCTTCCTTCTATCAACTAGTGTTCATGTACCAACAAAACATATAAAAACGTCCATAAGTTCATTTGACAATAAAATATAACTTATCAGGAAATATCATGCATTCTAAGTATATTGATATGAAAAATGAGCAATTAGACACAAGATGAAAACCCAAAATAAGGCTACATAAATATTGCACATGTTTCTCCTCTATACCATGTTATCAACCCTGCAAGGGGTTTTACAAGTATTACTGAGTTCTAAAACCCAATTTAAAAAGTTTAAATAATAATATTATCAACTTTTATTAATTAATATTATATACATACTATGGTTCAAGCCAAGATTATTCAAGTTATGGTCTTGTATTCTTAAAATCTACCACTTGATGATCACATTTTCACCTTGGCCTTCCTCATGCACAAGAACTTTTTTCTATATGTTTTCATAAGATGTTGAGGTAATACTTATATACATCCAGATCATATCATTAACTCAAGATCAATATATTCACCGCATATACAACTTGGTTGTTTTAAAGTTAGCTACCTAATATCTTACACCCGCCTAAGATGAAATAAATATTTTTCTACATCTACATACAAATTTCATCTCATTTCACATCACATGTACTGAATGTGAATCCACATATCATCTTATGGTTCATCAGACCAGTTAAGTCATGATCAATGAGTTATTATTTATACATGAATTTCTATTTCTAAATACAATGTGTTCTTACACCATTATTAACCCAAGGATATTATATTTTTAGGGATCATGTCCCATAGGGTTTCATTCTTTTCATGAGTTATACCCAGTGGGACCTTTTCAACATCTACTCATACCGACTAGGTCATACTAGAGTCAAGGATCTATATCATTTTAGTCTGATCCAAAGTCATACCTCTAGATTATAAATTCAAAAAAATCTTACTTACATAAACCAATGTTACATAAGTCTTTCGATTCATCTTGTAATTCACATGTAACATTGGCTTTTAGTCATTTCCATTGGATCTCTAGGAGTTTAGGTACTTATGGAATTATTTTCTCCTTATCCCTCGAGTATCATGTACATCTATATCTTCCCTACTTGATGTAGGGTTAACATAGGTTTCTATCCTGCATAAGGTTATCTAAGAAGCCATAAAGTATATCATTTATGCATCATCTCGAAAGGGTCTCCAACATTATCAAGATTCTATGTTTGATTTTCTCATCTGAAACAAGCCATACCCATAGCTTGCATTCTTTACTTATTTTATTCCAAAATCATATAAGTATCCACAATGGTCTTCCATCAATGATACATACTCACATATATGTTAAAAATAATGTTGAAAATATCATAATACAAAATTTAATACCGATTATTACTGGGTTTTCAAGGGATTTCATGCCTCATATACTACATCTATATCACTAGATCATAACACATCTTATCTTTTAGGTTTAGGTCCTTTTGTGATCTCCAACGTTATCCCAAAGACTAAAGCCAAAAACAAGTTGGTTCAACTCATATATATAGTAGTAGTTAGTCTAAAGTGTTATCTTATTTCTCATAGAAACTTGGAGGTTAGTCTCTCTAGCCACATATCCGTTCCACGCATGCTTTGAATTATTCTTCCTCCCTATGGCTTTTCCCTTCAATTGGAATGACCCACAACATTAATAAATATCACTCCTTAAAAGAGAGTTTGAGTCTTGATGTAGGCATTGTTATATCAATTTCATAAGCTAGTTCAGGGTAATTTTATACATTGATCTGATCTCAATTGTGTACCTTTTCATTCAATTATCATCAAACTAGCATATCATAATTTTGTATCATTTTTTCCTATATTTGCACAATATTTAGGCATGTTTTATTATATTAATATTTGGACATGAGATTGTTTATTTTATAGAATAAAAAATTGAGAAGTAAGTCACAAATTTTGTGGCACCAACCTCAGGTCAGCAACACTGACATGACATCCAAATTTGTCAAGAAGTTTCCAAATTCAAGACTTCCCAAGACTTTCTAAGTCAGTGACACCTACACCCATGTCGGTAGCTCTGACTCTTCCATCATCAAACCCTAACATCAAAGTCAATACCACTGACTCCCAAGTCAGTGTCCACAACTCTACTCCTGATCTGAAAAGGATAACCAAGGTTGATAGCACATGTCCAAGTAATTGACGACAAGGGAGAGGAGAAGAGGAAGATACATGGCAAAATGTGTGAATTTTTACAAATTTGAGCAATGATTTGGTGGAGGAAACGATGTTATTGTGCACCCATACTAGGTAGGAAGCTTCATTATTGAGGGTTATAGGGATCTATTTATTTTGTTCCTAGTTTTCTTCTTCTCTAATTTTCTACCCTGATGCCATGTTAACAATGTCTAAATAAGTTTTCCATTATCCATGGGCACCAAGAGTAGCCTTGTTTTATACTAAACTTGACTATCGAAATTTATCCATATGATTTTTGTTACTTGAATTGTATGTAATTCAAAATTAATGTCAGTTTGTATCCTTGAATACCATAGATAATATCATAGGTAGTTGAATTATTTGTTAGAAAAATAAGATGGGAGAATAATCGGACATTTTCTAATTGATAGAAAGAACAATCCTCACCATTATATAGAAAAGGAGGCAATTACATGGAAATCAAACTTAACCTTATTGGTCCAAGACAATTAGGCCTATAGTCATAATAAACTAAAAATTATCAATTCTAACACTCCTCTCAAGTTGGAGTATGGTAAAACACATTTCCATCTTGGACTTACAAGACTTAATTAGGACAATATGACAAATTGAAAAATAAAAACATCACTCCCCATTCAAGATTTTCACTTGCCCTTAAACATGACTCTCCAAAACTAATTTGATGGCATCACCTTTAAATTTGTGTTATGCATGTTGGAAATATTTGAGCTTTGGAGTAAGTATTCTGATGTACATCTGGAATGAAGGACATTTGACAAATGCATCATAGCAAAAACTCATCACCATCAATTTGTAGCAGACGATGAAGAACCCCATCAATACACCATCTTCATTGAAGAGGAAATTGTGAGTGGTACACACACAATCAACACATCCCACGCTCATGAACATGGAGGCACGATGTCGATGTAGAAGTAGAAGTATCTTCAAATTGTCTGAGAAGTGTAGTCAATTGAAATCACAATAGAAGACCATAGACATGCATAATGTGGCACATACATGAACTGGACGAGGTGATGATGATTGTAATTGGATCTATCTGGAGTGTGACTCTTGGGGGCTTGATGACAATAAAAGATGTCATCAAAGAAATCCCAAGTAGATCACTAAAAGAATCATCCTAGAAATGCAACTTCAAAAAGACATGAATAAAGTACCTAACTGAAGATAAAATCTGGATGAAATATGTAGACATAGAATTTGCATGCTAGATTATGACGAGCTTGTGAAGAAGAAACTATCCATCTCATGAGAATGTAGTGAGAATGATCAACTATAACAACATTAGCATCAAAGGGAATACGAGGCTGAAATAAGTGCAACAAGCTCTATCTTGACGTACATAATGGGAACAAATGCAAGAAGCTTGGCATCCAATGTTACAATCGATATCCTTCAACGCATGAAAGTGGTAGCTAACTAAAATAAGGAAGCATATACAGACAACTTATGTGCACATCATGACCGGAACACGAAGAAGCACAATGTCATTGGGAAGTGGTACACCAATGGTGCACTTGAAGCGCAATGTCATTGGGAAAGATACACCAATGATCAACTAGAAGAACAATGTTTAGTGGAAATGAAGTGCCAAAAAGATATCAGAAGGAAGAATGTGCTTTATACTCTCTCTCATATGATTTCTTCTCATATGCTTTCCTAGACTGATACATATAGTCTTTCTCATATGCTTTCTGCTCATACTCTCTCTCTCTCCTCTATTCCTCCTCCCCCTGTATACCAATTACGAAGTGATTGAGTAGTTGGTGTGAAAAATAAATAATACCCCTACACGGGAAAATTGATACACATATGAGGGGTGGTAAGGAGATTTTTGAATGGAGAGGAAGGAGAATAACACAATGTCCCTTTTTTGTTGCTTTATAAACTAACAAATGGTCTTTTATTTTACAATATATCGTGGATAAAATCAATAACCAAAGTCAATGTGCTACACGACACAATTAGATAAAGTTTGAATATAAAAATGCATGGATCTTCGTGCGACCCAAAAAGAGATTTGTTCAGCCCTTAAACTAAAAAATCTGGGGTGGGAGGCGCATCCTCTGTACTATTGATTATGTCACAAAATATATTTGGTCATAGATCATATTAGCGGTAGGCATATTGTGTGTGGGAGGGACGATTGAAAATAGGGCTGGTAGCAACAAAGGTAGAATGTAGATTGGACGGATCCCTCTAATCAAACACAGCAACTCCTACCAACCTCTTGGGTCATCCGGGCTCTGACACCTATTTGGAGAGGGGGTGGGCTTCGGCCCATGCAGATCCAGAAAAAAAAAAACACAACAACTCCGCCTCACTTGTTGATTCGTCTTCTTTGTTCCATTTCCCGCTCATTCAATAACTTCCTCTTTATGTTTTTTTTTAGTTGGAAGAGACATTTGTCTCCGTGTCAAAATCTGGATAACCCAAGGGATTGTAAATACAATGTATAAGAGGAAGTTTCAAACTGGGATCCTCTAGAAAAGACAGACCGGGCCAAACCATCTATACTACAATGACCAAGTTCCTCTTTATGTCTTTTACTCATCATTCGGCAAAGTATAATGAAGAATCAACGGTGCAAAAGAAATGAGGCTTCAGGCCTTCACCACGGTGCTATTCAGATTGAGGGCTTGGGTTCTTTTATTATCTCCATAAGGTGATGGTGATCTCAGACGCGGACCGTACTCAAACTCAGGTCCGTGAGCCCCTATTGTCGCCGCATGCGAGATGTCAATGCAGCATTGGAACGAAAATAAAATAAAAAAAGTATGTCGGGGATTGGAGCAGATAATGCACATCTCTTTCAACTTTCACGCGGGAACGACGGCCTGCGTTTTGACGGCACAGGCGCAGGAAGAGTCAAGGGCGGGAAGGATGATCTCGGTGAGAATAGCATAGATCTTGGGAGGCACTAGCCCAGAATGAGAGAGTCAGAATTAGAATTAAAAGGATTGGATTTTTAATGATGAAGGAAGAAAAATGAGACAACTATAGATGTCGGGATGATGTTTGACGGGCGACCAAGTCAAGAAAAGATAGAGCCGCCCGCAGGAGGAGGCTTTCTAGTTGTTCTCTCTAATTTAAGATTGATGCT
Organism: Alisma plantago-aquatica; assembly: GCA_963693085.1. Lineage (NCBI taxonomy): Eukaryota > Viridiplantae > Streptophyta > Magnoliopsida > Alismatales > Alismataceae > Alisma > Alisma plantago-aquatica. The sequence continues at coordinate 1,200,975,924 of OY856410.1, forward strand.
CTAATATCATGTGGAATCTAAGATGAGAGGAAAACATGATATGTTCTTATTGATGGAATGCACACTCATCTCCTTTATATAGGAAAGGAGGTAAGTACATAGGAAGTAACTTAATTATAATAGGCCAAGACAATTAAGCCTATATGACATAATAAACTAAAAATATTAAATTCTAACATTTTAAAATATCTATTTTGTTAGTTAACTTTTCAAAAACTTCTATACAAGTGGGCTAACAAGTAAGAGAGAAGGGTTTATATATCCAACTTCATAATTCAATTTAGATTAAGGAATCCAAGAAAGTATTGTTTTGACCAACTTGCACATGATATCATGCAAAGGGTGATACCAATTTTAAATCTTTATTCATATGCAATGATAATTTGTTGATAAATGATAAAAATCAAGTACATGCAATATTGTTGTGAAACTGGATAACCTAGAGATTTCCTTCCATATTTGTTTAGAACCCACAATATAATTTGATATATTAGTTCAATTATAGTGTTAATCAACTAAATCAAACATTTTCTTTGTCATAGATGATTTGGGTCTAGTTAGTACTAGTTTTTGATATTTCGTAGATTCCTGAGTTTGACAATTTAGGACAAATGTTCCTTATTAATTTGACACATACACTTGCATTTTTCAACGCATAATATTGGCATGTCAAATATTTGATGAAATTGTTGGGAAGTTGGTAAACATCGACACTACGAGTGTCAGAACTAACCACACTAGACTATTTTTATTTTTTTTGTTAATCAATTTGACTCTTTTTGGTATCATTTCTAGTATCATGTGTTTCTAATAGTAATTTTAACCAATTACATGTACTAGTGTATGATACAAACTCACACCACAAACTACTATGGCCATACATTGCATTCCTTGACTTAAATGTCTAATGTGACCCCTGATGAAAAAGGAAAATAGGTTGACAATTATGATCATGAAGATGATAATGCAAAATGAATGGAGGTTGTTGTAGAGATATAGAGGTTGGATGACATCCTGAGCAACAACCAATTATATGGGAATAGATTCGAGCCTCTTTTGACACAGCTCAACACGACAACATTAGGAGGCAAGCAGTAGATATTGGCAGCTACAAGCTTGATTTAAGTCTTGTAGCACTTGAAGTCTCAAGCATTCCGTGGGGTCCCCCCCCCAAGATCCCATGCAACACATTAGTCATGTATGTTGTTTGCACAACAAATTCATTGGGAAGATGATTTCCTAGAATTTAACCTTAAAAAGCGACAACAACTCACCCGCAAGCGTACATGTTAATTGTAGTGCAGAAAAGGGTCAAAGTTACGAGACAATATAATTAAGAAATGTATCCAAACCTATTGCTAAGAATAATATTCAAGATCCGATGGTTGAGAGAGATTATATTTCAATAGAAAATAAAGATTGCAGAAGTAAAACTGATTTAATTAAATTAATAAAGAGATATTGAGGGTCTAGGATTTCACGACCATAGATCACATATTTTCTTTAATTTATTCAACTCCTTAATTTAATTAGTTGGATCAGGACCAAACAGATTTTCATCCTTTTGGAGCTCAAATTTTGTAAGGCTTAAACTTCTCACAAACCCTACATCTTGGCGTATGTGGATCATAGTTCAACCATCTAGTAAAACATCTTCCAGAGTCTCATTTAGAGTTCTATAAATTTCACCTGGTATTCCAACCCAAGGATTTGAGATCTCATCACCAAGGATTGTTACTAATAGGATGGCTGGATCAATCATAGAACTCCATCGGGATCTCATCCGAATATCTATGGGTTCATTCAACATTTTAGTCTTAGGATCCAGGATCTCATCATCCAAGACTATAATAATATAAATATAATTGATCAAATTATAGAACAAGAACATAGATCAAGAGAAAACACATCTAATCAATAAACATATTGGAGTCTGATACAATTAAATTAATATATGGACTATAGGGATACTCCCCGTGCCCCAGTATGAAGGTTTTCTCTCACAGTAGAAACAAATACAAAATTATTGAGATAGAAAGATTCATGTTGTCAGAGTCTAGCAACAATAAACCAGTCTCTTTGAGGATGATGACAACTCCTTCTTTCCTTTCTTGCTTTGTGCACCTGAGGGAGGATCTGAGATGGTTGATTATGAGATGGCTTGTTCTTGTCCTCCTCCTTCCTTTTATAGGGGGTAAATGTAGCCTTGAAATCCTAAAAACACATATGGTGGTGGTTGTTGAGTGGATCCACCAAGCTAGTCAGTCGATTGGTAGTCAACTGACCCAATGAGGTAGGATGAGATGTGACGTGGCTTTTGAATGCACAAATAAATTCACTCGGAGTTTATATCCCCGAGCTTTTACCAAAACCAAGTGCAACAATACCACCCGCAAGCAGACGGGTCTTATCGCAGTATAGTTGAGGATCGAACCCAAAGGACAACGTTTTTAGGAATCCTTGTCAGTTAGATCTAGCTCAAGTAAAACTAATATTTAGAGCAATTGGTTGATCTGGGTTTGATTAAACTAATTGCAAGAAAGTAAATGCGGAATTAAAAGATGGGTTTGGATTAATAAGATGGAATCGCTGGGATGGTACCGGGTTTGACCACCGCTACACACACAAACATACTCTTTTGCAAACAATCCAGGCATGATATAACACTCCAAGTAGAGCTGCTGCAGAACCCCCCATACGGGCGTCAGGTCCGCGTAAGCATCACCATAGGCAGCCGATTTCTCATCACCATCCGGATCACATGTCTTACGGCTCTGAAGATACAACATCCAACTAAGGCTGTGAACCCCCCATACGGGCGTCAGGTGCACAGAAGCGTCACCGAAGGCTAGATGGCTCGTCCCCTCATGGATCATACACTTACGACCTCAAGGAATCCCATCGGAAGTTCTCGTCAAGGAGTCAACCGCATCAACTGTTAAGCAAATAAGCGATTATAGTACGTGTAAACATCGACGAAAAGCACGAAGATACAAAATCCAACTAAGGCTGTGAACCCCCCATACGGGCGTCAGGCACACAGAAGCGTCACTGAAGGCTAGATGGCTCGTCCCCTCGCGGATCATACACCTACGACCTCAAGGAATCCCATCGGAAGTTCTCGTCAAGGAGTCTAACATGCTAAACGACATTCATACCCATGCATTGAAGTTCTCGCAACATAGGGAGCACAAAGATGGAAACACGCACATAACCAACTTACAAGCTTAACGATAAATGACAAAATGAAGAGTTATATACATTGCCATGGATAGTTTAACAAAAGAACATGGTTTGCATGGGCAGCGGGGCTAGTCCCCGCACCCCAGCGAAAGAGGACTACTCGCTCATGATGTGATATACAAGAAGGATAGGAGAGAAAGATAGATCCGCCATGAGCTCGGTGCAGAGGGTGGACGCAGCTCGGTGAAGAAGATGCGCTCCTTGCTCTGTCTTATTTCTCTTCTTGGCCTCCTTGGATGCAACACCAGCTGTAGGCGGAGTGGAACTTGATCGGGGTGGTGCTCTGGCAGCCTGTCGGCGTTCGGAACCGATGCCTTCAAATGGGGACCCTAGGCGTCTATTTATAGTTTCAGATCTGACCCCATACGGTTTGGAGACCGTTTGGGCGCCAAACGGTTTGGAGACCGTATGGGCACCAAAAGGTTTGGAGACCGTATGGGCACCAAACGGTTTGCTTCGATCGGTCCTGGCCTTGGTGAGGTCGTGCGGCTTTAGTTCTTCAATCGATCCTTGTGCTTGCATCGAACGGTCTTGGGACCGCGCGGGACCAAACGGTCTTGGGACCGCATGGGACCAAACGGTCTTGGGACCGTATGGGACCAAACGGTCTTCATACCGAATGGGACCAAACGGTCTTGAGACCGTATGGGACCAAACGGTCTTGAGACCGAATGGGACCAAACGGTCTTGAGACCGTATGGGACCAAACGGTCTTGAGACCGAATGGGACCAAACGGTCTTGAGACCGAATGGGACCAAACGGTCTTGAGACCGTATTGGACCAAACGGTCTTGAGACCGGATGGGACCAAACGGTCTTGAGACCGGATGGGACCAAACGGTCTTGAGACCGGATGGGACCAAACGGTCTTGAGACCGTATGGGACCAAACGGTCTTGGGACCGCATGGGACCAAACGGTCTTGGGACCGCATGGGACCAAACGGTCTTGAGACCGCATGGCTTTCTTTGGCAACCGGTTTCGTCATTCGTTCTTCGTGTATTCCGCCAAACGGTCTTGGGACCGCGTGGACCCAAATGGTCTTGAGACCGCAAGGATCCAAACGGTCTTGAGACCGTATGCATGGAGTTGCTTGATTTTCCTGCATTAAATGAAAGATATTTAGTTAAAATCTTGATTATTGAATCAACTAAGTAGTTTTGTGCATTATGATTCATATTAGGGTAAAAAGATGTGGAATAGAGATAAAATTGTTCCAAAATGGTAATTGAATTTCATGATGAGTATGCACTCATCAAAACACCCCGAACTTAAATCGTTGCTCGTCCTCGAGTAACATAAAGTTTGAAACTATTGCCTAATGAAATACTTTTGATCAGTGTGATTTCTTCATCTTCACATCACAAATGTTTTCTTTCTGCTCAGTATGAATGAGTACCTTAACTTCCTGGGACCACTAAACACGTCTTTCCATAGCTTCGTTCCTGAGTTCGTTTCCCAATAATGCTTCCTCCCCACTTTTTTCCAACACCAAGCATGTCGAAGAGTTTTGTAGGAGTTCTGAGATACCCGCAGAATCAATAAGTATGCATCCGATCTGACACTGGTGTAGTTCAGAATGGTGGGGCATGTATTGTGCCCTTAGGTAGAAAAAAGGAGTGAAAGGTGGTATGGAAAGAAGAAGTAAATCTCTCCTCTATTCGACTCGAGATTTTTATTTGTTTTGCAATTTCATTTATTGCATATATTTTTTTTGTGTGCACTATGGCATCTTTTATTGCAGATCTCTCCTCTATTCAACTCGAGATTGCATTTTCTTTTTGTGTGCACTTTGGCATCTTTTATTGCAGATCTCTCCTCTATTCGACTCGAGATTGCATTTTTGGTGGTACGCCCCTATTTATTGGAAGGGGTATGGAAGAAGTGGATACGGGGGAAGTGACGTGCCACCCTGAACTTAGGGTTTGGCACAAGTTTGGCTATTTTGGTGGTATTGATGGATGGAGGGATACGAAGATGATAGAAGAAGTGTAGAAGAGAGTTCAGATCAGAATGCAACTTGATTTACAATTCGAAACCGGGTTATTCTCTTTGTCATACTATGCTCAAATAATGACTTGATGCGGATCCCCGGCAACGGCGCCAGAATTTGACGTGGCTTTTTGAATGCACTAAAAAATTCACTCGGAGTTTATATCCCCGAGCTTTTACCAAAACCAAGTGCAACAATACCACCCGCAAGAGGACGGGTCTTATCGCAGTATAGTTGAGGATCGAACCCAAAGGACAACGTTTTTAAGAATCCTTGTCAGTTGAATCTAGCTCAAGTAAAACTAATATTTAGAACAATTGATTGATTTGGGTTTGATTAAACTAATTGCAAGAAAGTAAATGCGGAATAAAAGATGGGTTTGGATTAATAAGATGGAATTGCTGGGATGGTACCGGGTTTGACCACCGCTACACACACAAACATACTCTTTTGCAAACAATCCAGGCACGATATAACACTCCAAATAGAGCTGCTGCAGAACCCCCCATACGGGCGTCAGGTCCGCGTAAGCATCACCATAGGCAGTTGATTTCTCATCGCCATCCGGATCACATGTCTTACGTCTCTGAAGATACAACATCCAACTAAGGCTGTGAACCCCCCATACGGGCGTCAGGCGCACAGAAGCGTCACCAAAGGCTAGATGGCTCGTCCCCTCGTGGATCATACACTTACGACCTCAAGGAATCCCATCGGAAGTTCTCGTCAAGGAGTCAATCGCGTCAACCGTTAAGCAAATAAGCGATTATAGTACGTGTAAACATCGACGAAAAGAACAAAGATACAAAATCCAACTAAGGATGTGAACCCCCCATACAGGCGTCAGGCGCACAGAAGCGTCACCGAAGGCTAGATGGATCGTCCCCTCGCGGATCATACACCTACGACCTCAAGGAATCCCATCGGAAGTTCTCGTCAAGGAGTCTAACATGCTAAACGACATTCATACCCATGCAGTAAAGTTCTCGCAACATAGGGAGCACAAAGATGGAAACACGCACATAACCAACTTACAAGCTTAACGATAAACGACAAAATGAAGAGTTATATACATTTCCATGGATAGTTTAACAAAAGAACATGGTTTGCATGGGCAGCGGGGCTAGTCCCCGCACCCCAGCGAATGAGGACTACTCGCTCATGATGCGAGATACAAGAAGGATAGGAGAGAAAGATAGATCCGCCATGAGCTCGGTGCAGAGGGTGGACGCAGCTCGGTGAAGAAGATGCACTCCTTGCTCTGTCTTCTTTCTCTTCTTGGCTTCCTTGGACGCAACACCAGCTGTAGGCGGAGTGGAAATTGATCGGGGTGGTGCTCTGGCAGCCTGTCAGCATTCGGAACCGATGCCTTCAAATGGGGACCTTGGGGGTCTATTTATAGTTTTAGATCTGACCCCAAACGGTCTGGAGACCGTATGGGTGCCAAACGGTTTGGAGACCGTTTGGGCGCCAAACGGTCTTGCTTCGATCGGTCCTGGCCTCGGCGTGGTCGTGCGGCTTTTAGTTCTTCAATCGATCCTTGCGCTCGTGTCGAACGGTCTTGGGACTGCGCGGGATCAAACGGTCTTGAGACCGCATGGCACCAAATGGTCTTGAGACCGAATGGGACCAAATGGTCTTGAGACCGAATGAGACCAAACGGTCTTGAGACCGAATGGGACCAAACGGTCTTGAGACCGAATGGGACCAAACGGTCTTGAGACCGTATGGGACCAAACGGTCTTGAGACCGAATGGGACCAAACGGTCTTGAGACCGAATGGGACCAAACGGTCTTGAGACCGAATGGGACCAAACGGTCTTGAGACCGTATGGGACCAAACGGTCTTGAGACCGCATGGGACCAAACGGTCTTGAGACCGCATGGGACCAAACGGTCTTGAGACCGCATGGGACCAAACGGTCTTGAGACCGCATGGCTTTCTTTGGCAACCGGTTTCATCATTCGTTCTCCGTGTATTCCGCCGAACGGTCTTGGGACCGCGTGGACCCAAACGGTCTTGAGACTGCAAGGATCCAAACGGTCTTGAGACCGTATGCCTGGAGTTGCTTGATTTTCCTGCATTAAATGAAAGATATTTAGTTAAAGTCTTGATTATTTAATCAACTAATTAGTTTGTGCATTATAATTCACATTAGGGTAAAAAGATGTGGAAAAGAGATAAAATTGTTCCAAAAAGGTAATTGAATTTCATGATGAGTATGCACTCATCAAAACACCCCGAACTTAAATCGTTGCTCATCCTCGAGTAACATAAAATTTGAAACTGTTGCCTAATGAAATACTTTCGATCCGTGTGATTTCTTCATCTTCACATCACAAATGTTTTCTTTCTGCTCAATATGAATGAGTACCATAACTTCCTGGGACCACAAAACACGTCTTTCCATAGCTTCGTTCCTGAGTTCGTTTCCCAACAACGCTTCCTCCCCACTTTTTCCAACACCAAGCATGTCGAAGAGTTTTGTAGGAGTTCTGAGATACCCGCAGAATCAACAAGTATGCATCTGATCTGACACTAGTGTAGTTCAGGATGGTGGGGCATGTATTGTGCCCTTAGGTAAAAAAAGGAGTGAAAGGTGGTATGGAAAGAAGAAGTAAATCTCTCCTCTATTCGACTCGAGATTTTTATTTGTTTTGCAATTTCATTTATTGCATATTTTTTTTGTGCACTATGGCATCTTTTATTGCAGATCTCTCCTCTATTCGACTCGAGATTGCATTTCTTTTTCTGTGCACTTTGGCATCTTTTTATTGCAGATCTCTCCTCTATTCGACTCGAGATTGCATTTTTGGTGGTACGCCCCTATTTATTGGAAGGGGTATGGAAGAAGCGGATACGGGGGAAATGGCGTGCCACCCCGAACTTAGGGTTTGGCACAAGTTTGGCTATTTTGGTGGTATTGATGGATGGAGGGATACGAAGATGATAGAAGAAGTGTAGAAGAGAGTTCAGATCAAAATGCAACTTGATTTACAATTCGAAACCGGGTTATTCTCTTTGTCATACTCTGCTCAAATAATGACTTGATGCGGATCCAGTGGGGATTCTGAGCCATTGTTTCACTAGTCAGTTAGGAAGCACGACGTGTTTGATCCCTATCAGTTTGACAGATACTTATCATTTTGTAAAAAGTATTATGATGTTAGGAATCATAAGCTTCACAGGATGGTTTCAGGCAAAAGGCAAGTTTCAAAAGTCAGTCCTCTTGAGGATTCGCTTCGAATAAGGAGGATGTTATGATTGAAAAATGCATAGAAGGATAGTAAGTTACATTTTTATCGACAAGAGTCAAAATTTCATCAGGTATCTGTTCAAAAATTTTGAAAAATTTTATGATAGAGACAACTTATATGAAAAGAGGGTGTTTATGGAAGTGAAGTACGTACCACCCACCCTCCATAGAGAGAAAACACCGTGTGGCGAGATGTTTTTGACGATGAAGGGTCCGGACCAGCGGGAACGGAGTTTTCCTGGGAATAGTCCTAATCTTGAGTTGAAAACCAGAACTTGATCTCCCACTTGTATGTCTTTTCTTTTCAGATGTCCATCGTGCCAAAGTTTCGTACGTTCTTTGTAGATTTTTGCATTCTCATAAGCTGTCATTCTAAGTTCATCCAACTCGTTGAGTTGCAGAATCCTGGCTTGCCCTGCTTCTTTCATATCAAAATTCAATTTTTTAATTGCCCACCATGCCTTATGTTCTAATTTGACTGGCAGGTGACAAGCTTTTCCATATATCAATCGAAAAGGAGTAGTCCCAAGGGGAGTTTTATAAGCTGTACGATAATCCCATAAGGCATCGTTGATTTTTATCGACAAATCTTTTCGATTACGTTCAATGGTTTTCTCAAGGATAGCCTTTAGTTGTCGGTTGGAGACCTCTACCTGTCCACTGGTTTGTGGATGGTAAGGTGAAGCCTCCTTGTGCGAGACACCATATTTTCTTAGAAGAGCTTCAAAGCTTCATTGAATGAAGTGGGAGCCTCCGTCAGATATCATAGTTCGCGGTACTCCAAACCGTGGGAAGATGATATCTTTGAATAATTTGATGACTGGTTTTGAATCATTAGTGACAGTTGGTATAGCTTCAACCCATTTGGAGACGTAGTCTACCGCCACAAGGATGTATGAGAATCCATTAGAAGATGGGAATGGCCCCATATAGTCCACTCCCAAGACGTCGAATACCTCGACTTCTTACCATAGATTCAGTGGCATCTCGTCTCTTTTGGTTATATTTCCAGATCTTTGACAGCTATCACAGGATAGGACAAAATTGTAAGAGTCCTTGGATAAAGTTGGCCAGAAAAATCCACATTGCAAAACCTTTAAGGCAGTCTTTTTGGAGCTCATATGTCCACCCACAGGTCCCGAGTGGCATTGTTCCAGAATAGATTGAGCTTCTTCTTCGGCGATACAACGTCTATACAGACCATCAGCGCAAAGTTTAAAAAGATATGGCTCATCCCAATGGTAATGCTTCACATCATGCATAAACTTCTTCAGAGTGTTCCCGGTGTACTGGGGATGGATGAGTCCCGCAGCAAGGTAGTTTACGAAGTCAGAATACCATGGCACTACTTCCGAGATGCTCATAAGCTGATCGTCCGGTAGGGAGTCATTTATCGGGATCCCTTCAGCATCCAGAGTGTGGATGCGATTGAGGTGATCTGCAACAACATTTTCCGTCCCCTTTTTATCTCTTATTTCCAGGTCAAATTCTTGTAGAAGGAGTATCCATCTGATCAGCCTTGGCTTAGAATCCTTTTTTTCCATAAGGTAACGGATAGCAGCATGGTCTGTGTAAACGATTACCTTCGAACCAGTAAGGTAGGATCTGAATTTATCGAAGGCATAGATGACTGCCAAAAGTTCCTTTTCAGTAGTAGCATAATTCCTTTGAGCTTCGTCGAGGGTTTTCGACGCATAATAGATCACATAATGTTTCTTCTCTATGCATTGTCCTAAGATTGCGCCCACCGCGTAATCACTGGAATCACACATAATTTCAAAGGGGTGGTCCCAATCAGGAGCTCTAATGATGGGGGTAGTTGTAAGGGCTTTCTTCAGCGTATCAAAACTTTTGACGCATTCTTCATTGAAACTGAAATCAGCATCTTTTCAAAGTAGATTGGTCATCGGCTTTGTTATCTTGGAAAAATCACGTATAAACCTTCTATAGAATCCAGTGTGACCAAGGAAAGCGCAAACTTCTTTTACATTTGTGGGAATTGCCAATTTAGAGATGACTTCTATCTTGGCTTTATCAACTTCAATTCCTCTATTGCTAACCCTGTGGCCCAAGACAATGCCTTCCTTTACCATAAAGTGGCATTTCTCCCAATTTAGCACCAGATGTGCTTCTTCACAACGTTTGAGGACCATGGAGAGGTGCTTAAGACAGGAATCAAAGGATTCCCCATATACAGAAAAATCATCCATGAAGACCTCCATAACTGTTTCAGTAAGCCCTGCAAAAATGGCAGTCATGCAACGTTGAAACGTTGCGGGGGCATTACACAGACCAAATGGCATCCTTTTAAAAGCATATGTCCTGAAGGGACAGGTGAAAGTCGTTTTTTCTTGATCATCTGGATGTATGGGAATCTGATAGAATCTAGAGTAACCGTCCAGGTAACAGAAATATTCTTGATGGGCCAATCTTTCTAAAACTTGATCGAGGAAGGGCATAGGAAAATGATCTTTTCGAGTGGCCTTGTTTAATTTTCTATAATCAATACACATCCGCCACCCAGTGACTGTTCGAGTGGGGATGAGCTCGTTGTTTTCATTTCTTATAACGGTAGTCCCTCCTTTCTTGGGTACCACATGAACTGGGCTCACCCATGGTGAGTCCAATATCGGGTATATTATTCCAGCTGTAAGAAGTTTGATGATCTCGCGACAGACCACTTCCTTCATATTCGGGTTCAACTTCCGTTGATGCTCGATGGTTGGCATATGGTCTTCCATCATGGGGATTTTGTGCATGCACAAAGCTTGATTGACCCCTGTGAGGTCACTCATCTTATAGCCTATGGCTTTCTTCCTTTCCCTTAATACCTCCAGAAGTTTCTCTTCTTGCTTGGTTGTTAGATCAGAGTTTATGATCACTGGGCAAGCTTTGAGATCGTCTAAAAACATGTAATTCAGTCCTTCAGGTAGGGGCTTCATTTCAGGAGGTTCTGGTTTTTCTCTAGTTTCTTCTGTAGTTCCGGTAGTCTTTAGTTCTTCGTAAGTAGCTTCAGCATTCTCTTTAGTAGGGTTGGGGAATTCATTGCAATCCTTTGCTTGTTGGTCAATAGGTTCGTCATTAAATAGGTCGGATAGAGCAGTTTCCAAGGGATCGCATGATTCCTCATACTCATTAGTCAGTTGTGACAATTACTCAACGCAATCAATCAAATATACTTCTTCCTGCATACTTGGTCTTCTCATGCTTTCAAAAACTTTGAACTCCAGAGTTTTTTTACCTAACATGAGCAGTAAGTTTCAACTCATAAGAATTTGACGTGGCTTTTGAATAAGTTCCAGAATTTCATTTTTTGATGGGATTTGCATTTTTGATGGGATTTTCATTTACGACAACTCAAAAAAAATGAAATTTTGGAACTTACTGCAACATGTAAATGAAATTTTGTTAGATACAAGTTCTCATAAGGTTTCAAAAAAAAGTCAGTCCTCTTGAGGATTTGCTTCGAATAAGGGGGATGTTATGATTGAAGATGCATAGCAAAAAAAATTAGTTGCAAGTTTATCGACAAGAGTCAAAATTTCATCAGGTATCTGTTCAAAAATTTGACAAATTTTATGATAAAGACAACTTATGTGAAAAGAGGGTGTATATGGAAGTGAAGTACGTACCACCCACCCTCCACCCCAAACTTAGAGATTTGCTCATCCTCGAGAAAACCCTAAATTCAAGATGGAGGGGAAAGGAAACACCAGGTATGACTGCCGAGAATGATTTCGTTATGATCAACGCCACTCCGATCTAGTGTTCTGAAAGAAAACTATCTCATAAGGCAAATTTTATTTAAGGAAAATTTAACTATAAGGTAAGAAACAAAATTTGAAAAGGAGAAGTAAAACAGATTTATTGGTCGGGTTGCCTCCCGACAAGCGCCTTTGTTTTATGTCGTTGGCTCGACAGAGTCCTTTAGCTTCATGGTGGGTCTTTTGGATTTGCCAGTTCTATCATTGTGTCAGTGCCAATGTCAAACGGGGTAAAATATCTCTTCAAGCGGTGGCCGTTTGTTATGAATTCCCCTGTCGCTTCACTCCATAGAGAGAAAACACCATGTGGCGAGATGTTTTTGACGATGAAGGGTCCGGACCAACGGGAACGGAGTTTTCCTGGGAATAGTCATAATCTTGAGTTGAAAACTAGAACTTGATCTCCCACTTGTATGTCTTTTCTTTTCAGATGTCCATCGTGCCAGAGTTTTGTACGGTCTTTGTAGATTCGTGCATTCTCATAAGTTGTCATTCTAAGTTCATCCAACTCGTTGAGTTGCAGAATCCTGGCTTGCCCTGCTTCTTTCATATCGAAATTCAATTGTTTAATTGCCCACCATGCCATATGTTCTAATTTGACTGGCAGGTGACAAGCTTTTCCATATATCAATCGAAAAGGGGTAGTCCCAAGGGGAGTTTTATAAGCTGTACGATAAGCCCATAAGGCGTCGTTGATTTTTATCGACCAATCTTTTCAATTACGTCCAATGGTTTTCTCAAGGATAGCCTTTAGTTGTCGGTTAGAGACCTCTACCTGTCCACTGGTTTGTGGATGGTAAGGTGAAGCCACCTTGTGCGAGACACCATATTTTCTTAGAAGAGCTTCAAAGCTTCGTATAATGAAGTGGGAGCCTCCGTCAGATATCATAGTTTGCGGTACTCCAAACCGTGGGAAGATGATATCTTTGAATAATTTGATGACTGGTTTTGAATCATTAGTGACGGTTGGTATAGCTTCAACCCATTTGGAGATATAGTCTACCGCCACTAGGATGTATGAGAATCCATTAGAAGATGGGAATGGCCCCATATAGTCCACTCCCCAGACGTCGAATACCTCGACTTCTTGCCATAGATTTAGTGGCATCTCGTCTCTTTTGGTTATATTGCCAGATCTTTGACAGCTATCACAGGATAGGACAAAATTGTAAGAGTCCTTGGATAAAGTTGGCCAGAAAAATCCACATTGCAAAACCTTTAAGGCAGTCTTTTTGGAGCTCATATGTCCACCCACAGGTCCCGAGTGGCATTGTTCCAGAATAGATTGAGCTTCTTCTTCGGCAATACAACGTCTATACAGACCATCAGTGCAAAGTTTAAAAAGATATGGTAGAGAACATTGCATGACAGTGGGGAATGATCAGTGCATTTGCATGCTTCACAAAACAAAGAATTCGACTTGACCTGCTCTGGTTTCCTACTGGGAGAATGTCCTCTTCCAATCGCAGCAAGGGATGATTCTATGTGATCTTGCTTTGCAACTAAGACCTTCAAGGTTTCAGCTATAGATTTGTATTCTGGGATAGCTTCAGCCATGGCTACCTTTAAGACTCCTTTACCAACAGATCTGCCCCAATTGGCTTGATTTTCTGCTCCCAGGGTGACTACTCTCCATGCGTTGTCGTAACTTTGCCGCATGAAGTTCCCTCCAGACGAGGAGTCAAGGAACATCTTTATGTCATCCTCCACACCCCTGTAGAATATCTCTATCAGCTGGTTCTTAGGAATTCCATGGTGTGGGCATTTGCATAGGAGCTCCTTGTACCTATCCCAAGCTTCGGCAAGGGTTTCTCCTGGGACTTGAGTGAAATTTTTGATTCGTCCCCTCATTTCATATGTAAGAGATGGGGGGTAGAACTTTTCCAGAAAAGCATTTTGGAGCTGCTCCCAGGTGGTTATGGGTACTTCACTCTGTAGTGAATTGTACCAACTAATGGCTCTATCAGCAAGAGAGTACTTGAAAAGACGGAGTCGAATGGCATCATCGGAGACTCCATTTTGCTTCGTCATAGCACATAGGTCGATGAATCTGAGAAGATGACCTTGGCTGTCTTCAACTTGTTTACCGTAGAAGGGGTTGTTTTGAAGCAAAGTTATCCAATGTGCTCTTATCCCAAAGTTGGCAGCTTCGATGGGAGGAGGCTGCACTGGATGATAGACATTCGCGGCCTTTGGGATAGAGAACTCTCTAAGATCTTTCTGAAGTTCGGCTGCTTGCGCTGCTGCCTGTGCTGCTAAGATCTCTTGTTGAACCGCAGCTCTAGCTTCTTGCATGAACCTCTCTCTCTATGCATTGATGTCTTGAGCCACTCTGTGGGCTACTTCTTCATCTTGCACCTCCTTGCTTGATTTTCCCTAATCTGACGATGGAAGGTTCTATCTATTTCAGGATCGAAGCTCGCTGTGAGACCGGGACTGTCTGATTGGTGCATGCACTAAGTGTTGGAGGGCACCTGATAATTAGGAGGATTTGAAAATGAGATCCACAAGGTAGAATAAAGATCAAGTAGATAAGCGATAGTTTCAAAGAAGAAAACAAAATCCTAGGTTAGTCTTAAAAGAACTATATTTGACTGACTGATTCCGTTGTCCCTGGCAACAGCGCCAGAATTTGACGTGGCTTTTCAATGCACTAACAAATTCACTCGGAGTTTATATCTCCGAACTTTTACCAAAACAAAGTGCAACAATACCACCCGCAAGTGGACGGGTCTTATCGCAGTATAGTTGAGGATCGAACCCAAAGGACAACATTTTTAAGAATCCTTGTCAGTTAGATCTAGCTCAAGTAAAACTAATATTTAAAACAATTGGTTGATTTGGGTTTGATTAAACTAATTGCAAGAAAGTAAATGCGGAATTAAAAGATGAGTTTGGATTAATAAGATGGAATCGCTGGGATGGTACCGGGTTTGACCACCGCTACACACACAAACATACTCTTTTGCAAACAATCCAGGCACGATATAACACTCCAAGTAGAGCTGCTACAGAACCCCCCATACGGGCGTCAGGTCTGCGTAAGCATCACCATAGGTAGCCGATTTCTCATCGCCATCCGGATCACATGTCTTACGGCTCTGAAGATACAACATCCAACTAAGGCTGTGAACCCCCCATACGGGTGACAGGCACACAGAAGTGTCACCGAAGGCTAGATGGCTCGTCCCCTCGCGGATCATACACTTACGACCTCAAGGAATCCCATCGGAAGTTCTCGTCAAGGAGTCAACCGCGTCAACTGTTAAGCAAATAAGCGATTATAGTACGTGTAAACATCGACGAAAAGCACAAAGATACAAAATCCAACTAAGGCTGTGAACCCCCCATACGGGCGTCAGGCGCACAGAAGCGTCACCGAAGGCTAGATGGCTCGTCCCCTCATGGATCATACACCTATGACCTCAAGGAATCCCATCGGAAGTTCTCGTCAAGGAGTCGAACATGCTAAACGACATTCATATCCATGCATTGAAGTTCTCGCAACATAGGGAGCACAAAGATGGAAACACGCACATAACCAACTTACAAGCTTAACGATAAACGACAAAATGAAGAGTTATATACATTGCCATGGATACTTTAACAAAAGAACATGGTTTGCATGGGCAGCGGGGCTAGTCCCCGCACCCCAGCGAAAGAGGACTACTCACTCATGATGCGAGATACAAGAAGGATAGGAGAGAAAGATAGATCCACCATGAGCTCGGTGCAGAGGGTGGACGCAGCTCGGTGAAGAAGATGCACTCCTTGCTCCGTCTTCTTTCTCTTATTGGCCTCCTTGGACGCAACACCAGCTGTAGGCGGAGTGGAACTTGATCGGGGTGGTGCTCTGGCAGCCTGTCGGCGTCCGGAACCGATGCCTTCAAATGGGGACCCTGGGGGTCTATTTATAGTTTCAGATCTGACCCCAAACGGTCTTGAGACCGTTTGGGCACCAAACGGTTTGGAGACCGTATGGGCACCAAATGATTTGGAGACCGTATGGGCACCAAACGGTTTTCCTCGATCGGTCCTGGCCTTGGCGAGGTCGTGTGGCTTTAGTTCTTCGATCGATCCTTGCGCTTGCATCGAACGGTCTTGGGACCGCGCGGGACCAAACGGTCTTGGGATCGCATGGGACCAAACGGTCTTGGGACCGTATGGGACCAAACGGTCTTGAGACTGAATGGGACGAAACGGTCTTGAGACCGAATGGGACCAAACGGTCTTGAGACCGTATGGGACCAAACGGTCTTGAGACCGAATGGGACCAAACAGTCTTGAGACCGTATGGGACCAAACAGTCTTGAGACCGAATGGGACCAAACGGTCTTGATACCGAATGGGGACAAACGGTCTTGAGACCATATGGGACCAAACGGTCTTGAGACCGAATGGGAACAAACGGTCTTGAGATCGAATGGGACCAAACGAACTTGAGACCGAATGGGACCAAACGGTCTTGAGACTGTATGGGACCAAACGGTCTTGAGACCGCATGGGACCAAACAGTATTGGGACCGCATGGGACCAAATGGTCTTGAGACCGCATGGCTTTCTTTGGCAACCGGTTTCGTCATTCGTTCTTCGTGTATTCCGCCAAACGGTCTTGGGACCGCGTGGACCCAAACGGTCTTGAGACCGCAAGGATCCAAACGGTCTTGAGACCGTATGCATGGAGTTGCTTGATTTTCCTACATTAAATGAAAGATATTTAGTTAAAATCTTGATTATTGAATCAACTAAGTAGTTTTGTACATTATGATTCATATTAGGGTAAAAAGATGTGGAATAGAGATAAAATTGTTCCAAAAAAGTAATTGAATTTCATGATGAGTATGCACTCATCAAGATGCGGGATCATATGCAAGCTAATCGGTCATTTGGGTGACTGACTAGACAAATGTATGCTTATGTTTAATGTAGGCCAGGAAACCATTTCAAGATGAATCGACTGATATGACTACAATGGAAGTTTTGCTTTTTCATGTTGATTTGATTGACTGGGTGTCTAGTCGATCGGTTGGAAATTCTAGATCTGAAAAGTTTATCCTAGTGAGATGGTGTAATACGGTGCCAGTCAACTAGTTGAAAAGTATGAAATATATTTTTCTTATATGTAACAAAATTCCCTTTCCAACTAGATTTGAACCTTAAATTTGGAGTTTGTATGCAAAAGTTGTGGTTATTTTGTTGCTATATATATATATATGTGTGTGTGTGTGTGTGTGTGTGTGTGTGTGTGTGTCGGGCATTGTAGGAAGTTGTACAAACATTTTCCTACAATAAACGAGCAAATCTAACAGAAACTCCAATTTAAGAGAGAAAAGAAAAACTAAATAATTGAATCTTAAAACTATGGAATAACAAAAAATGATCATATGGAATGATCTAAATTTTGCAATAAAAATGGATGAATATCCATTCATCAAATTACCCCAAACTTGAACGTTTATCGTCTTTGAGAACATAGAATCATAAACAATTACCAAATAATACTGACACCTTGTCCTTCTCTCTTACGTAGCACTAGTTGAATCCTCACCAGCTTCCATGACTAAGCTATCCTGATTTCTTAGAATCATATAATGCAATTTCCTACTTTCCCTATGTGAAATTGTTTCACAACTTGTTTCCATGTCAAGGCCTAAAAAGGATTAAATGCCATATCCCTTATGATTTTAGTACTCCCGCATATTATTACATGTCTTCCACAAGTGGAATTAGCCTCTGAAACTAGGTCATTGAATATCTCTCATTACCTAGATCAATTTTCTTATTATATGTATCATATATTGACTCACGAATGGTTTTATATCAATTTTGTAAGATAT
This sequence comes from Alisma plantago-aquatica, assembly GCA_963693085.1. Lineage (NCBI taxonomy): Eukaryota > Viridiplantae > Streptophyta > Magnoliopsida > Alismatales > Alismataceae > Alisma > Alisma plantago-aquatica. Next base: position 1,200,994,017 of record OY856410.1, read on the forward strand.
CACACATTCAAGGAGAGAGATAGATCATATATCAGAGTGAGCAAATTGGTGTGAGCTATGTGGCATGGATGGCTTCCGTGAGTGGGGTGTGCGCACGCTGAGGTGAACAAGTGTGGTCCATCTTTGGGGACACATGCCAACATCAGGTTTGATGTCTGTGAGTAGGGTCAGCTCTTGCTGATGTGTCAGCTAGTGTGGCTGATTGCAAGTTAGGAGAGAGACAGTGAGGGCAGATGGTGACAAGCATAAGCATGATGTGGCATGTCCCGATTTTTCACATGGGTTCAAACATGACTGTCAACAATGGGAATTAAGAGAGAGAGGGGAGAGAGGGTTGTGTGTCGGCCCTTTGTTGTGGGCTTGGAGTCAGTAGCCTTTCCAGACCCATGGCCAAAGAGGTGGCTCGATCCCAGTCTACAAGATCTTATCCCCAGTCATTGCACATGCTAGCACCTCCCTGTACGAGTGTGGTCGTGCAGTGGCGTGGAATAGTAGATTCATGTCACCATAGGGGTGGCCATCTATCGGCCCTACTCGTCAAGATTGTTGGAAAAAACAACTATTTGGGCTCAAAGGAGCTTGACAAAGAGGATGGCGAACATGTATGGCACCATACGTGGCCAAAGAATGACCCTTGAGATCCACTGGAGCTACTAGAGCTTGAGTCTCGATGAGATTGTGGGAAAAGAAAAAGGAAAGAGAGTAGGGTAACAAAATATGAGGGAAAGATAGAGAAGACTTCTATGAACACATGGGAAGTATATAAATGATGCAATTAATGTGGAGGCACATTGATTCTCCCTTGTCACGGCTACCAAGGTCGTCAAGGTGGAGGGTCCTCCTGTCCCCTTATCCCATAACCCATTTTGCTCAGAAATGCTAGGGCTGAGGTCGGGCAAAGGCAAGGAAAACTTTTGTGTTCTCAATTTGACCTGGGCAGTTGTGTAGCACCATGACCCTACCTTGGTCGTCCCTAAGGTTACTGCGGTGTCCCGTTTAAAGGAACAAGATGATTCACAACCATCCAATGTGGCACAGAGGATCTTTGTCCATTGGACTAACACTCTAGGTATGCGAGGATTGGGCCAGAAGCCCTGCTTGCTACGACACAAGAGGGATAGATCCATGAAAGAGAAAAGGTGAGGCCCGTGAAGGAGATAAAGGCTAGAAAAATAGGCAAAATAATGCAATAGCCATAAATTTTTCCTCGATTATCGGATTTGAGGGGAGTCTTCACCATTAGGTCACAAATTTCACCCTATCTAGTACAAAAGGATTGAGATCAAGAACAAAAAAATTCATGGTTTAAAAAATTTAAAACCTCCTCAATATATATTAAGTCACTTGACATTATACAATCGAGTTCAAAATTGCAATTTAAAACCATATTTCATCTATTGAGAAATATGTGCTTACAAAGCATCCAATCAATGAAGAGGGAGGTCATTGAATGAAAATGAGTATATTATAAGTCAAAGTGAGAATTGTTGGAGGATAGAGAAAAACTAGGATGTTATAGATACCATGTTAAAATTGATCAGCTAATTTTCATAATCTCTAGGAACCATGAGTAGCATAATGTGGTTCTTTACTTATCTATTGAAATTTATCTGTGCACTTTTTTATTGAAATTTATGCATTTGAAGTTAATGTTATATTTTATGATTGTATGCCATAGAGAATATTATACGAAGCTGATAGCTTTGAAAGAGGGATTAATTGTTAATTTTGCATAAACTTAGTTTAAAATGCACTATGAAAGTGGGATAACAACTAAGTGAGAAAATTTGAGATATTGATTATTTTGGACTAATTAGTGCAACAAAATTACAATTTTGAATGAATTGAACATGATATCATGCCTCAAGAAATGACATGATTATATTCAGATCTCTATTCATATACAATGATAATTGTTCAACAAATGGATACAAATCAAGTACATGTAGAAATTGTTGACTTGAGAGTTATACATTGCCCATATTTTGATAATGACTTAACCATTAATTCCTATGTATCTAATATGTTTGTTCAAGATTGATTTCAGGATTTAGGTACTTGAAAAGGATCAAATTACACAAGCCCTAGCTTGTTCAAGTTCAAGTCAAAAGCAATGCAAGTGTGCATTTTGGGAAATCACTTCAAATGACCTTAGATGATTTTTATAATCACTTGTATTGATGATATGACTTGTAACTAAGATGAAAAAAATTAGGGACACTTAATTCCAACGTTTGATCACTCAAATGTCAATTTAGAAAATTTATCACATGTTGTTTATTAGTCGTCTGAAGAGACCAATCGGTCGAGTTGCACGCTCACAAAACTCGACTGACAGACTCACTGAGCAAAACTAATTTTAGCTCATCTGTTTAGTTTCCCAAAATAAACTCGACCGATAGTTCGAAAATTGTCTTTTTCATTTAGTGGATCGGTCAAGTTACCTTTATTGAAACTCTACCAAATGTACTGTACGGAAAATGCAGATAAAGTGGTTATAACCATTGGTGAGTTGTTTTGAGCAAGAATAGATCTGTTGCAACTTGGAAAATGGCTATATTTCACCCTTAAGTGATCCCACACTCAAGGGAACACAACTATAGATATGTCCCCTTGGAGTTCATTCCAAGTTTGCTCATTCATGCTATTCTAAGTCCTTGCTATAGTTAGTTTGTTGCAACTCTTTGAGACCATTTCTCCCTCTAGTTTACACATCATTTCATGATTATGAGTGAGATAGGCCATTTGTAATAGAGATACTTCCTTGTTCTTGTAAATCTCTCATTCCATTCCATCTTCCCTACCCCTTTCCTCAATGAAGTAAAGGTGAAGCAAGCTACTCTGAGTGAAGGTGGAGTTGTTGATGTTCTTCTTCAAGTTTGAAGAAGAGGTGAAGATATTCTCCAGGTGAAGGAGAAAACAAAGGCTGAAGATCTAAGAAGAGTGGGTAATCCCTTGAAGGCTGAAGACTTGTGTAAGAGTATGTAAGTCCTTGGAAGAAGGCGGAAGACTCTTACAAAGTGGGTAAGTCCTTGGTAAGGTTGAAGAATCTTTGTATTTGGATATGTAAGTCCTTTGGTGGTCTTGTTTTGTAACTCTTATTGATAAATATATAGAGAAAAGCACTTGCAAAGTCCTAGAGGTTGACCTCTCTAGGTAGGAGACTGACTCTCTCCTAGTTTGGAGAGTGGAACCACTCTAAACGACCTTGTTAAGTGCTTGTTTCATTTTCTCTCATCGTAGCTATGCTTGTTAGTTAGGACTTCAAATTGCACTTAAGCTATTGTTTTTAATTGATATAATTTGAAGGTCTAATATATCTTGTGAGAACTTTTGAAGCTCTATTCACCCCCCCCTAGAGCCCTAGATCCAATAGAAACCAGATGAAATTGGATAACTATAGAGACTTCATCCCATCTTGATTCATAGTCCATGATTTAATCTTCTTTCTTAGTGTTGCTCTTAGTTTTAATCCACTAAGTCAAATTGTTTCTTCGGTCTAATTGATTTGGTTCTAGTTAGTATTAGTCTCTAGTGTTTCACAATTCCCTGAGTTTGAAAACTCGAGACTCATTTTCCCTATTACTTTGACATATACACTTGCATTTCTCCCTAGAAATCATGTATCCCATAACATGAAACACCAAAGAAAGGAATAGTAGAAACTTCAAGCACTAGCCTACACCTAGTGCTTGAACATATAGATTCTAACATAGAAAATAAGTCATCTTTATTCTCTAAGAGACAACTCATTAGATTTATAGGGCTTATATTCAAGTTTTTCATATTTGTTTTGTGTAATTAAAAAATTAGGTGTAACTTTTTCATTCTCTCTAATCCACATGTAATAACCCCTGAATTTGCTCTCTAAGGGATTGAATTCATGGACCATTATCTTGGTATATCATATGTGTTATTGAGTGGGAATCAAGAATATTTTTCCCACACCATAAATACATTGATGCAAACACCAAAACAATAATTTTATGCACAACAGTAAATTTATTAGAAGAGTATTTACAAAACTTTACAATTACAATTTTGGCATTTACAACAAAAGTGTACATGGGTGAAGCCTAGAAGGACCTTCAATAAGTAAAACCTAAAAAACTCCTCACATCTTCATCTATGTGTCCTTCCTATGATCAAAACCAAAAACAGACGTGAAACAAGCAGATCAACACAAAGGTGTTGGTACATCGATAGAGAAAAGTATGTTTAAGGTTTTTGTAGCTAGAAAAAATTTGCAGAAAGAAAGAAAAAAGATCATAGAATATATTTTTTAGATATTTAATTATGGCATTTTTATTCATTTTCTTATATGAGTTCATTACTAATGTGGACTAGTATGGAACAACAATAATAGTGATTGTGAAATGAGGGTGGGGAGGGGAGGGGTTGCTCGTGGCCATGGGGAGGGACACAAGAACACATGAGAGGCAGCACAAGCTCTAACAATGTCTAAAAGGTTGTTTTATGCTTCAACGCATGAAAAAGGCATCCATTAGGACCCGTTAACACGCATTAGGAAGGAGGACATTAAGTAATGTTTCAAACATCATAGAAAATCATTGGTTTATCCATTTTGTACGTAGAATATGCCTTTAGAATTATATTAAAAAGTATAACACTATGAAGGTTTATACGGTGATTTGTGATATTTAACTAGTATTTTTGACTATTGAAGGATATGCATGTTTTAGATGAAATCAAAGTGTAGGAATATATAATATTCAAGAAATTTCTAGTACAATTGTTTATGATGTTTCTAACATTACATGATTTTGGATCTTAATGATAATGATCAAATATGTGAGTTTTATCATAAGGGCATGTATATGTGTATATGTAGTAGAATATTGTAACCATGATGCTAGTATGACCATAGTGGATGTAATGCAACACGGGACACCGCAAACATATATGAAATGAACATGGGCCATTTAGTCAGTAATATACGATCATGAACATATGATGGGTTTTGGTTTGACCTAGTCATTCTAGTAACTATACCTTAATAAAAAATTAGGACTCTAAAACCATATGTTAAGTGTCTTGGGAACCCAAATCTAAAGGTTGAAGAAGACGTTCACGTATGACAATTTTAGGTAGCCTTCATGCGCCCACTATAGTGGACGTCAAACAAAATCTAATGACCACCAAATTTAGGTTGACATTTTCTTATATAGGGGTCTAGAAAAACCTTAGTTTGGTTTGGAAAAAATTATATAAACAAATAATTCAAATCTCATATATTTACATGAATATAATAATGGAATTAATAATTAGTTACATATCAAATATTTTTTAAAAATTTTCAAAAAGTTATATTATCTCCATAAATTTCCATATCAAATTTCACTTCTTTAGGACAAGGAAGCCTTGAGATACTAAACATTTGTCATATAACTAAAATAATGTAAATGACTTCTACCTTTCAAGTCAGCTCGATTATAGTTCTTCTATAATTTATCTAAACCATCAAACAAGCTCTGATTGGTTGAAAATTTTAAACCAAGCTTGAAGGTTACAAAGACAACTCTCGCACCAGTTTCATATAAATATGAAATCATTTAGACATCATACTAAAATATCATCAAATATTATAATTTTTGGCCCATATGAATTTATCATTATTCAATAATATCCAAAAATTCTCAAATCTTTACCAGAGGTCTAACTCCTCATTATAAGTTTCATGGCCAACTTCTGGGTCATTCAGATACACCAAAACCTCAAAGTCATAAAATAACCTAAGATTGGCCAACCTAAAAGTCATAAAATAACCTAAGATTGGCACCTTATCACACGTATAATGCATGATCACATATTTATCTTTCCTATTTTGGTCCATATGTTTGTACAGTTACTTGAAATACCCTTAGTTGGTCATAATCTAGGGCCTAAATGCCATAAGTGGGGAAACTTCTAAGACATACATGTTGGTATGTATGCCCATAGATCCAATCATATGATGATTATACTGTAGCATTATATACTTGATTTGATAATTATAAAGGTAATTTCATCTATTATGTTTGTCTCAATCATGAGATGATGACATAAACATAGTAGATGTCTAAAGAATGATGTTACTCAATGACATATATCTTCACGTTGAGGAGTTGGAAAATGAGAACATCTGTATGATAAGAGTACATACATTCTTGTTATGTCCCTAGTCAAACATTAATATAGAAGAAAAATAGACAACAATAATATAAAAGACTAGAGTGTGTGTTGGTTGATGACAGAATCTCATCATTCTTGATATGTGATATAAAACCAAACACATAGGTACATGTTAGAGAAGAGTGCATCAGACAAACCCACCTTGAAAGTGATACATGGAGACCATAGAATGGTAGTCAGAATAGTCTATCATAGTGATAGCAGTGATTGTAGTTCTTAGACCTGAAGTCACTACACCTATCACATGTTGTTTGATGTATTTTGACCATCCAATGTGACCTTAAATAAGGGTAACCATAAAGGTGATGCTTGGGTGCATTGTGACACATAGGGATTCAGTGTGAGTAACGTAGATGGGATTTGTCCCTCCTATAAAAGAATGATATCTAGGATACTTGCTAAGTCAGACTGAGAAATGTATGGCCATACGCATGTGACTCAATATGTGATATGAGAGCTCACAGGAATCTCATATAGTCTGCTCTGGTTCAAGGAACATGGATTGAATGTTGAAGAGTATGGTGATTCCATGCCTGGGCTAAATCTAGATATTAGAAACAAAGGAAATATACGATCATGGTAACACTGATCACAAATTGTAGGTTGAATTTGTACTCCAACTTTCTAATTACTTGGGTATCAATGATGTGTTGCTAGATACCGCTCGTTGATTTTGATGTCATAAATTGGTTATGGACATACACTGCCAAAGTAACTTGGGACCTATAGGCTCACACACATAGGACACATCTAGAATAGGATTTTATTCATGAATGATGTTTAAATTGACTACTAAAGTGTTTAGGTATTCAATTTAAATAACAATTGGAAGAGATGACTGAGAACCAATTGATTAAAGTGTTCAACTGATCGATTCAAGTATCAGGTCACTTTCAACTACATTGGCTAAACATTGCCTAAACTGGGTCATGAATTGTCTAATTCAATAGTGAATTGATCGATTCAAGGTCTAAATGACTGGTTCAATTTATGAATCACTGGTTCAATGATCACTATGATTGGATCAAGGATCGAGGTTGACGTCATGTTGTGTATTAATCAAATATTGAAAAACAATGTGATTGAAAATAGGAAAGCAAGTGAACCGACATGTTCAAGCACTAAATCAATCGTTACACACATGAATCAATTGATTCAACCAAACCTTTCATTGTTAGCAGCTTCTAGAAAATTCATGAAATTGCATCTCTTCGACTCCCAATTGATGTGGAAACCTTGACCCTAGACCTGCTATATATAGATGGGTAGTCAAGGCTTTTAGAAGACACAACACTCTTTGACAAGTGTTGTCCTCTCTAGTTGTCGTAACTAGAGAGACCTAGCAAGATTACCCATAAAAGGGAGAGACTGCAAGGGAGAGACAACACAGGAGAGTGAATCAGCCCTAAAAGATTGACGGTCGAAGGGAAAACTCCTTCATGTTGGATTTGGTAGTAAAATGTGGAGTTCATGGTGGTCCGTGTAGACTGTGTATATGTAAGGACCTTGACCTGCGTTTAGGGCTTACCCTGTTTGCTTTGCTTAATCTTGATGCTTTGGTGCTTGCTAATCACCTCTAAGTGGTTATTAGGGTTTTCTTGTGCTTTGTTGAGAGTTTGAGGGGCTACTTGCAAATAACCCAAGTTTAGGGTTTTGTGAGCAAGTTTACCACCTTGAGAGGTGTTCTTCTCTCTCTTTGCTTCCTCTCGAGTTGATAGGAAGGCTTGGGCTTGTTGCTTGAGTTCTTTGGGCCTTTGTTGAGCTTGTTTGGGCCTTAAGGTGCCTTGTTTGGGCTTGGTTGGGCCTTGTGTCGGCCAAGTGTTGCTTGTGTCGGCCAAGTGAGGTGTGTGTCGGCCTAGGGTGTGTGTGTGTCAACCAACAAGGAGGTGTTTCGCCCTAGTGCAAGCTTGGTGTGTCGCCCATGGTGCTTGGTCTTGTTTGGTGGACACTTGGTGCACATCTTGGACAAGTGTCTTAGACCTTGCTAGAGTGATGGTTTGAGTTTGTGGACAAATGTCCTTTGGGTGGACGACACCTAGCATGGACCAACCTTGTTTTCTACTCCCTTCCCTTCTATATAGGTGGTTCCTTCCTTAGCTTGAGGTCCCTTTAGTTCCTCTCCCTCTTGTGTACAACACACTCCCTCTTTTCCTTGCTTGGAGGCCGATACACCCTTGGAGAAGGAGAGTGGTGGCCGATACACCCTTGAAGGAGTAGCTTGGAGGTCGACATCCCCTTCGAGGAGCTTTGGTGGTCGACATCCCTTGAAGCTTGGAGTGCTTCTTCTTCTTTGGAGCTTAAGGTGGGTTGCATAGCTTCTAACCCTAACTACTCTACTATCTTTTCACATATGTTGCTTTAATCTTGCCTTTGCACGTTAGTAATTTGGTTCTTGTTTAGCTTGCATGTTGGTCGATCCTTGCGATCTAGGGTTTGTAGGAGAGCAACACTCCTTTCTCCCCTTGGTCTTGAAGAGTGAGGTTGGGTCCTAATGTTGTGAGCAATACCCCTCTTTCCTAGCTGATTGAGGTGAGCCTATGACTTAGTGGCTTGAGCAAGACTCTCTTCTCACCTTGGGCAAGAAGGTGAGCTCGTGAAGATGCATCTTGGGCGTTTAGTGCATATGGAGGTGCTTCTCGACAACCCTCATGGCTTAGCTACCCTTGCACGACATGAGTGAGCAATGTACCCTTTTTGTTCCTTGGGTGGGTGAGCAATCTGACCTTGCACGCCTTGAGCAAATTCTACCCGGCATGCTGCTCGCCCGACACCCTGCTCGCCCGGCACCTGCCCGTGTCGCCCGACAGCCTGCTCGCCCGTTACATGCTCTGCTCGCTCAGCTACATGCCTTGCACGCTCAGCAGTAAGCTGCACGCCTAACTTGGCTGCACGCCATGGTTTGGGTGAGGAGGAACCCTACCCGAGAAGGTCTTTTTGTGAGGGTTTTGGTACCTTTTGTGAGGGAACTTGGTGTCATGGAAGTGGCTTGGCTAGCAATTACCCGTAATATCATTAGTAACTCCTTGCTCACTTAATGATTACGATAATGACTATAATAATGATTGTGTTATATGTCCCTTTTTAATATGATGTCAAATCATGGTAAGATACATAAATAGTTGCATAATAGTGTGTCTTGAGCACACGATCATCAGGTGATGTATAGTGACATTAATAGAAATTTTGAATGATATCTCATGATGGTAGGCATAGTCCTTATATCAATGATATGCTTAACCCTAATTGACCTTTGGTAACAAACCCTAGATGTAATCATGTAAATGGTAAGTCCCTTGGTTATTCTCATTGATTATTGAATGATTTAAACCATGCAGGTAAGACTTAGCCAAATGAAAGGCTATGAGAAATGGTTATATGTGAGTACTGTGATGACAGGTGTATTATGAATGATGTTTCCATAAAGATGGTGAAAGCCTTGAGAGGCTATGGCACTATGTGATGAGGGATTGAGATCCCATGATATGTGATGATCCTTGAGATGGATCTAGATGGTTGGCAAGAGGCCAAGTGATAACATGTGATGTGAGATCCTTGTGATGGATCAGTGTGATGTAAATTTGTAGAGATAACATAATGTCGAGTTTATGTTGTTTACCTTTTTGTTATATCTTGCATGTTATACAACTTGGTTGAATCTTGCAATCCATCTAAAAGATAATAATTAATCACAATGAAATCTATCATGTAGTTGCCCTGGCCATAGATCCATCATCACTCAGGATAGGGTGATGTGAAACGGGTTCTCCTGCGGGTTAACCCGGAGCGCATATTTTTGAATATGTGAGGTTTCTCCTAGCCTAAAATAGAGAGGTGAAATGAGTGTAGCTGCGGTTGTAGACTCGGATATGTGATGAGCATGGTGAACATGGCCCATGGCTCCGAATATGTGATATGTGATGAGCATGAATGCATTCATGTCTCAGAGCACGGTGTTGAGACTCGTGGCTCGGTTTTACTAGTGTCGTGACCTGTACCAAGGCGGGCTAGGCAGAGGGTAGCCTGAGGAGCTGACCCTGTGGCTTTAGACCACTTGAGCATGAGACTGTGGTCTTGCTTTGTGTTCTCGTGTACTGACCACGAGGGGTGAGGTTGTGGATTCCGGCTCTTCGATTGACCTTGTATGGCACCGGTTATGGGCTTCGCAGTCGATGGTTGGATTTGAACAGTACGGTTCACTTCCTCAGGGCATAATAAAATGTATTCCAGCCGTTTAGTAATTACTACTTAAGACAAACATGGAACACTGGTTGAAGCCTTGTTTGTGTAGTTACTCTCTTTATACATTGCAGTTATTCATATGTCTTTCTTATGCAGTAGAATTTGGGTATCCTATCTCATTAATTGTGTCTCACATGTAATGCTTGAATATATCTGGTAAGTTTAGTTAGCTTTATTCCAATAAACTATTCTGGCTATATCTTCTACCATTTAGCTGCTTAATGTATGTGATCTTGAGGTTTTGTAGTTTTGGCGGGGAGTTATGCCTCCCTCTGGGACAATGTTCAATTGTCTCACTCTGCTGTTTTGCACCCTTTTTAGGTGGTCGAGGTAGACGTGGTGGTGGTCGCGGAGTTGCGGTCGAGAAGCAAGAAGAACAGTAGAAGGCAAGCTTTGAAGATGCTGCTGTTTTGGGATGTTTTTTGATAGAGTCTAGAGTCATCCCTGTACTCTCAGGTCCTTGGCGGTGTTTTGACGTTGTTTTACGATGTACGATCAATGATGTTTGTATATCCTGCTTCTGGCCGGATGCGGGCCTTTATGTATATAACAGGTGGTGAACTCATGAAGTGATAGGACAACTGTTGCTCTAAACTGTGGACATGTATCCAGGTTGTATGGATGTGTATGTAACAGGTTTTCTTGCCGGATGAGGACTGATATGTAATATGTTTCTCTGTTTATCAATTTTCTGCAATCGGTTTTAATTAACCCATGTTTTTGGTAATCTTTGGTTATGGTGATTTCCGCACGTTTTCACGTAACACCATGTTATATGTGTGATAATGGGATGTGTTGCCAAAAGTTTTGGTATCAGAGCTTTAGGTTCGCTGAGTTTACAGGGATCTAGGACTAGGGTGTGTTTGTTCTTATGTGTTTTCCAGATTTTCTCATAGAAATATTCTGCTCTCAGCGGGAGAAAATCCAAGATGTCTGGAAACCATGAAAAACTCACTGCTGAGCACAGCGATGCTGCATCTGTTGATGGAGCAGAAAGACAGGCACATGAAGATTGGGTGCATGAGGTCCCCCAACCTGACCCAGTCATACTTGACCATCCTGCCTACCAACAGCTTATGGGGAGATGATGGCTACGATGAATCTCATGGTTGAAAAACTACCAGTGCCTCCTTCACGAGCACAGGTTCCCCATGGAGAAGCATCAGGTATTGGGAAGACCTTCGAGCGGCTTCTTCGAGTCGGAGCTTCGGATTATGCTGCAACAGCTAATCCAGCGGATGCAGATCTGTGGCTGACAAGTCTTGAGAAGGCTTTCCAGATCCTTGACATCCCCGAAGCAGACAAATTAAAGCACGCTGTCTACCTTTTGAAAGGTAGTGTTGGTCACTGGTGGACCATCGAGGAAGAGAAGTGGCCTAGTGAGGTGATCTGTTGGGAAGTGTTTCGACGCGAGTTCGTCACCAGATACTTTCCCAAGATGTATCTGGATGAGAAGATCCGCCAGTTCGAGAGTTTATGGTAGGGAGCGATGAACATCACCGAGTATGAAGCTAGGTTTATGGACCTGTTGAGGTTTTGTCCTCACATGGAGATGACAGACGAGGAAGGGATCAGACGTTTTGAGAAGGGTCTGAGTGCTGAGCTGACGACACCAGTTTCTGCTTTGGAGAACCGAGAACGGTTTGCGATGTTTGTGGAATCAGCCCGGAGGATTGAACGATCTGTAAGGGAGAAGAGAGAGTCTATGACTAGGAAGACACCTGCTCAGTTTCAGGGTCAGAGGTTTGGTGGCTTAAAGAAGCCCAGGTTTTCGGCAACGGCAGTAGTGAGAGGTTCGGGAGGACCGTCTCAGTGGTCTCCGAGTAAGGGAAGAGGTTATGTTTCTTCACCATCTAAGGCACAAAGTTCGGCTTCTGTGGCAGTGACAGGGCCATCTCGGCCGCGAGTTGATGGTAGGACATGCTATGTCTGTGGTCAGATAGGGCATGTCAAGTCAAGTTGTCCCTTCAGAGATGATGAAGTAACCCAGCAGCCGAGGCAGAACCTTCAGGGGTCAGAGAGACCATAACCCAGTGGTAGCAAAGGATGAGGACACGGTCAAGCGTCTCAGGCTGGATCGTCTACTCAAGGAAGCAGAGGTCGTGGACAGCAAGCAACAGCTCAATTCTATGCTATGAATCAGCTAGAGGCGATAGTCAACCCGCGAGTGGTAACAGGTCAGATGGAGTTATTTCATTCTAATATGTCTTCTTCTTGCTTTATATCTATTCTGGTTGACCCGGGTGCTACACACTCTTTTATTGCCTATAGCATGCTTGAAAAATGTCATTTACCTGTTAGCTGTAAGAAGGATAGCTTGTTGTTAGAAACCCCTCTTGATGGTTCTTCGTTGCTTCTAGAAGAGTGTCCATCTTGTGTCTTGTCTTTCTCGGGACATCGCATTCAAGTGGACCTCATACCACTTGATATGCATGGTTTCGATGTGATCCTTGGGTTGGATACCTTAGAGAAGTATAAGGTTGTTTTGGACTGTGGTTCCAAGCAGGCAGTGTTTGATGATGCTGGAGAAAAGTGGATCTTCCAAGGAGATAGGAAGATTCTTCCGACGTGTCTAGTATCAGCTATGGTGGCAGATAGGTTGTTACGAAAGGTATGTGAGGCATTCTTAGCTCACGTATTGGATACCGTTGTGGCTACCAAGGAGAAAGGCCCTAGCCTCGAGGAGGTGATAGTTGTTCGTGAGTTTGCAGATGTATTTCCTGAGGAGTTTCCTGGTGTTCCCCCACCCCGAGAGATTGATTTTGAGATCAATCTGGTTCCCAGAACACAGCCAGTTGCACAGTCACCTTATAGGATGGCTCCAGTAGAGATGGCAGAGTTGAAGAAGCAGTTGCAAGAGTTGCTGGATAAAGGTTTTATCCGGCCGAGTACGTCGCCTTGGGGTGCTCCTGTGTTATTTGTCAAGAAGAAGGATGGTTCGATGCAGTTGTGTATAGACTACCGGCAGTTGAACAAGGTCACGATCAAGAATAAGTACCCGTTGCTGAGGATAGATGATCTGTTCGACCAGTTGCGTGGTGCTATAGTGTTTTCGAAGATCGACCTACGATCTGGATACCATCAGTTGAGGATTAAGGCGGATGACATACCGAAGTCAGCTTTCAGGATGAGGTACGGTCACTATGAGTTTGTGGTTATGTCGTTTGGGTTAACCAATGCACCTGCAGCTTTCATGGATTTGATGAACAGAGTGTTCCGTCCGTTCTTAGATCAGTTTGTCGTAGTCTTTATAGATGACATCTTGATCTATAGTCGGGACAGGCTAGAGCATGAGCAACACCTTCGTCGAGTGTTGACTCTTCTTCGTCAACATCAGTTGTATGCCAAGTTCAGTAAGTGTGAGTTCTGGATGAATGAAGTGACTTTCTTGGGTCATGTGATATCTGCTGAAGGAGTCAAGGTAGATCCGAAGAAGGTGGAATTTGTTGCGGATTGGGAACAACCGACGACGCTGATAGAAGTTCGTAGTTTCCTTGGTCTAGCAGGATACTACCGGAGGTTTATCAAGGACTCCAGTGTGATCGTGTTGCCGATGACGAAGTTGACCAGGATGGATGTACCTTTTGTTTGGGATGATCAATGTCAGTGATCTTTCCATTGTTTGAAGGAGAAATTGACCAGTGCTCCAGTGTTGATCTTGCCAGAACCGGGGAAAGGCTATGTTGTTTTCTGTGATGCTTCCAAGAAAGGTTTAGGTTGCGTGTTGATGCAGGGAGATCATGTGGTTTCTTTTGCCTCGCGACAGCTCAAGAAGCATGAGGAGAACTATCTGACTCATGACTTGGAGTTGGCAGTGGTGGTTCATGCGTTAAAGATTTGGAGACACTATCTGTATGGGGAAGTGTGTCAGATCTTTACGGATCATAAGAATCTGAAGTATATCTTCACGCAGCATGAGTTGAACATGCAACAACGGCGATGGATAGAGTTGATCAATGATTATGACTGCACTATCAAGTATCATCCTGGTAAAGCGAACGCGGTAGCTGATGCGCTTAGCAGAAAGTCTTCTTCTCTTTCTTCAAAGAAGGCACAGTTGAGTTCTTTGGTATGCCATAGGCGAGATATGTTTGTCTCTCTGTGACAAATGAATGTGCGGATGGAAGTGTCCTCGTTAACTGGACTCTTAGCACAGATGCAAGTCAAGCCTACGTTGAGACAGCAGATCAAGGATGCACAGCAGATTGATGATGCGGTACAGTTGATCAGATCAGAGTTCGACAGAGAAAAACGTGATGGGTTCCATAAGTCCGAGGATGGACTGGTTTGCTATCATGATAGGATGGTGGTTCCGGATGTTAGTGAACTAAGGAAGTTGGTGCTTGAGGAAGAACACACATCGATGTATGCTATGCACCCAGGTGTCACCAAGATGTACCACAGTCTGAAGGACTTGTATTGGTGGCCCGGTTTGAAGAAAGATGTAGCTGAGTTCGTGGAAAGATGTGCGGTTTGTCAGCAAGTGAAGGCTGAGCATCAGAAACCGGCAGGTACGTTGCAACCTTTGTCGATACCGCAGTGGAAATGGGATCATATAACCATGGATTTCGTAGTTGGTCTACCCAAGACAACTAGGAATCATGATTCCATTTTGGTGATAGTGGACAGATTGACGAAGTTTGCCCATTTCCTGCCTATGAAGATGATGTATACAGCAGAGAAGCTCGCTAGAGTGTACGTGGATGAGATAGTACGTTTTCATGGTGTGCCAGCGATGATAGTTTCTGACAGAGGTCCTCAGTTTACCAGTCATTTTTGGGAACAGTTGCACAGAGCGTTGGGAACGTAGTTGAGGTTCAGTACGGCCTTTCACCCACAGACAGATGGACAGTCTGAAAGAACTATTCAGATTCTAGAGGATCTCCTTTGAGCTTGTGTTTTGCAGTTCCCAAGTAGTTGGGATGTGCATCTGAGTTTGATAGAGTTTGCCTACAACAACAGTTATCAGCAAAGCATTGACATGGATCCTTACGAGGCTTTGTATGGGAGGAAGTGCAGATCTCCCTTGTGTTGGTATGAGTCTGCTGAGTATCAGCTTTTGGGTCCTGAGTTAGTTCAGTAGACAACTGAAAAGATCAAAGTGATACAACAACAATTGAAAGTGGCACAGGACAGGTAGAAGTCTTATACAGACAATTGCCGACGACCTTTGGAATTCCAAGTAGGAGACAAAGTGTATCTTAAAGTATCGCCTTGGAAGGGTGTTCTAAGGTTTGGAAGGAAGGGTAAGTTGGCACCCAGGTATATGGGACCTTACCCAATCATAGCATGCGTTGGCAAGGTCGCTTACGAGATAAAGTTGCCTCCAGAGTTGCACAAGTTACATCTAGTATTTCATGTCAGTATGCTGAAGAAAAGTCATCCAGATTTAGGTACAGTGATACAGCCAGTTGAGGTTGATCTTGATGCAGATGTGTCCTACGAGGAAGGTCCTCTGGCGATCCTTGACAGAAGGATCAAGAAACTGAAGAAGAAGGACCTGGTTCTTGTGAAAGTTCTTTGGCAGCATCGTGGTGTTGAGGAAGCCACATGGGAGCTTGAGGAAGAGATGAGGAGGAAGTATCCCTCGCTTTTCTCTTTGGATTTCGGGGACAAAATCCTTTAAAGGGGGTTAGATTGTAAGGACCCTGACCTGCGTTTAGGGCTTACCCTGTTTGCTTTTCTTAATCTTGATGCTTTGGTGCTTTCTAATCACCTCTAAGTGGTGATTAGGGTTTTGTTGTGCTTTGTTGAGAGTTTGAGGGGCTACTTGCAAATAACCCAAGTTTAGGGTTTTGTGAGAAAGTTTACCACCTTGAGAGGTGTTCTTCTCTCTCTTTGCTTCCTCTAGAGTTGAGAGGAAGGCTTGGGCTTGTTGCTTGAGTTCTTTGGGCCTTTGTTGAGCTTGTTTGGGCCTTGAGGTGCCTTGTTTGGTCTTGGTTGGGCCTTGTGACGGCCAAGTGTTTCTTGTGTCGACCAAGTGAGGTGTGTGTCGGCCTAGGGTGTGTGTGTGTCGGCCAACAAGGAGGTGTGTCACCCTAGTGCAAGCTTGGTGTGTCGCCCATGGTGCTTGGTCTTGTTTGGTGGACACTTGGTGCACATCTTGGACAAGTGTCTTAGACCTTGCTAGAGTGATGGTTTGAGTTTGTGGACAAGTGTCCTTTGGGTGGACGACACCTAGCATGGACCAACCTTGTTTTCTACTCCCTTCCCTTCTATATAGGTGGTTCCTTCCTTAGCTTGAGGTCCCTTTAGTTCCTCTCCCTCTTGTGCACGACACACTCCCTCTTTTCCTTGCTTGGAGGCCGATACACCCTTGGAGAAGGAGAGTGGTGGCCGATACACCTTTGAAGGAGTAGCTTGGAGGTCGACATCCCCTTCGAGGAGCTTTGGTGGTCGACATCCCTTGAAGCTTGGAGTGCTTCTTCTTCTTTGGAGCTTAAGGCGGGTTGCATAGCTTCTAACCCTAACTACTCTACTATCTTTTCATATATGTTGCTTTAATCTTGCCTTTGCACGTTAGTAATTTGGTTCTTGTTTAGCTTGCATGTTGGCCGATCCTTGTGATCTAGGGTTTGTAGGAGAGCAACACTCCTTTCTCCCCTTGGTCTTGAAGAGTGAGGTTGGGTCCTAATGTTGTGAGCAATACCCCTCTTTCCTAGCTGATTGAGGTGAGCCTATGACTTAGTGGCTTGAGCAAGACTCTCTTCTCACCTTGGGCAAGAAGGTGAGCTCGTGAAGATGCATCTTGGGCGTTTAGTGCATATGGAGGTGCTGCTCGACAACCCTCATGGCTTAGCTACCCTTGCACGACATGAGTGAGCAATGTACCCTTTTTGTTCCTTGGGCGGGTGAGCAATCTGACCTTGCACGCCTTGAGCTAATTCTACCCGGCATGCTGCTCGCCCGACACCCTGCTCGCCC
This sequence comes from Alisma plantago-aquatica, assembly GCA_963693085.1. Lineage (NCBI taxonomy): Eukaryota > Viridiplantae > Streptophyta > Magnoliopsida > Alismatales > Alismataceae > Alisma > Alisma plantago-aquatica. The sequence goes on from OY856410.1 coordinate 1,201,011,372, forward strand.
GACACCCTTCTCGCCCGAAACCCTGCTCGCCCGACACCCTGCTTGCCCGGCACTTTCCCGTGTCGTTGATAGCCTGCTCGCCCATTACATGCTCTGCTCGCTCAGCTACATGCCTTGCACGCTCAGCAGTGAGTTGCACGCCTGACTTGGCTGCACGCCATGGTTTGGGTGAGGAGGAACCCTACCCGAGAAGGTCTCTTTGTGAGGGTTTTGGTACCTTTTGTGAGGGAACTTGGTGTCATGGAAGTGGCTTGGCTAGAAATTACCCTTAATATCATTAGTAACTCCTTGCTCACTTAATGATTACGATAATGACTATGATAATGCTTGTGTTATATGTCCCTTTTTAACATGATGTCGAAGCATGGTAAGATACATAAATAGTTGCATAATAGTGTGTCTTGAGCACACGATCATCAGGTGATGTATAGTGACATTTATAGCAATTTTGAATGATATCTCATGATGGTAGGCATAGTCCTTATATCAATGATATGCTTAACCCTAATTGACCTTTGGTAACAAACCCTACATGTAATCCTGTGAATGGTAAGTCCCTTAGTTATTCTCATTGATTATTGAATGATGCTAACCATGCAGGTAAGACTTAGCCAAATGAAAGGCTATGAGAAATGGTTATATGTGAGTACTGTGATGACAGGTGTATTATGAATGATGTTTCCATAAAGATGGTGAAAGCCTTGAGAGGCTATGGCACTATGTGATGAGGGATTGAGATCCCATGATATGTGATGATCCTTGAGATGGATCTAGATGGTTGGCAAGAGGCCAAGTGATAACATGTGATGTGAGATCCTTGTGATGGATCAGTGTGATGTAAATTTGTAGAGATAACATAATGTCGAGTTTATGTTGTTTACCTTTTTGTTATATCTTGCATGTTATACAACTTGGTTGAATCTTGCAATCCATCTAAAAGATACTAATTAATCACAGTGAAATATATCATGTAGTTTCCCTGGCCATAGATCCATCATCAGTCAGGATAGGGTGATGGTGAAACGGGTTCTCCTGCGGGTTAACCCGGAGCGCATATTTTTGAATATGTGAGGTTTCTCCTAGCCTAAAATAGAGAGGTGAAACGAGTGCAGCTGCGGTTGTAGACTCGGATATGTGATGAGCATGGTGAACATGGCCCATGGATCTGGATATGTGATATGTGATGAGCATGAATGCGTTCATGGCTCAGAGCACGGTGTTGAGACTCGTGGCTCGATTTTACTAGCGTCGTGACCTGTACCAAGGCGGGCTAGGCAGAGGGTAGCCTGAGGAGTTGACCCTGTGGCTTTAGACCACTTGAGCATGAGACTGCGGTCCTGCTTTGTGTTCTCATGTACTGACCACGAGGGGTGAGGTCGTGGATTCCGACTCTTCCATTGACCTTGTATGGCACCGATTATGGGCTTCGCAGCCGATGGTTGGATTTGAACGGTACGGTTCACTTCCTGAGGGCATAATAAAACATATTCCATCCGTTTAGTAATTACTACTTAAGACAAACACGAAACACTGGTTGAAGCCTTGTTTGTGTAGTTACTCTCTTTATACATTGCAGTTATTCATATGTCTTTCTTATGCAGTAGAATTTGGGTATCCTATCTCATTAATTGTGTCTCACATGTAATGCTTGAATATATCTGGTAAGTTTAGTTAGCTTTATTCCAATAAACTGTTCTGGCTATATCTTCTACCAGTTAGCTGCTTAATGTATGCGATCTTGAGGTTTTGTAGTTTTGGCGGGGATTTATGCCTCCCGCTGGGACAATGTTCAATTGTCTCACTCTGCTGGTTTGCACCCTTTTTAGGTGGTTGAGGTAGATGTGGTGGTGGTCGCGGAGTTGCGGCCGAGCAGCAAGAAGAACAGTAGAAGGAAAGCTTTGAAGATGATGCTGTTTTGGGATGTTTTGTGATAGAGTCTAGAGTCATCCCTGTACTCTCAGCTCCTTGGCGGTGTTTTGACGTTGTTTTACGATGTACGATCAATGATGTTTGTATATCCTGCTTCTGGCCGGATGCGGGCCTTTATGTATATAACAGGTGGTGAACTCATGATGTGACAGGACAGCTGTTTCTCTAATCTGTGGACATGTATCCAGTCTTGTATGGATGTGTATGTAATAGGGTATCTTGCAGGATGAGGACTGATATGTAATATGTTTCTCTGTTTATTAGTTTTCCGCAATCGGTTTTAATTAACCCGTGTTTTTGGTAATCTGTGGTTATGGTGATTTCCGCACGTTTTCACGCAACACCTCATTATCTGTGTGATAATGGGATGTGTTGCCATAGTATACGTGTGGAGGTTGTTTCCACCATTCTAGGAGAACAAGAACCACCGACGTGTTGTGAAATCGGGCACAAATATAGGTAGCAGAAGAAAAACTTTATTTGCTCATTTCTCAGAAGCCAGTAGAATCTGGTCAGTAACAATGTATCTACAAAGGAAGGATTGCAAGGTTACACCTAGTCCTGGAGCAAGTCTAGTGACATCACCCTAGAATTACAATCTTAGATGGTGTTTGTGTAGATCATGATCTTCACCAAGGATAACAGACTCAAATAGCTCATGCAGTGCCTCCTATGGACTCGCCACAAACTGCAGGTTGACGTCATTCTCCTAGCAGTAGACAAAGGACTCCTACCTCTAGAGTTGTCTACGAAGACCATAGGGAACTCCACATTATGCTGACAGAGCCAACGAGAAGGAGTTGTCCCCTTTTGTCAGCGTACTAGTCGTCAACATGCTCTCCCACAATAACTGATCTCAGTTGCTCCTCCCTCGCTATCCATCCCTAGTCGGGTAGGACTTGCTTGGGGTCTCGTAGTTATCATAACCAGAGAGGACAGCAATTGTCAGGGCCACTGATCCCAATTGTATGTGTTGGAAGCCCCAGTACCCCTCTATTTATAGTGGAGGGTGGGGTTAGGGTTCCCAATTGATGTGGGAATAGAAGGGTCCGGAAACATGAATGTTCTGGAATCTACAGACCGTGAGACAGTCATCTCACACTGCAAAATGGTCATCTCATATACGATATTGTCATTTCATAGTGTGAAATATTCGTCTTGTGCTTGTACAATTTCTTATTTACACACGGAATTGGCAATTTGCATCTAATTAATGTTAAACATTGATTTTTCTTGCACAACAAGTATAGTGCAATCCAAACAAATTTGGAAAAGTATCTAGAACCTTCCCTGATCTAACTGAGTGATCTTGTGCATGAAGACAGTCATCTCGCTCACCCAAATGGTTTTCTGGTGAGCTGAGCTGAGCCGAGTCGGTCAGTTCATTAGTATGAACCGGTTGGTTCACCTCAGTTTGAGCATCCAACTTCATTCCAACCAGCCTGAAAAACCAAATGCTCATCTAAACATTTGAGATGGACGTTTGGCACCTTAGAATCCCATCTCAACACTTAATATGTCCGTTTGGCAGTGCAATCAGCTTTTGGTGCGTGAATTGGATAACTAAACACTTTAGTAATCAATTCCAATCAACCTAACACTCCAATCAGTCAGTCTAACACTTGAACTCGATGATTCTGAGTCTAGTCAGTTTATCAATTGTTTAATTGAATACCTAAACACCTTTAGCATTCAATCTAAACATCATTCATGAATATACTCCTTTACCCAAGTGTATCCTATGTGTGTGACCCTATAGGTCTAGAATTCCATTGGCAGTGAATGTCCATAACAACGTATGACATCACAAGCAAAGAGTGATGCCTAGTCGAACATTATTGCTACCTAAGTAATTCGGAAAGTTGGAGAACAACTTCAACCTATAATCTATGAATAGTGTTACCATGATCGTATAGTTCCTTTGTCTCTGATATCCGTATTGAACTTGAGGCATGGAATCGCCATCCTCTCAATGTTCAATCCATGTTCCTTGAACTAGAGCAGATTGTCTGAGATGCATGTGAGTTCACATATCATATATTAACCACATGGGTATGGCCTTACACTCTTAGTCTCGCTTATCAAGGGGTCTGGATATCAATCTCCAATAGGAGAGATAAATCCCAACTCTATCACTCATAGTCTATCCCCATGTGTTAAAGTCACCCAATCATCACTGTTATAACAACCCATATTTTAGGACTGCGTTTGATGATGTCAAAGTGTACCCAATGACATGTGATGAGTGCAGTGATTTAAGTTCTAAGAACCACAAGCACCACTATCATTATGAGATATGATTCTGACAACCATTCCATGGTTTCCATGTATCACTCTCATGGTGGGTCTGTCTGATACACTATTCACTAACATGTATTTATATGCTTGACTTGATATCACATATCATGACTAATGAGACTCTGTCATTAGTCAACACACACTCTAGTCTTATGTATTACTATTGTCTATTTTGCTTCCACAGTGTTAACTGACTAGGGACATAAAAAGAATGTATGAACTCTTATCATTTGTATGATCTCATCCTCCAAGTCACATACTTGAAGACATACGACATTGAGTATCATCATTCCCTTGACATCTACTTATGTTTGTGTCATCATCTCAAGACCGAGACAAACATAATAGACAGAATTACCTTTATGATTTATCAAATCAAGTATCTAATGCCTCATTCCAATCATCATATGATTGGCTCTCTGGGAATACAGACCAATAGACTTCCACTTGCACTTAGAGCCAATCACCCATGAATCATATTCCAAGTGATCTTAATGTGTCCATCATGTTTCTATTGTGCAAATACTATAGCAACATTTTCTTTTAGTCGATATTTTGTAATTTTCACATCTCTTCATTGTACAACATCTTGTATGAGATGGAAGTGTCGTAGTATGCTATTTGAGATTCCTTACCTATCATATAGCTCAATTTCTATCACAGTATTTCTACTGAGTCATCAATGGTTGGAACCTCTCATAAGTTCACCCATATAAACTTCATACAGTATCATCTGTTGTTCTCATAACACAGAGAAACTCGAATTTTATTGTAAATTTAAACAACTCTCATTAGCTCGGAACCCTTCCAACATGCAGTTCATGTTTTAAGGTCAAACATTAAAATAGATTGTGATTTATTTATTTATTTTTCATTTAGGAAGCTTGCATCAGTGTAACGCTTTACACCCAACTCTTCCTTATTACCATGACCAAGGAGCTAATCCTTTTGGTGCTTCACAAGAACCTAAAGATGTTTTTTTATGGTAGTCCAATGACTCTCACTGGAATCTGACATATGCCTTCTCGTCATGTCCAATACATACGAGATTACTAGACAGATATATATACTTCCCATCTTGTCTAATACATATGAGATGATTGGGTATCCTCTTGTCATGTCTAATACATACAAGATTAAGGGATATCTTCTCGTCATGTCCAATACATATGAGATAACGGGATGAGTACATACATGATACATCCAACTGTGAATGCATATGATATCTATTCATGTGTTCATATTCTTGATAAGAACTAGGACACCATGCTCTTGAGAGAATAACTCCATGGAACATGGACACGTTTTCTCTCAATGAATCATGCATGTTGAACCCTTCAACATCTTTCTAGTGTATGTTCTCTTTTTTAGGATAAGAAGCTTTTTAGATCTATATGTATAGATCTCAATTCCTATCACATAGGATGCTTCTCCCAAGTCCTTCACAAAGAAGGTACTTTCCTTGTCATGTGTTAACATTTGAAGGATAAGGATGTTATTCTGCATCATTATGTGGAATATAAATAGGCTCCCACTAAATCTTTTGTAATCACAAATTTCATCTTGATTCTGACTCAAGTCAAACACTTTGACTATCTTGTCAAATAAAAGATTCCAGCTCTGAGATTCTTACTTCAATCAGCAAATTGACCTTTTTATCTTACAAACTTTATTTGCATTAGTGGATTTATAAAAGCATTAGTTTGTGTCACGTACACATCCTATACAATTATTCTAGTTAAGGAATGTAGTTTTAACATTCATATGCCAAATCTCACAGTCTTACTAAGCTGAAATTGCAAGCCTGATCCTAATGGATTCAACCATGGTAATTGGTGAAAGACTTCAACATGTTCAACAACTTGAACTTATTTGAAGCTCATCACAGCCAATTTACCCTTCCATGTTTATCTTTTCTCAAAAACCCAAATGCACCCTATGGGTTTTACCCCTTTAGGTGGATCCATCAAGGTCATACCTTGTTGGTGTACATGGAGTCCATCTTTGATCTTATGGCATAAATCCACATCTCAGACTTTGGTCCCTCAATAACATCTAGTCAGTTTGTTTGACTCATCATTATGATCAACTCATCACCTTTCTAAGTTATAAGATATCATATATCCTTCAAACTCAAGGCATGATCTACTGGAACTGTAAGGTTTGTTGTGTTACATAAGGAACTTGTGATTCCACAACACTTTGTGATTCTCATTGTTCCCATTGTACCACTTTTAGGTTCAATGTTTTCTTTTTCATCTTGAACATTTCAAGTTCTACTTTTACTCTCACTAATTTCTTTTGAACTAGGTTCCTCGTCAAGAATATATCCATTCAGATCAACAAACAACTTTATTGTAGGATTTGGATAAGAGTAGTATTTAAAAAAATAACATTTGTGTGATTTGTGTACAATGCCCCTTTTAAGAAACAACTTTCTTATATAATCATTCAACTGTAATCACTATCAAAGGCATATCATAACACTTCCCATACCATATCACATATGGTGTCTTTTGAACCATTTAAGATGGTACATTCATTTAGTGTTTAGCATGTGCACAAAGGAAATTGGAATTTTAGATAGTTTTATTGATAATTATACCTTAACAATGTGTGATTCCTTCCTTCTGACACATCATCATGTTCAGGTGGAGTTCATTGTGATACACTATCACATATCTCCAGAAGGTCCTCAAACTCTTGGTTTAAAATATTTCAACATCGATCATATCGAAGTATCTTAATACTTTTACCAAGTTAGTTATGTACTTAATTTATGATCTACTTGTACACTTCAAGAGATTCATACTTGTATTTCATTAAATATAACTTTCCATATTTGTTGATCACATCAGTAGATATAGTGAGGTACTAGTAACTACCTTTAGCATTCATTCTAAAAGGACTGTTGTACATCAATATGTACTAGGACTAATAGAATAGTCGCTCTCCCACTACATCTAGTGAAGATGCTTCTGTCAAATTTCAAAATAAATAAGGCATGCATGTCTCTATTAGTTTAATAACCAAAAGAGTCTAGACCAACACCATTTTGGAATCTAGAAGTGCATTTATCATGTATGTGTATTAGATGACAATGCTATAGGTATACGTTGTTTGAGTCATCAAGTCATTCATTATATGTGTCATACACATTTGTCTCTATAAAAATCAAGTATAGTTTATGAAACACGGGGCATTGCCATAAAAGATCATATCTTTTAACTTGAAACATAATGTCCTTTTCCATACAAGACATGTGATGTTTTTTCATTAATGGCAAGTACATAATAGCAATTTACTAATTCTATCATGTTACCTTGAATGACATTTCTCAACTATAGTGGCAACAACCCTTGCTCCACACGGTTCTAGCTTATTTCTTATCAGGTTCTGAAGTAGAGATCTTTGTCTCTATATTCTTCATGAGATTCTTTATGAAGAAGATAATAATGTCCAAACAAGTGAAAATGGTGGCACTTTATCGTATAAGTGAAAAGGACATATTTCTTTTACACTTACCCTTCTCCATATATTGAGTGCAGAAGAATTGGACTTTAGCTCAGCCTCAGAACTCTTCTTGGCCTTGCCTTTGCCCTAGGACTCACTTCTACTGATCATCATCATGGATTTGTCTATTTTCTTCCTTGTTTTGGCATCAACATGCCAAGCATTAGATAAACAAACTATATGATTCATGTGACACTTACATAATCATATTCGTGGTCAAATCTTGACCTAAACAAATTCCAGTTATTCCGTATATCTAATCATATTGAGCATATGGGGTTCTACTGGAACTCCCTTTGTCAGTTTGCACTCAAACCATGCTTTGTAAACTTATTCCTTATTTTACATGATTCTTAAGATGTGTTACCATCTCGAGAATGTCCATGTTATCATGTTATTCATGAAACTCATAGTTCATACAACATAGCATAAGGTGCTTAATGTCTATGACTTCATTGACATGCTTCAAGTAAGCATCCAATTTAGTCCTTATGCACATTTTGAGCAGGTTCCTCTGGCTTTGGTCTCTCAAGGACATAGAGCTTTCGCTCATTGAGAACATTTCTCAAAGTCCTAAACTAGATTCGAAAGTTAATCATGTTTGGCTTGTCCTATTTGAGGACTAATCACAACTATAATGTATTTGTGTTTGTCTACAAAAGAATATTGTGACTTTTCAAAACATTTTTTATTTGATTTGATTTGATTTGATAAATTTGACGATATTAATTAGGTTTTTAATTAATTATCACTCCCAATATTTTTCTCAAATTGATAGCCCTCAATATCAATTTAGAATACTACAACATACAATATTCTAGTGGTCCAAGATCCAAAACAATTCATATGTTACCCGGCCTACACTAGCGTCCACAGTCAATTATCGACAATCATGTCAATTTCATCATATACAACTCTTGGATAGATGATACGCACAACTCCGTTCCATAATCATCTGCATACTTCTGAGACCAGACGATCTGAGAATCACCAGTCAAGATTGACCCAAAAGACGACACGATAATAATATACCCCGCTTTGGTGACACCTACATTATTACCATCACACATCCATAAGATAGACGGCGCATCATGCTTTGGCGTCACCAACTCTTGGTCAATCAAGCTTTTCATGTGTGTCACTTTTGGAAAACATCTAAGACCTTGATATTTTAATTGAGGGAGTTTGTATATAAATACATATACATATCCAATCACCACATACAATAATATGTATCATATACATTCTATAACCATAGCGTGAACATACAATAAGAAATATATGAGTGATGGTTATAGCCAGTCTAATGCAATTCCTTAGAGACACAAGGAATTGCACCATCTAAGGTCCACATCACATGCAACCTATTATTGATGAAGATTTGTAATTTCTCCAATCCAGATTTGATTGATTCAATGCTTCAACCAGTTAGCTCACCTCTTGGTTGCTTGGTTGGGATCCTAAAGCGATCTTCTGGTCTCCTCCAGCCGGTGGGTTGGGCCACTAGTTGATTGGTTCACCTCCTATCATCTGGCCTCCTCGGTCCTCTAAACGATCGATTTGTCCAGTATAGAACAACTTCTCATGACGATGCATAAATTAAAACTATTCTATTTCTTTACATTGTAAAAGGAAAACCTCGAGTTACATTCGAGGGGAATCAGGAAGAAGAGCATTAATTTACATTTGCAAAGGAGAGAGGGGATCAGTATGCAGACCGGTTAATGACAAGAATAAACCACAACCATGCACACATAGATATGGAGTTTTGGCCATAACCACGCTAACATCTACCATCAACACATTTTTACAGTGACACGTATGGATTGCATATTATATCATATCATATATATTAGTTGTGATCTTATGTGGCATTTAATTGGATATGCACATTAATCATTTTAATATTCACATTGTATGCAATAATAAATGAAAAACAAAATCTGATTACATTGATTTAGATCCCAGATACACCGTAGATTGATGGGGCTGTAATACCACTGTTGTGAAATCGGGCGCAGATATAGGCAGTGGAAATAATAATTTATTTTCCCATTTCTTAGAAGCCAGTAGAATATCATCAACAACAATATATCTAGGAAGGAAGGGTTTCATAGTTATACCTGGTCATGGAGCAAGTCCAGCGACATCACCCTATAATTAGTATCTTGGATGGTGTCTGTGTAGCTCTTGGTCTTCACCAAGGACAACAAACTCGAACAACTCCTGCAATGCCTCCTGTTGACTCACCATAGACTGCAGGCTAACGTCATCCTCCTTGAAGTAGCTAAAGGACTCCTGCCTCTAGAGTAGTCCACGTGGACCACAGAGAACTCCACATTGTGTTGCCAGAGCCAACAAGAAGCAGTTGTCCCCTTCTTTCAGCGTACTAGACGCCGACATGCTCTCCCACAACAATTGATCTCAGTTGCTCCTCTCTCGCTATCCCTCCTAGGTTGAGTAGGACTTACTTGGGCTATCGTAGTTACCACAATGAGATAGGACAACAATTGTCAGAGCCATTGATCCCAATTGTGTGTGTTGGGAAGCCCCCAATACCCCTCTATTTATAGTAGAGGGCAGGGTCAGAGTTCCCAGTTGATGTGGGAGTAGAAGGGTCTGGAAACATGAATGTTTTTAAATTTGCAGATCACGAGATGGTTGTCTCGTGCGTGAGATGGTCGTTTTGTAGTGTGAAACGAAATCACCTCGTGCTTCTACAGTTTCCTATTTGCAC